>CM062816.1:2090699659-2091209158 GCA_031772625.1 Pinus tabuliformis
AGAAAAATGGAAAGAAAAATTATGGCAACAAGGAAGCCTACCACTTACAACTATAAATATGGAAGTGTTATTGCCCCTAGCCTTCCAAAACCTACAAGTTTGACACCACAAAAATTGGAAGAAAAAATAGCAAAAGGGCTTTGTTACAGTTGCAATATCAAATACACTAAAGGTCATCAGTGTATTGATAAGAAATTGTTTTCATAGATTGTGAAGAGTAGGAAGAAAAGGAACAAGAAATGTTAAAGAATAGGATATACACCAGGAACAAACCCTAGAGAAAGAAGAAATGAATCTGATCATATCTTGTAATGCATTGGCTGGAATTACACTCCTCAAACTATAAAGATAGAAGGACATATCAAGAAGAAAAAGGTAATAGTGTTGATTGATTTGGGCAGTACCCATAATTTTATTCATTGTAAGATAGCTAAGGAATTGAATTTCTTCTTATATCCAACACCAGAGTATCAAGTGATGTTTACAAGTGGAGGAACCATAAATTGCTCTAGAATGTGCCATAATATCAAGCTATCCATGGGATAATATGTAATGAATACCCCAATGCTTTCCATTCCAATGGGTGGTGTTGACGTTGTACTAGGAGTCTAATGGCTACAATCCTTGGGTACAGATTAGTTAACATTCCCCCCTTAATCTGAAGGGACACCTAACATGCCAAGTAACATTCAGAAGGTTTCAAACTTTTCACATCCTAGTTCCTTAGTAAATATGTCTGCAATTTGCTCTGAAGTAGGAGAATTTGTTAGATAAATAAGTTTGGCCTCTACATAATGTCGAATCAAGTGGTATTTGGTATTAATATGCTTGCTTTGATCATGGAACTACTTAATTTCAGAAGAGTTGTCAATAAGTAGTGGAGTTTTTGCTGCCAAACGGACATTTTCGTTATAAAAATAAAAGAGGTTACATTCATCAGAGTTCAAAAATATCTGAAACATCTATGCACTGAGAAGGACTAAAGCATCAAGATAACAATTTTGGATGGGAGGCTTCCATCCTTTGCATGTGTAGCCACCATAACATGTCCAAAATTGATAAGTCAAAAAAGATTGCAGACTAAGGATAGGCCACGAGAAGCCTCTAAGATAAATCCATTAGGAGATATATCATGTGCAACAACAAAAGAAGGATCAGAAAATGACACAAAGGATCCTTCATGAGATGGAAAAGGAGCCAAATCAGATTGCCCTACCCTGCAAGAAGCTTTTAAAAAATATCTGTCCAAATGTGGGAGAGACTCCACATTTGGAAAATAGGTCAATGTGGTTGTTCTATTACCTGAAAATGTGATCAAAGGTGATTGAAGTAAAATAGTCCTTCACGAAAGAGATTAGAATAAGGAGGGCACTAAAAGGGAAATATGCCCCAAGGTCCAATCAATAACCACCTTTGAGTCACCAGCAATGTGAATCTCATCTAAGGTGAGCCAAGAGGCACAACCTAAAATGCCCCAAAGGGCCAAGAAATCGGCTCTCATGTTAGTGCCTCTGCCCCCAAACCAATAGAAATGAAAAGTTGGAGAGGGGTTGAGGAGAATCATGGCACCCCCTCTGCCCATTGATGGAAACATTCCTATGTTATATATCAGGGATTAGTTCTTACACACTCTAAACTTTCTAAAATTTTGATGGCTAGTTCCAATAATTGAATGTCAGAGTAATGGTTATTAAATTTCAATGGCTGTAATTGTTGAAGTGTAAATTAGTGTGTAAAATATTATTGGAAATTATGACGAATAGCTTTAGAAATTTCGTAATTGAATGTCAAATCGAAGGTTATTGAAGTTGAATGGTCGTCATTGTTGAAGTTTAAATTTTATTATTGGAAACTTTAAGAAGAAAACTGTGTAAGAAGTTTGGCTTGTCTAACTTTTCAGGTGACACCTTACTCATCATGAGATAGTAGAAAGTTTGATGATTATCACACAAGTTTTGAGATCCTTAAATAGATGAGGAAACAAAGTAAGAAACACAATTAATAAGTCAATGGTTAAATTAGGAAGAAATTGTAAATAAAATTAGAATAGTTCATAAATTTTCTGAAAAGTAAAAAATCAAGTTACAATTTTTAATAAAAAAAGAGTATGGGACAATTAATAGGTAATACTAAGGAGAAATTGTAAATAAAGTTAAAATATATTAAAAATTAGCAGTTAGAGGTCATATATTTCCTCGATATAATCCACAAGCTTAAATGGGAGGACTGCAGAAAGAAGAGAATTTTGGGTGGGTGGAAAGCATTATATGCTCTTCAAAACAGATGTAAGTCTACTGTACAATTAATAGGTCAACGGTAACACTAAGGAGAAACTATAAATAAAATTAAAATATATTAAAAATTAGTAGTTAGAGGTCATATATTTCCTCGATATCATCCACAAGCTTTATTGGGAGGACTTCAGAAAGAAGAGAACTTTGGAAGGGTGGAAAGCATTATATGCTCTTCAAAACAGATGTAGAGAGGGAGAGTTATGGGATTGGAAAATGATCAAAGTGTTTTTTGGGGTCCTATTTTGTCAAGTGATATTATATGAGTGTGAAGTGTGGGCTAGCAACATCCTTGTCTTAAAATGGAAGCAAATTGAGAAAATCCAAAAACGCTTGATGATGAGCAAGTTCAAAATAAAAAGTTCAGTTCCTTATGAGATAATGTTGAGTGAAACAGGAGCAGATCCCATTGAAGTAATTGCCCTGTTGCATCTCATAAGGTATTTAAAAAGAATTGAGAAAATGGAAGTAGGTAGATGGCCTAAAGTTATTTACAATGAAGGAATGAGTGAAAGAAATAAATCATGGATGATACGAAACAACAAATGAATGCAAAAATGGAATATTTACCTCAATGTATGTACCACAAATAATGAGTTAAAGAATTTTGTTATGGAGAAGCTCCATAAGCATATATGGAGAAAAGAGTTGGGTACAAAGAAGAATCACTATGTTCAGGAATTCAACCCCACTTGTGATCTCCATCAAAAAGAGTACATTCGAGCTAGCATTGCATGGAGAGCAAAGATTCTTATTGCTCAATTAAGAAGCATCAAATTTGGTGGGAAATGTGTCAGTGGAAAAGACCTAAAGAAGCTTAACGAGAAAGAGTGTGTACTTTTTGCACTTATGGGTCAGTGGAATTGAAAAAAATTCCATTTTGGAATGTGATGCTTTCAAATACACTAGATAAAGTTACAACCATATGTTAACATCAGTTGATTGGCATTGTCTTTTCAATAAGGGAAATGTTAGAAGGTTGGGTCAGCTCATTATTAATTCGAATAAGAAAAACATTGAATTGCAAAAGGCTAAAAGTATGGAGACTCATGGTCTCATAGACTATTTTTAGTCTCATAGACATTAAAATTTCATTCATTCATGCATTCCATAATTCCTCGCCTCACCTACTTTTAGTAATCCTCTAATCAAAACCCAAAATACAACCCAAAATGCATGAACATAAGTTAATCACCAAATACGAGACAACTACTTTTATCTTTGGTGTCTAATTTGGTATTTATCATCTTCGTTAACCACAAATTTATCTTATCAATTTGTGGATTGATTCACTCATACACATTAAATTAAATTCTCAAAGATCTAACTCTAGCACAATCTTCCAATAAAAGAACCTGGCATCAGTTGCCATAGCTACAGTGCCCACTAAATAATTTATTATTGAGGTGATTGCTAAATAATTTATTATTGAGGTGAACTAAATGAGTTTAACATAAGTTCGTCAATGTAATTAACAAAATGAGTTGCAACAAGTTCAGATGATAACTCAATATTTAGATGATAAAGCTGATAAGTAACTCAATAAATGCCATGATGCAAAACATTATTTTCTATATAAATTTTTTAATGTTTAAAAAGTTAGAAAATATTTTTTATTTTCTATTTCTATTTCTATTTCTATTAATAAAAATTTAAATTTATTATTATAATTGATTATTTTTAATTTATATTGATAAAAATTAGATTTAAATTTATTTGTATAGCTAATTATTTTTAATTTATATTATCAAAAAATTTCACTATACTTGTAAAATTATTATATTTATCTTTGAAAAATAAATAAAATTTCCACCCACAAAATTATTTACAGTGATGCAGCAAATTCATGAACTCACATAAAATAGTAACCCTCTTTTTCTTTCATTATATAAATCCAAATATCTAAACTAATTGCATCCCTTCTCTAATCCCAAAAGGGAAATATGTAAATTTTTGTTAAAATGTGCGACATAATAAATTTGTGAGCCATAACGAAATTGCATCCCTTCTCTGATGCCAAAAGGGAAGCATGTAAATTTTTTTGTTAAAATGTGCCGCATAATAAATTTGTGAGCGATAAAGATTTTCATTGTTTGAATAAAGATTTTCATTGTTTGAATTATAGTGAATTAAAATTTTACAGTTTAAATGGGTTTAATAATTAAAAATGTGTTTTAAAAGGACAGGTTTAATGTGATAGAGTATATATATATATATATATAAATTTAGGTATGTTTTTCGATATTTTAACGGTTAAATAACAATGTAAAAGTGAGCAAGATCTTATACAACAATTTAATGTACATAAAACTGCTAGCAAATTATACGGTTACATATTTAAATTTAATATATTTACATTTGTATATAAAACTTATACTGTTACATATTTAAATTTAATATATTTACCATTTGTATATAAAACTTCCACCATAATCATGTTGTTTATTTTTTTCCTCATAAAAAACTGTAACTTTATTTATATAAATAAATTAAAATACGTTTTGTAAATGTACAAACTAAGTGCCAGTAATTTATAGAAATAAATAAAATTACATTTTAATGAATTGAATTGAATGATATTTTAAAGTTTATTAGACTAAAAATAGTCTATAGGATTATTTGTCTTTCTGTTTATTTTACTTTTTGCAATTTAATCATTTTCTTACTCAAATTGATGTTTAGCTGACTCAACCTTCTAACAGTCTCATAACTTGCTCTGATGTCTGAAAACATCACATTAAACAAATGAAATGCCTTTCCCATTCCACTACACAAAAAATACAAAAAAAATCTCTTGCACTTTCGAGTTTCACATCCAAATTGATATAAATTAATTATTAATTAAACAATAAATGCACAAATTAAATACCTATTCAAGTAAGCTCTATCCAAATCGGTGAACTTATTCACGTTTGAAACAGAAAAACTCTGCAAAGAAAAACCTGGAGCACAAACAACCAAGGCCACACAAGCAAACAAGGTAAAGTGGATGGGAAGACCACATCATTGGAAAACAATAACCAAACAGCAACCTGGCAAATAGTTGCCACAAAAATTGCCTCGGGAGAAAAACTCTCAAATATTGTGCACAACAACACAAAAGACATGAGCGATGTAGAAGACAAAGTGAGCACCAAGGCAACCAGAGAAACCCTCAGCAAAGACGCACCCAACAACGAGAGACTGGGACAGGGATCACCGAAATGAATCACACGAACGCCCCAACGACAGCCTCATCAGCTCGGCAATGACAAACAAAAGCGAATGCAACTGGAGCTTGATAAAGTTCCACTTCCCAACGCGCAGGTATGTACTCCTCTTGAAATAGGCATCCATATTTTGTTGCTCAACTGCTACACTAGTGGATGCTGTTTGCAGGTTCTGAATAAGGCTGTCAGAGACGCCGGAGTCCTCATCATGCATTTCTTTTCCTCCTCCTTCGATATCATTCATTATTGACTTTATGAAGCGCTGTACTCTATTTTCATAGTCGAATATTGAATGTAGAATTACTCCTCCTAGAGCTGCAACCACTTTCCCACCCCCGTCCATGAAGGCCATGGATCCGTACATGTAGCAGGACTCACTTTGAAAGGAATGTAAAGGTTGAAAAGATTTTAACAGAAATTTCAGTTCACTATCCTCCATTCTATTAATTTCTTCTTCCAAATGGCATAGACGTAGTGAAAATCTCACAATTTCATTCTCGTTCTGTTGAGTCCAGGCTCTTTGAAGACTCAAAGAAGCTGAAGGAAGGTGTTGTTGCACCAGTCAAACCTCTCCAGCAGTGTGAAGCCTCAGTGAAAAGGATTAAGGTATTTTTCAAAGCTTTCCTTTCTGTTACTGTGAAAGGAACAGTCAGTGATTTAAAAGAAAACACAGTCAAGTATTTAAAGCCTAGATAAGAATGGCAAGGTCAAAGAAGAAAGCCTCCAGGCCTGTTAAAAATGTGTCTCCCCCCTCTACTAAAATAGAAGGCAATCCATTAGAATACATTCTATTTGAAACCCCAAAGTTTGATGGAAACTTTGATGTATGGGAAATAAAGATGAGGGCTTTCCTAATGTTTGAGGGGATTGAAGTCTGGGAGTCAGTGATTGATGATAGCAAGAGGGATAAAGAATCCATGGAGTATGATGCACAAGCAACAAAGACTATCTTGGATGGACTCCCTGATTCTGTGAAGAGGAATCTAGGAAAATATACATCAGCAAAGGATATATGGGAGAGACTGCATGACCTTCATGCAAAGGGAGAACTGACCATGACAATGAGTCAAGAAGAAAATTATGAACCCATCATAGAAGCTGAGAATGAGAAGCTTGACCTCATCAAGGTTCAAGTAAGAGAAAGGGATGAAGAGCTTGCCAAGCTTAAGAAGGAGCTTGACCAATGCAAGAAGAAACATCATGAAGAAGTCATATCCATGACAAATCAGCTGAATAGTGCAAAGAAGGAGGCAGATGCCTTGACAAGTCAACTTGAACAAAGACACAAGAAAGTGAATAAGCTTGTGGAAGAGATTGGACAGTACAAGGTAGAGGTCTCCTCCCTTAAGTCTGAACTACAAGAAGCCAGGAAGCAGGCACAAGAAGCTGAAAAGAAAATGGAGAGCAGTCAAGCAGAAATCTCCAAAATGAAGACAGATATTATCTCCTTTAAAATAGTAGCAGCTGAAGCTACTCGTAGCAAGGAAGAAACTGAGGGACAACTAGCAAAGAAAAATAATGAATGTGAAAAGTTAGAAGAAGAGATTGTCCTCCTCAGGAAGAAGGTTGAAGGGACGAACAAGATCATGAAGAGCTCTCAAGCTCTGGATGACATGCTCAGCTATCACTGATCTCCATTTGATAAATCAGGACTTGGGTATGTAGGTGAACCCTCAAACAAGGATGAGGATGCTTTAAGCAAAGGAGATGTGAAGAAGCCAGAAAGAGATGGTGATGCTCCTAGTTCCAGCAAAGGCAAGGAGAAAAATGAAGGCAGCAATAGAAGGAATCGTGCTCCAAGTAGAAAACCAGCTCCAAGAAGAAATGTAGCTGATGTCAAAGAAGCAAGATGCAATGGTCATCATCAAAGGATCTCAAGGCAGAAAGGCTTCAGAAGTACATCAAGGAAACCTCCATCTCCCAGGTACCAAAGTTCATTTTATGGTTATTGTTATGCTTGCTCAAACTTTGGTCATATGGCAAAAGACTGTAGAGCATTTCATAAAGATAAATGTTGTGGTCCCCGAAAATCTCCAAGAAACAATTTTAGAAGAAATCATGAAATGTTATTCATGAAGGATATTGAATGTTTCAAGTGTCATAACATTGGGCATATGGCACGAGACTGTAACTTAACATGGGCTCCTATGCAAGCTAGACCCATGCAAAAGAAGAAAGTTACACAAGTATGGAGAAGGAAGGAAAGGCAATATGAAAGCGTCTTGAACTCCCCAGTGGATCTAAATTTATTTTGAGAAGAGTCTGCCAAAAGAAGACAAGCATACATTAAAGGGGAGATTGTAATTTTTGTTTGCTGAACTGTATTAACAGTCATTTGTTGATGGAGGATGTATTGCAGCGCAACAGTTGCAAATGAAATCTTTGTTAATCCCTCTGAAAGGTAATATGCAGCAGTGATGAAATCAGCAATGTTTTTGCTTTGTTTTTATGCAATATGCACAGAAATGCATAAAGAATAAAAGATGGCAGCGCTGAAATGTAAAGAGCAGCAGCGAGATAAAAGAAAAAGTATGCAGAGCATGGAGACCCTCACAGCAGTGGGAGGACAAAACATAAAACAACAGTTTGAATTTTTTTATGGAGCACACGCATTGAAATGCATAGCAATGGAAGGTAGTTTCCTTCTATGTAATGTGAGAGAACATACTCACAGCAGAGTGAGTACAATACATAGTAGTAAAAAAAATGTAATGTTTTTCTTCATATGCAATGCAGCATGCAAAGAAATGCATAAAGAAAAACAGGGACAACAGATTTTTAATGCACATGGGTGAATGATAATGTGTGGCAGCAGCAAATCGAAAGCAATTGCACAGCAGTGCATTGTGCAAAAAAATGAATGAAGACTAAGATTGTGTGAAGCAAGGGTGTAAAAAGAAAAGGCAGCAACCCGTGTTAATTTTTTTTTGTTGTGTGGAGAATGCAGCGCAAAATAGCGTGAGGATGATTTCTCTCTATGTGCAAGTAATGGAGAGTAAAGAGTTAGTGTATGGGCACACAGCAGTATGATGAAACAAAAGGCAGCCACAGTGCAAATTGCAGAGGCAACGCAGCAGCAAATAAAAATCCAGGGATGTCAGTCTATGGTTATGGGTATGGACAGCAGTGAATATGAAAAATGCAGCATCATGAAGTTTTTTGTTGAAGAAATGAAAGCAGTGAATGTAAGAAATGTTTACACACAGAAGTGTAAATTTGTAAGGTGGGACAGAGTAATTGTTCCAAAAAAGACAGAGTATTTTGTCTTTGAAGAATGCACAACAATGCAGAGTTTGTAAAGAAATGCAGCAACACAATAGCAAGTAGTGAAACGCACAGCAGTGCAGGTGTAGACGCAGTAGCGTGGAGCAGACACAGCAGTGTGGGGTAGACGCAGCAAAGAAGATGGCACAACAGTGCAGCACAGAATATGAAGTAGCATAAAAGAACAATGTAATGAGTATGCACAACAGTGCAATGAATGTTTTGATTTGAAACTGCATCTAAAGCAGTGTTTGGGAGTAATCCCTCCGTGAGAGGAAGTGAAGTTCTTGGTGAATCCCTCTGTCAAGAGGAAGGTGCTTTTCAGCACAGTGTCATGGTGAATCCCTCAGTCAAGAGGAAGATGCTTTTCAGCATAGTGTGGTAAATCCCTCTATCAAGAGGATGATTCTTTTCAGCATAGTGACAGGTGAATCCCTCTGTCAAGAGGAAGGTGCTCTTCAGCACATTGTTATGGTGAATCCCTCTATCATGAGGAAGGTGCTCTTAAGCACAGTTTCAGGTTAATCCCTCTATTAAGATGAAGACAACTTTGTTTGTTTGTGAACTGCATCAGAAGTAGTTGGTGAATCCCTCTATGTGAGGAAGATATCTTTGTAACAGCACTACTAAGGAATCCCTCTACGAGAGGAAGAGTCTGGGTATGACCGAATGCCCAGCTGTTGAAATTAAAGGGGAGTGTTGAAATCGTAATTTCAACGCAGCTGGAAACATTGCCAGAAACCGGTCAGCAAACCCGCCGGAGAGTTCTCGGGTCACATTCCGGCAAAGGGACTTTCCGTAATTTTGAACCCGAGAAAATTTGGAGCTGACACGTGGTTCACCCCTGACGTAAGCCAACGTAAGAATCTCGGAAGCTAAAGCTCTGCAGAAAATGGGTTTCCGATATTGTTGTCCACCGTCGGATTTGCTCCCGTATCCTCCGCCATTGATTGCCCGAAGCTGCACACCTGCATACGACCAACATCAAATCAAGGTTTACGTGGAGTGTAAGATTTCTCTGTTGACCGCCACTCCTACCTGCAAAAGAATTAAAATGAATTTAAACCATGGTCGTAAAAAGTGGGTAAAGCATTTAAGTTTTATTATATACGGCATGTAAGAAAATTAAATGCACATTGGTCTTATGCTTTTCATATACGCTCTTGTTTTAGGGTGAATAAAATATAATGAGCCAAAAATGAAAATGCTCGTGGGTTGTAATATGTTGACCATTGTAAAAAGAATAGAGTGCAGCAAAAGAACTATGTATTTTTGCACAAGCAGTGCATAAAAAAGTGTGGAGCGCATATGAAGATGTAATGTTATTGTTGCACATGGGAGAGGCGTAAGGTGCAGCAGTGAAAGAGCAGGGAGAGCTCAGAATGAAGACCAGCACGTGAAGCAGGGGAAGATATTGCACAGCAGTGCATAGATTTTTTTATGTATTGGGTATGCATTGAAATGCAGGAGAAAAGAATGCACAGGTTTTTTTTAAATGGTGAATGTAATGAAATTTTTACTGAGTATGTGTAAAAATAGTTTTACACCAGTAAAGTAAAAAAGGGTTTTACTGCAGTAAACCCAACACAGTGAATTCTCAGGTGGAGACATAATTTTGTTTTGATGGGTGAAAGTAATTTTGGTGAATCCCTCTCAGCAAAGAGGATGAATATGTAACAGAGTTTATCTGAATGTAATTTTTGGTAAATCCCTCTGAGTGAAAGAGGATGAATGTTGTTTCAGGCTTTATATTTTAATGAATAGAAATGTTTTTATGGCTGTGTAATACTCTGTTCTGAGATTTTTTTAAAAAGTTTCCCTGTGCAAAAGGATCCTGGAACAGTGGAAACAGAGCATTGGCTCTGTGGTGTTTGTTTGTCTGGTTTTGGTATTTTCCCATTGAAAAATACCCAACAATTTTTGGATTTAAAAAAATTAGTTAAAGTGACTAATCTTGTCTAATAGAATGAATATATCTAAGAAAATTTTATTTTAAACATTCTTACTGCAATATATGGTTTTTGAGTTTTTGAGTTGTTGATTTGCATCACACATGATCGTTTAAAAATATTTAAGTAATCATATTTAAGAAAATTTTATTTTAAACATATTTACTACACTATATGGCTTTCGAGTTGTTGATTTGCATCACACATATTAGTTTAAAGATATTTAAGTAATCATATCTAAAAAAATCCTATTTTAAACATCCCTACTACAATATATGGCTTTTGAGTTGTTGATTTGCATCACACATGTTTGTTTAAAGATGTTTAGGCATGCATCATCT
Organism: Pinus tabuliformis; assembly: GCA_031772625.1. Lineage (NCBI taxonomy): Eukaryota > Viridiplantae > Streptophyta > Pinopsida > Pinales > Pinaceae > Pinus > Pinus tabuliformis. The sequence goes on from CM062816.1 coordinate 2,090,710,714, forward strand.
CCTTGCATCACATTTTCTATCATATTGCATTTCTAAATATAATGGGCAAGAGGGGATTGGAACAAGTCACATAATTTTTGCATTGTATTTGGTGTTGTATTTTACCGAAGTTGTGCTAATAGATAAGTTTGTATTAACATTGTTGTTAATTAGGTCATTGTTGGAAGCTCTAATATTAAATGTTGGGAGTTTGACAATATTGAGAAGGGAGGGGAGGTGAATCAATATTGTAAAGATGGATAAAATTATATCAAATTTGGTCATTTTTCTTTACAATTAACTAATTAGTTCACTCATTAGCAACACCATACATAAATAGTAGATCTAAACAAAAATATTATCAATGCATATAAGCAACAATACACATGAACAAATAACCATGAGCACAACACATCAAAACATTATCATAGATGAGAACATAGCATATAAGGTCAAACCTTTTCTGGGAGAAAAACCACCATTTGATTCTACTTTGTTCTTCTCTTTATGATTGAAAGTATTTCTTTTACATATGCACTAGCCACCAACAGTGTGCAAGCTCCAATTTTCTATTCATGCAAGCAAACACTTGCTCCAGGCCACTACTCGACGAAATGCACCACTTCTTGTACTTTGTAGGGCACCACTTGTTAGAAGCGACTAGTCCCTCAACTATGCAAGCCACTACCCACTAGATGCCCCAACACCCTATAATTTTTCCAGCCAACACTCCCAAATTATCAAGCTACAACCTAAAGGAAGCCACCACTCGAATGAAAATCCACTACTTGCCAACAAGCCACAACTCACCCACTGAAGGCCCCAACCTTTAAGCTCTCGTGGACTAATTTTCATACATTTTCAAACTAGGATCCACTACTCAACTCAATAAATAGTAGGCCACTTTTCATCCCATTTTCATATTGGGCCCACTAATGACTCTAACCTCATCAACTAAATACAAGCACCTCTGTAATATAACTCTCTACTTTTACATTCAATCCACCATCACATACACTTTGTCCCAAACCTTAACAACATCAACTCTTACTCATACACAATCTAAGCTGAGACATGATCAACTCCCACGAAAAATACATCAGCCATGTCATACATGGCTGTACATACAATACAAGAAAACAAACTAAAGCACAATCACCAACAATATAACTTTCTCACTCACAAACTAAGCCCTCATGACATGACAATATAGAAACTACAACAACAACATCATCATGCTCAAGCTCTAACCATGCACATCACTGATCTAAATACAAGGCAACAACATCTATATAACAATAATCCTTACAATAACAATGTTATCCATAAAAAATAGTAGCTATGCCAATGTGAGAGCCACATTCTACTACATGTATATCTGATCACTGTGAGCCCACCAACGCCAACTCTTTTTCTCATTGATATGAATTGCCCCTAACATTCACAATCAAACACTCACCAAATCCATGCACATTCTTCTCACCAAATCACTCTTCTACAGGTGTGCAAATCACAACTATAGGTATGTTAATCTCTGTCATTTTACCTCTACTAGAACATTAGCACACACCATGTAAATGATAATCTAAACTCTGCACTATGCTTCAATCATCACACTAGTCTCACTATCTGCATTAGATCATCGTTCAACACTTAGTCCATAAACCCCTCTCTACAATATCTCTTTGTCATACATACTGGTAAGAAGAAAAATGCACTATGTCTAATCTTCCAACACACACCAACTATGAAAACTTAACACTTTGTGTAGCACTTTCATATTTTATTATGAGCCTAGCATCCTCCAGATCAACCAAATCAAGATGACCAATGAATTCCATAACCACTAGGACCATATCAACGATGCATTAACCTCACAGACTAGATAAAACCACTGCACCTTCAAAAGTGGTTCAAGGTATGACTTTGATTTTGGTTTTATATGTTGACAATCTATTCTTGAAAAGTAATGAGCCTCTTATGATCAAAGTGAGAGGAAGCTGGCCTATAAAACTCAAAATAATGAATCATGTCCTAAATTTGGGAAAAGAAAATCTATATCATGAAGCTATTGAAGAATTTTTTGGAAAGTGGCAATGAAAATCGTTGGACACTCCGATTGAATTTCAAGAAGTTGTGAATAGATATTGTTGAACTTGACTTGGCAACTAATAATTGATTGAAGCATTAATGCTCCATTCGAACGCTCGTCTGTATACATATATGCTATGCATAGAACCTAAGTGAATTCATGATTGAGCTACTTCATACACATTGTGTTGCCATCGAGTACCCTTCAAGATATTTTTGTTCTGATAAAGTCTTACTCTGATATACGACTGCATGGATGTAATAATGATGTTTGGGATTATTATTGATGAGTGCATCTAGGTGTGTCTTAGTATGATATCTGCCATGATATCTTGGATGAGAGGTCTATATCATGACTGTGGTTGCGTACGATGTTGCTAGCATGGCTAGCTATGAGGTAGGATGAACAAGATCTATGAAGAGTTGTTTGAGCAAGTTATAGATATGACATGGATACATTGTGATTACAAAGAGTGGGAATCGATTGGAATCTAATCCCACATATAGCTAGGACTGGGACACCTTCATTAAGATAATGTTGTTGTACGAGGCAAGCTTAGGATTGTGGTTGGAACCTCCTTGAGAGGGAGGATGACTATGGTATCCTTTTTGTGATATCTATATATCTATATCTATATCTATATATATATATATATATATATATATATATATATATATTTGTTGTAATATGAAATTTGATTTTGATGACTTGTATGAATGAGAGACAAATTCTATTGTGACATGATGATTACTAGATATGAGCATGATGATATGCTACTAATCTATAGAGAGCATCATTGATTGAGGACATTGAGCCAACTCTTCCCCTTTGTTTGATCTCTCAGGGTGAAGAATTGAGATGGAGAAATCCTAGGGTTGAGGGATATTTGGAAAATAGGGTATCACCCCTATTTGTTACACATGGGGCTGGAGATGTTGCTCCCCTATCTTGGTCTTTACAGAGTATACCCCAGTTGGCATCATACTCACAAGTTGGGATTTTTGAGATTGTCCTTCCCCATCTGGCCAATAGGTTGAGGAGGCTTAGGGGATGCTATCCTTACCTTTTGGTAAGTCGATTATCTAACCCAAGCTTGGATTATGATGCAAGTTTTCTACCACACGACCCTCGAGGGTCATTGATGGGAAGATAGGTAGGCAATAAGATGGGCTGAGATGTGCTCCCCTATATCACCTATTGCTCAATATCGTATATGTTTAGCTCCCCCATTAGATTGTAGGTTGAGATATGCTCCTCGATGTGATTTTGAGATGTGATTTTTGATGTAGATGCAAACCGTAGATTTGGCTCCTCATTAATGTTTCTTGGGTGGTAGCATTGAGCTCCATGCTGACAGTGATTTTAGGTGGTAGCAATGGATCCGAAATGGATAGAGGGTGATAGCTCAGACTCCTCTTCAATGTCAAACTCTTCTTATGTTAGATTCGAGAATGTTCAAAATATGAGCAAAGAAAATAAAGAGGAAAGTAAAAATAAGAAAGAGATTAACCAAGACGAACAATGACGATACGTGACGATGATATACTTGAGATTGGATATGATTTGATGACAAGATACATATGACATGATACAAATGGAATTCTCACTAGTTGAGACAGAGTGTTAAAATATGCAACTACGGTCAAATTCCACTTTGGATAGCTCATTTTATGGAGACGACAATTGTATTAAATTCCTCTTTTCTAGACGACCAAAATCGATATAACAGTAATCTAATTTGGATTGAAGAGAAATTGTATTTTTGAATTATAAGCCCACATCTGCATATTTGATCACGTTAGCCCTAAAGCAAAGTGGAAACCCTTGGAAGGCTATAAATACAAGTGACCTCTACCTCATTTGGACATGATCGTGAGATAATCTTCTATTTCTCTTTCTTGATTTTGGCTCACACAAGTCCGAGGCACGTCGGCAGAGGAATGGGTTTGCTTGAAGATGAAATTGTAGGGTCTAAAGCTCGCATCTCTATTTTAGGGTTTTGGGCTTCACTCGCAGGACTGACATAGGAATAACTTCACCATAGTCACTCGTTGAATAGCTCATCCATGCGACCAAAGCGTCTCAATCGCATGCACAAATCACCCTCCATGCAACTCGCATCTAGGGTTTTAGAATCACAATCGCAAGCTCTCTAAAGGTTTAATTCGACCACAATCACTATCTTACAAGCTCAAGGGAGTGATTGAACCTCTCCAGTTGCATGCATGATTCCTCCTCCATGCGACTGACAACTAAATGTTTGTTTTTCAGTCATCCAAAATTTTCGCTCATTGACCGTAGTGTTTGTACTCTCTTTTGTTGAACCATTGAATGAGAATATAGTAAGAAGAAGAATTTGAAAGGGTTTTCGCCATAGTAGGTTTTTCCTTGGTCTCCGACCAATCCCGGTGTCTCTATGTGTGAATGATTTTCTTCTATTGTTGCTTTATGTTTCACTACATTGATGATGATGATACCGTTCTTTCTATATAGTTGCATATGCTACTAAACAATGATGTGAATCTGAATAATTCTATGCTGTTATGGGGTGAATTTAATGTGTAAATAAAGAAATTCAATTATCAAAGCAAAGAACAATATACATTAGGGGAATTTTGAGGTCTAAAATGGGCCTCCTAAGGAAATTATAAAAAAATAGTGTAAAAAATAAAATAAGGTTAGATTACATCATCAAATTTTAGAGGGATAAAAGAAAAAACTATTTTTTCAACTCGTATTTTCAATTATCTCCCTATGGTTTTACTCAAATTTCAAGAGGAAACACTCATTGGATGCAAAATTTGATTCCTCATCCAAGGAGTACCCATGTTGCATACTTTCAATGGACCCTACCACGCGAAAAATGAGAAATACATGAAAAATGGGATTGCAATCACACTTTTTCATGTATTTCTCATTTTCCATATAATAGGGTCCATCTAAAGTATGAAACATGGGTAATCTTTGAATGAGGAATTAAATTGTACATCCAACTTGTACTCCTTCTCAAATCAAAATTTGAGTAAAATCTTATGAAGATAAGTTGAAAATATGGGTTGAAAAATTAGATTTATTATTTTTTAATTTTTTAATCTTTTTACTTTTTTACTCCAAAAATGGGGAATCATCCCCCATGGTTGACATCATGATATTGAATTCTATTGGTTCTTATAATGTTTATTTGGTTGTACATTTTTCTTAGGAGACCCATTTTATACCTAAAAATTTCCCTAATGACCCTAAGAAAAATTAAAACTTATTAAGAATGGAACTTGGAGGTTAGTGGATCCTCAAGTTGGCATCAAACCTATTGGTGACAAACGGATGTATAAGATCAAGTATAAGGTAGATGGTTCACTTAAAATACTATGCTTAGAAGGAAGGTGTTAACTACACAAAGACATTTTCTCCTACAACAAAATGGGGCACAGTTAGAACTCTGTTTTCTCTTGCAGCTCAAAATAGATGGAAGATACACCATATGGATGTAAAAAAAAAAACCTTTTTTGAATGGTGATTTGAAGGAGGATGTTAAATGTTTCAGCCATAAGGTTTTTCTGTCAAAGGAGAAGGTATGTAAGGTGGTGAAGGCTTTGTATGTACTGAAATAGAAATCTTGCACATGGTATGAAAAATTAACTGAACACCTTCTCAAGTTGAATTATAAGTTATTTGATCTAGCTGGAAATTCAGTTGTATATTTGGTTGTCTATGTAGATGATTTGATGATCACAAGAAATAATGATGACTATATAGCATATGTTAAAAGAGAATTATTGGAAGTTTTCAACATGACAGATTTGGGTTTATTACATTATTATTTAGGGATTGAAGCTCATCAGAAACCCAAATATATTTTTATTTCTCAGAAGAACCATATTTGACAACTATTGAACATATTTGGGATGTAGGAATGTAACCCCATTGCTACTCCAATGGATAAAAATTGAATCTTACTTCCACTAAAGGAAGTACATTTGAAGATCCAACAAAGTATAGAAAATTTGTTGGAAGTTTGAATTTTTTAACTACTACTCGACCTGACATAGATTTTTCTATAGGGATACTTTCCATGTTTATGCATTAGCAATGTGAAGGTCATTGGAATGCAAACAAGTGAGTGGTCAAGTGTTTGAAAGGCAATCAAATGAACATAGGGCATCAAATATTCCAAAGTTGCAAATTTCCATCTCACTAGCTATGCAAATTGTGATTTTGACGGAGATAAGGAGAATGAGGTCTCTACTTCTGGTTATTTGATGAATATTGGATCAACAACTATCAGTTGGAGATAACACAAGTAATATGTTCCTGTTGATTATACCACTGGAGTCAAATATGTTTCATCAAATCAAGCTACAAAATAAATCATTTGGATTTGCAAAGTACTTGAAGACTTGCAGAAGAAACAAAAGGCTTCAACTCCATGGCAGAATAAACTCCGTAATGAAAACGAAATTGCATTGATTGTGAATACATTCATTTATACAAACATAGGGTAGGTACGAGACAATTATGTCTTGGTAACTTATTAGCTCAAAGTAAAAACTAACAACTAATTACTATTTTACAAACATAATCCCAAAGGTTTAATTTACATTCCCCCCTTAATCCGAAGGAAAATTTGACATGCCAAGTAACATTTAGAAATTTTCAAACTTTTCACATCCCAGTTCCTTAGTAAATATGTTTGTGATATGCTCTAAAGTAGGACAATGTGTCAAATAAATAACTTTGGCCTCTAAATAATGTCGAATCAAGTGGTATTTGGTATTAATATGTTTTCTTCGATCATGAAACTTGGGATTTGCCCTATGTAAGATTTAATAATAAAATAAAAGAGGTTACATTCACCAGAGTTCAAAAATATCATAAACGTCTATGCACCAAAATGAATAAAGCATTAAGATAATGATTTTGGATAGGAGGTTTCCATATTTTGCATGTGTAGCTGCCATAATATGTCCAAAATTGATAAATAGAAAAAGCTTGCATACTAAGGAGAGGATAGGAGAAGCCTCAAAGATGAATGCATTAGGAACCATATCATCTACAACAAAAAGAAAAGACTAAACAATGACACAAAGGATGCTTCATGAGATGGAAATGGAGCCAAATTGGAGCGCCCTACCCTGCAAGAAGCTTTAAAAGTATCTGTCTAGATGTGGTAGAGACTCCGCATTTGGAAATTAGGCTAGCCTGACTATTCTATTCCTAGAAAATGTGATCAAAGGTGATTCAAGTAAAACAATCCTTCACGTAAGAGATCTTCTCCATCCAGTGGACTAAGAAGGGCACCAAAATGGAAATATTCCACAAGGCCCAATCAATAACCACCTTTGAGTCACCAACAATGTGAATCTCATCCAAGGTGAGCTAAGAGGCACAATCTAAAATGCTCCAAATGGACAAGAACTCCACTCTCATGTTAGTGCTTCTGCCCCGAAGCCAATAGAAATGAAAAGTTAGAGAGGGGTTGAGGAGAATCATGGCACCCCCTCTTCCCATTGATGGCAACATTCCTATGTTATATCTTAGGTCTTATGTCTTACATGCTCTAAAATTTCTAAAATTATGATGACTAGTTCCCATAATTGAATGTTAGAATAATGATTATTAAATTTCAATGGCCGTAATTGTTGAAGTAAGTGTTAATTAATGTGTAAAATCTTATTGTAAATTATGAAAAATAGCTTTATAAATTCAGTGATTGAATATCAAATTTAAGGTTATTGAATTTGAATGGTCTTCATTGTTGAGGTTTAAATTTTGTTATTGGAAACTTTATGAATAAAACTCTGTGAGAAATTTGGCTTGTCTAGCTTTTCAGGTAACACCTTACTCATCATGAGAGACTAGAAAGTCTAATGATTATCACACAAGTTTTGAGAGCCTTAAATAGATGAGGACACAAAGTAGCCAACACAATTAATAGGTCAATGGTTAAATTAGGAATAGATTGTAAATAAAATTAAAATAGTTCAGAAATATTATGAAAAGTCAAAAATCAAATTACAAATTTTAATAGAAAAAGAATATGGAACAATTAATAGGTCAATGATAACACTAAGGAGAAATTGTAAATAAAATTAAAATATATTAAAAACTAGTAATTAGAGGTCATATATTTCCTCGATATAATCCACAAGCTTAATTGGGAGGATTGCAAAAGAAGAACAATTTAGGAGGGTGGAAATCATTATATGCTCTAAGAGACATATTTATGGGATTGGAAAACTATCAAAGTTCTCTTTGGGCTCCTAGTTTTTCTAGTGATATTATATGGGTTAAACTGTGGGCTAGCAATATCCTTGTCTCAAAATGGAAGAAAATTGAGAAAATCCAAAAAAAGTCTTGATCATGGGCAAATTCAAAATAAAAAGTTTGGTTCCTTATGAGAAAATGTTGAGTGAAAAATGAGTAGATCCCATCGAACAAATTTCTATGGTGCCTCTCATAAGGTACTTAAAAAGAATTGAGCAAATGAGAGTAGGTAGATGGCCTAAAGTTATTTACAATGAAGGCATGAGTGAAAGAAACAAATCATGTATGACATAAAACAAAAAAAGGATGCAAAAATGGAATATTTACCTCAATTCCTGTCCCACAAAAAACAAGAAGTTAAAGAATTTTGTTATGGAGAAGCTCCGTAAGCGTATATGGGGAAAAATTTTGAGGAGAAAGAAGAAGTACTATGTCTAGAAATTCAACCCCACGTGTGATCTCCAACAAAAAGAGTACATTGGATCTAGCATTCGATGGAGAGAAAAGATTAATATTTGTCAATTAGGAACTAACTCACATCAACTTCAATGCAAAATCTGTCAGTAGAAAAGACCTAAAGAATATTGGGAAGAATGGGTGTGTTCTTTTTGCAGTTATGGGGTAGTGGAATTAGAAAAACATTTCATTTTGGAATGTGATGCTCTTAGAGCATCAGAGGCAGTTACAACAATATGTTAAGATCAATTCCTTGGCATTGTCTTTTCAGTGAGGGGACTGTTAGAAGGTTGAGTCATCTCATCATTAATTTGAGTAAGAAAATGATTGAATTACAAAAAGAGAAAAGTAGGGAGGCTAGCGATGCCATAGTTTATTTTTAGTCTCGTGGACGTTAAAATTTCATTCATTCATTCATTCCATAGTTCGTCACCTCACCTGAAATCTAGTAAAAAAAAGCTTCTAGTCATCCTCAAGTGAAAACCCAAAGTTCATGGAAATAATTTAATCACCAAATACCGGGCAACTATTTTTATATTTACCATTTAGTTTAGTATTTGTGATATTCATTAACTAGAGGTTTATCTTGTGAATTTGTGGATTGATCCATTAATACACATTAAGTCAAATTCTCAAAGATCTAACTCCAGCACAATATGCTAATAAAAGAACCTAATTGCGATAGTTATAGTGGAGGAAAGTTCATGACAGTGCCCACTAAATAATTTATTATTGTGGTCAGTGAAACAAACATAAGTTCGTCAATGTAATTAACAAAATGAGTTACAGCAAGTTTAGATGATAAAGCTGATAATTAACCAAGTAAATGTGATGATGTAAAACATTATCTTTTATTCAATTTTTTAAATGTTTAAAAATTAAGAAATTATTTTTTATTCTAAAAACTCTTTTTTCTATTACTATTTTGATTGGTAAGAGTTTAAATTTATTAATATAGTTAATTATTCTTAATTTATATTATGAAATATTTAATTTAAATTTATTATTATAATTAATTATTCTTAATTTTTATGGTCAAAGATTTCAATTCCTTATTAACTTTATATTTTTGTTTTTTCTACGAAATATATACACCTCACATACTTGTGAGATTACTGTATTTATATTTAGAAAATAGATAAAATTTCCACCCACAAAATTATTTATAATGATGCAACAAACTCATGAGCTTACATGTCGCTGATTGAGAAAAAATATGACTCTCTTTTTCTTTCATTATATAAATCCTACAATCTAAGCATCATTCCCACAATCAAACTAATTGCATCCCTTCTCTGATCCCAATAAAATTGTGATCCATAATGATTTTCATTTATGTTTGAATTATAGTAGAATTAAATTTTTAATAGGTAATTTCATTGTTTATATTGTATTTTTTTAACATTAATATAGTTTGAATGGATTTAATGGATAAACATATGTATTTCCTTTTGAAAATTCATATGTTCAAAGTGATAGCGATAATATATATATACAAACTTATATATGTCTTTAGAGATTTTAAAGGTTAAATGGTCAAAAGTGAGTACCTTATTTGGTAAATAGGAGAATCTCATACAACAATTTCAGGTACATGAAACTTCTAGCAAATTATATTGTTACACATTTAAATTTAATATATTTACTATTTGTATATAAAACTTCCACCATGATTATGTTGTCTTTTTTTTTCCTCGTAAAAAATTGTAATTTTATTTATAGAAATAAGAAAAATACATTTTGTAAATGCACAAACTAAGTGTGTATCCACAAGACTAAAAATAGTATATTATGGGACTCCTTTTGCAATTCAATCCTTTTCTTACTCAAATTAATGATGAGCAGACCCAACCTTCTAATAGTCCACTCTTGAAAAGATAAATCCAAGGAATTAATGCTAACATACTCCCATCACTATCCCTAATGTCTATGAAAGGATCACATTTTAAAATGAAATTCTTTTCTGATTCCACTGCCCCGGAAGTGCAAAAAGCACACACTCATTCTTCCCAAGCTTCTTTAGCTCTCTTCCACCCTCCAGTTTCACATCAAAGTTTATGTGAGTTAGTTCTTAATTGAGCAATAAGAATATTTTCTCTCTACAGAATGCTAGCTCCAAATAAATGCACAAACTAAATATGTATTCAAGTAAGATCTGTCGAGATTAGTATCATTTGACCCCATGTTTGAAATAGAAAAACTCTGCAAACAAAAACCTGGAGCTCAAACAACCAAGGCCAAACAAACAAACAAGGTAAAGTAGATGGGAAGACGACATCATTCAAAAACAATCACCAAAAAACAGCATGGAAAATAGTTGAACAATAAATGCCTCTGAAGAAAATCCTTAGGTACTGTGCACAACAACATAAAAGACATTGACGATGGAAAACAGACAAAGTCAGCACCAAGCCAACGAGAGAAACCCTCAGAAAAGATGCATCGAAGAATGAGAGCCAGGGACAGGGATCATTGATGGTAAAATGCCACCAAAACGCCCCCAAAATGAGTCACACAAGCACCTCAACGAGAGCTCGATACTGACAACAAAGGCGAAGGGAACTGGAAAATTCATCAAGATCATGGTAGATGGGAAGATCAACACGAAACATAGGGCAACGATGACTAGGGTTCCTAGTTGTTAATTCCCCTCCCCCCTCAATTCCCCCTTCACCATAGTTACCAAATTCGGGCGAATTGACCCAAAAAATCCAAATATTTGTGGGTTCCGTTCGATTTGTCTGCTAGTTCGTATGAGTTTAGCTTCCTCTCGCTATCATTCTGAACCCGATCACTACCCCTCAGTTTCGTCAATCTTGGAAATAATGATTTAGTGGCCAAATATTCCTCTTGGTCCACCAAATAAGGATTGAATCAAAAGAATCTTGATAGGATTGGATTTACTGCTTTTTGCAATTCTTCCGAACCAACTACCAACCAGGGGTTAAGGATCAGTTAGGAAGGAGGTATCTTACCCTATGAACAATATTTATCCTCTCCTTTCTTTTGAGGATGTCCCACCCAAAAAGAAAGTGATCTATATGGTAAAAAACAAAAATTTGTATATTACAGTCACCAAAGTAAATTTATATTTAAAAACATTTAAAAATATGTGAAACACATAGAAAAGAATAGAAATTTCTATATTACAGAATTTGAAATAAGGTAAATTCTATATTTAAAAAAAATATAACTGAACAATTAATGTTATGGAATTCAAATAGAGGTTCTTTTCTACAATTTATAATAAAAAATTATTTTGTTAATATTATTCTTCATTATTGTTGAATAAATTTGGTTTTGATAAAGATTAGTTAAATGAAGTTGAAATTTTAAATTTGTTTAGAAAATCTGATAACTTTAGTATCAAATTTTTATATAATTATCTAAACTCTGAATTTAATATTCTTATATTTCATTGTATTTAGAACTTGATTTATTAGTTGATAATTTAGCTTTCATCTATTAATCTCAGGGCTATTTGAAAATTTGAACTAATGCATGCATTCTGTTTTCAGAAATGAGGATGTTTTTTACATTTTCAAAGTTTATATGAATTTGTTTAATGATAGAGACATAAATTTACTAGTATGTGAGGATCACTTAAACCTATTTTTAATATTTAGTATTCCATCTTTTATTTAGGATTTAGTTTGAGTTTTCATTCCTAGATTTTACTTTACATGTTTTAGTTTGCCCCTCATTTGTTTTTTATCATCCTAAATAGGAGGGGTTGTAACACCTTAGACAAGAGAGGTCATTGTTAGAGATAAGTAAACATGACTATTCTTGTGAGAAAAGATTTTAATAACTTTTCTTTAATGATTTTAATATAAGTATTGCTCCTTTCAATTTTTAAAATTTTGAAAAAATATCTCTATGATGCATACTCTCAAATATTTTCTGTATTGAATTTTAGATGGTCAATCAATATATATATATATATATATATATATATATATATATATATATATATATATATATATATATATATATATATATATATATATATATATATATATATATATATATATATATATATATATATATATATATATATAGTTGGTAACTATGCCCTTCACCAGACTAGTGTTGTCATTGTTGATATTTCTGAAATAATTAAAAGAAACTTCAGTATGAAACACCAACAATATAATTGTCCAAGACACTCTTGTAGATTATTAATCTTTTCTTTCTATTACAAAAGCTCTAGAATTCTCTTCCTACTTGTTAATTCAACTGATTTATAATGTGAGAGTTATATGATAACCCGGCCTTGTTTGTACCTCTTCACCTCCTTTTTAGCTGTCTCGACTAATGCCATCTCCTATTGCATGTTTCCATTTTCCAATAAACTCTTGCACACTACCAATGCCTCTATCTCCCAGTGCCTGTTCCCATTTGCCAAGAATACTGGTGCACCTTATGTAGAGTTTAATTTAATTCTTTCTTGTCATACCCACTCCAATCATGTTATAATTTTTTCGTAAGAACATATCAACTCTGGCTTTTGGAGGCATCACTTATACGCTAGTATAAAAATACACAAGAAATATGAAAGTAAATCTTATCACTAAATCTGATGTATGTAGTTTTAGTGTACTCTGACTTATGGAGTTTTAGTGCTTGGAATTGATTTGCAATTAATCCCAGCCATATATATACTTCTTTGCATGCTTCTTAATCAAAATAATGATAATTAAGCGGTTATTAAAGGCATTAAGACCCTATAAACTTAGGCTACAGATCCACTTGCTAAATGAAACTTCGAATCATAGGAGCACCATTCAGGTGTTATATAATATACATCAGAGTGTCGATTTGTTATTTGGTTCTCATGAAAATGTTATGTTCAGCCACGCTAACACATGAAATCACGCGTTTCACATGGAACAACAACTTCCATTGTGTTCATGAAAATGGTATGTTCTCTGGCCACAGTTGTAGGTTTCTGTTATGTTTTCTGGCCACAACTTCAGTTGGTCCATAGGTTTCCACTGTTAGAAAATGTTATCAAGGTCGATATCAGTTCATATATATGTATATAATTTTGATATATTCAAACTTTGATGACAACTTTGATATATTCAAAGTTTGAATGGGGTATTGTTTTTGGATTGTGACAAAAATAATTTTTAGCTCTATGAATTTGGTTAAGCTAATGAATCTAGTCTAATAGAATGAATCTTATCTAATAAAGTCTTATTTTAAACATCACTCCTATAATATATGAATTTTGAGTTTTTGATTTGCGTCACGTATGTACATTTAAAGTTGTCTAAGTGACATTATTAGGCATGCATATTTTTCTTGTATTACATTTTCTATAATACTACATTTTTAAATATAATGGGTAGAAAGGGATTGGAACCAGCCACATCATTTCTTCATCACAATGTATTATATTCGGTGTTGTATTTTATTAAGGTTGTGCCAATAGATAAGTTTGCATTAACATTGTTGTTAATTATGTCATTGTTGGAAATTTATGGTACCAAATGTTGGGGACTTGACAATCTTGAGAAGGGAGGTGTGAATCAGTATTGTAAAAATTGATCAACTTATACCAATTTTTCCCCTTTCTTTACAATTGATTAATTGATTGATTCTTTTTTTTTGCTAAAGCAAGAGTTGGACCTTCTATTTCATTAATTAGTAAATAAAATACATAAAATCCAACATTCCTCAGTAAGCTGTGGACCAAGGAGAAAACCCAACACTAACTATTAATGGGCCAGAGGCAAAAGCCCCGATCCTTGCAATGAAACCTCAAAACTTTCCGGAAACCAGCAAGCAAGAATCTAGAGTCAGACCCGAAGCGAAACAATGTGCTATTCTGTAAAGATTTCATGTCCGCATAACTCACAACCCACGAATCTGTGGAACAGATAAGAAAGGCGCTTCCCGCCAAGAACAATTTGCTTCCTGCCAAGAGTACTAAACACTAACTCCTCCCGCCATTTTCCTGACTAGCATCTTTAATCTCAACCGTCGAACTTTCTCACCCCATCCTACGGCTACGGCCAATATCGTTGTGCTTAGAAGCACGACGTTTACCCATATGGACCCACCAACATGCTCGATCAATCCCATCCGTAGATCTGCAATGCAAGATCCAACGGTTGAGGATCATATTGCACCAGTCTACATCACCGAACAATAGCATGCGATGAGGGCGGTATTCCATCCAACCCCACTTCCACGTGGGGCTCGCTGAATGGAATCGCTCCCAAATAGGAAAAACCACTTCCCGCTTGCAAGGCTTGTAATCACCGAAAAACTGCCCTGAACGCGATATTACGAACAGAGAAGAAAAACCCTGGTTTTTGAGGCCGCTGGGAGTTCCCGGTTTTCGGCCTCTCGCTACATCTACTTTACCTGAACCACTGTGAGATGCAGCTCCCGCCATCCTACCTGTCATCCAAAAAACCAAATCACCCGGGCTGCTACCTCTAGGAGCCTCTATGAAAGAATTGACCCAAGTTGCGAAGGCTGACCATTGCTTGCAACCCTCTAAAGACCCGACTGTGAACAAACTGCTAATCATAAAGCTGCTGAGTCATCTAAACCCCACCTCCATGGCTATGTTCCGAAACACCATCCTATCTTCATTTGCTTGGTCGTGACAATTTGCCTTTAATCTGTTCTGAGGTAGCTCTTGCTAATTCATCGCAACCCTATTTTCTGTGCAGATCACTCCTTGATTGGCCAGAAGATCCGCCAATTTATTGGCCATTCTTCGTACATGTTTAAAACTAACTGTTCAAAGGCACTGGAGGTGACTGTGAATCCGTTGAAAGACCTAGATCAGGCTCTAGTTTCTTGAGGGCTTTTTCGGCTTGGTGCCCCAACTGATTATCTTGACCGAGTTAATGGTTAACTCATAATTAGCTTCAACAATCACATTATGGCGATTATCTTGAACCAGGAAATCTAAAAATTGCTCCATAGCCATTAATTCTGTCATATTGTTGGTGGCTCTTCCTAAGTGGCAATAGAAGGGTTTCCTTTTGATGCACCATCAATGTTGAATTTCAAAAAACCATTAGGGGGAGGATGCCAGAAATCTAGCTCAGAATCCAAAATTAAAACCTTCCTATCCAGGCCCTGAGGAATAAGTCCCTGCAACCCTAGATGACTGAGAATCATCAATTCTGTTACAAAAGGTGGATTCTTAGAGCAATTTCGGACTATAGTGCCCACTGTCTCCTTAAGATGTTTTAAGATGTTTTCAAAAAGGCAAAGGGATGGCTTCTTTTCATTCTTGAAGATTATATTATTCCTTTCTTTCCAGACATTCCAAATAATGAAGCTTGGCATAAGAGCCCAAGCTAAGCCAAGAACTTCATAATCTGAAAAGTTTCTTCTCCAGTTGTTTAGGGTGTTGATAATACTTCCTTTGTCCCTATCAGACTATTGGAAAATGGTGGCGAAATAATCCCACAACCAGGAGGTAAAAATGCAATTGTTGAGAAGGTGCTTTTTGGCCCTTCTACTCAACGCTCAGCACCAACCACAAACGTGCAATGCCACCTCCTGAACGTGCAACACCACTTCAATATGACTTTTGACTACCTTCCCGATGTCCAAATTGAGCATGGAATAACTCATTGGAAACTGTGTCGAGTCTAATTTCCAAAACATATTGAAGTTTTCAATTTGGAGCTCATTTTCCCTGTCAAAAGCTCAATCTCCCAAGATTGGTCAAAATGTGCAGAATGAGGCTGCCAAAATGCAGAGTGTTGTTTCAGTCAACTTTTGGAGGCCTTCCTCAACTCAAAATTGACCTCATGATAGCTCATTGAAAAGGTATCTTTGTATAGTTATCATTTGACTCATCAATCAAGTCTTTTGGACATTCCATATAGAGGAAAAAATGATTTTACCAAGGTAACTCCAGAAGTGCATCAACTCTCCTGAGCCAAATCATGGTTTGGACATTTCTCCCAAACTATGAGACCTCTGTAAAAACTAAAGGTTTTTTTTCTTATTGGGTCTATTATGGACAAAAACCTCTCTCATGTTTTTCAATTTCATATTTTCTTGCTCAGAAACATCATTTTAATAAAACCTATCCCGATGTGTGGAACAGGGGATTTGCATAAATGAAGGGAAATGAAGGGAATGAGGGGATTCTAAATTTTGGAGAAACTTCTGGGAAGTAGGGATGGATGTTAGGAAGTAGGGGAAAGTGTAATTTCAAGGATTGGGAGAGGGGAAGGGGTCCAAAAGGGAAAAACACAGGCCTAACCTAGAAAAGTGTCAAATTGTAGGAATAGGCTAGGGTTTGTGGGAAAGTGCCGAATTTGAGGGATATCAGTGATGGTAAGTGTTTTAGAAGGTATATTGAGGATAGGGGAAGGTGTATGAGCATCAGGATACAAGTTTTGTTGATGATTTGACCATCCAAGAAAAATTAGCTTCAAAACCCTAGGAGAGGGAAATGAGCCTTACCTAAGCACAACTTAAGCACGAACAGGGTGTAAAATGACCCATCGGAACCTGAAATAATGATGACAACTTTTTGAATGATGGTACACTCAGTCAAATGGTGACATGGACCAATACTTGGAAAACTTTGGAAGGAGTGAAAACAATCCTAGACCTAATACCTCGTGACCAAATTTTACTTCAAGAGTCACTGAAATGACAAAATTTCACTTGGACACCCTAAGACCACTTTGTAAGAGCATGTTTGATCACTGGTGGAAGGCTGCAAAGACTAACACTAACATTGGCTCCACTGGGGATGGTAGCTCCTTGGAGGTGCCAAGAACACCATAGACCAAGTAGCCTTATCCATTGGCCATGGAGTAAAAACAAAAAAAAACAAAATCTCAATCTGAAATACATGACTGAATACTGATGACTGAAAGACACAAACTGACTTTTATTCAACGAAAAATTGACTCGATACTAAAACACAATTGACAAAATGGAAAAGATGCTCAAAATGGAGCTTATTCAATAAAACCTACTCTAATTGTTCCATTCATCACCTGATCAAGTGAAATGAAACAACCAATGCAACCAAGTAAGCATTCTGGGTGTTGTTTGAATTCTCCACAAGTGCTTGTGTATGAGCAAGAAAAGAGAACTACTGAAATGCAAATCCCATGAAAACTTGTAAACAGATCCAAATTTTCCCAAATTGAATATATGGATTCTCTATCTGACTCCAAAGATACTGCATAACGATCTTGAAATTCATGTGCACTAGGACTTAGCTCATCCAATGGGTTACTTTTCTTCTCCTCATACCATGAATGCAAAATTTCATCTGAGTTTTGTGATGAGACTCCTACTGAAAATGACAAAGAAACCAGTTGTCGGATCAAGTTTGTATCATAACTTTTTTCAAGCTCACAGTTAGCTAATGGAGAAGGACTTTGACTGCAGATATCATCCAACACATCAGCTATTTAATCATGAAAAACTTGAAAACATTGTTGCAACCCATTTTATATTGTTTCCAATGAAATTGCATGATTTTCTACAGGCTTCTCATCCTTTATTAAAGATATACTATGAAAAATTCCCTTCCAAAACTGAAATGATTCAAAACATAATGGCACAGAATCATCTTGAATCATTTGATCATATATTCCAACTTCCAAGTCTTCATCTGCAACCTGAAATTCAATGGCATTCGGGGGCCACAAATCTAAATATGGGAAGTCTTGAACAAGGATTTCATTTCCCTCTAGATGGTCAAGATCAAAACTTATCGACGGTTGATTTCTGATTGCACGACATTTGTCTCCGATGAAATGAAACGAAGTAAAACAAAGAGGCAAATATCCTTCACTTACTTCAAAATTTGCTGCACTTTCCTCCCCACATCCATAGTTGATATGCAACGGTCAATCACTGTATTCGAGCTGCTGAAAGCGAACTTCCTCATTCCACAAACCAACTGCTAATTTGTCTGCAAGACTAGCTTCTGTTTGGAGAACATAATCATCATGATACTGATCAAACTTATTCAAATCATTAGTATAAAACACATCATCAAGCATACATGTCATATCAACAGATATCTCTTCTGCAAACTGATCTATAAAACAATCATTATCAGATCTATGACAACTAGGATAAGAAAGGAAATGTTTTGGATCAACCACTTATTTTCTTCAATCAGCGAGCCATGGTCTTGAACATCATACTCATTACTTGTGGTGATTTTTTGCATCATCTCTTCCACTGCACTTACCAAAATGTCGAGCTTTACCTCTAAAGATGTCGATTCCTTTCGATCTATGTTCTTCATCTTTTCTTCCTTAACTTTGCCCTTCTAATCAGCGGATTAGCCTCTACATCTACTGCATTGTTTTGCATCTCTTCAAGTGTTGCAAGGTTCCTTTCCCTCAGCTGAAACTCCATTTCTGGTAAGGCATTTGGGTAGTGTAAGAGAGCGGATCGAGGAGGAGACCTTATATTAGCAGGCATCGAAAAACAGACTTGGTTAAACCTGGCAAAAAATTGTTGTACTGTCTCCCCTAGCTATCTTTTCAACTCGTTATACTCTTCTAGAATCAAGAAATGGTTTTTTCTAACCACCCACTTGTCGAGGAAAACTTTGAAGAACTGCTGGAAATTTGAGATGCTCGCATTAGGGAGGGTTTTGAACCAACTCTTGACTTTTCCTTGCAAAGAAAGAGTAGAAAGCCTAATCTTAACATCCTCTTCATTAACTTCAAAAAGGTCAGGAAAAGACTCAAAATTCAATACATGTCTCTCAGTAGTGATGTTGTCACACTCACCATCAAATCTTGGTAGATATAGGTAATAATTTTTAGGGAAAGAAAGGGATATAGGAGGTAAAATCAGAGGCTTGTATCTATCCAGAATTTTACAAGGTATAGGAGTATATACAAAAGATGTAGAATTATCCTTGAACTCTTATGGCTCATCAATTTGAAGATGGTCATCATAAGATTTGGAAGAAGGGTCTTGATCAAGACAAAGGCATGCAAATATTTTGTATTTGTAATCTTCAAAGGGAAGGAATCACATGCAGGTATAGGATATTTTCTCAAATATAGTATACTTTGTAAAGCCTTCTTGAAATTCTCGGTAAAAGAGAAGAAATAATTTATAACAAAGAACTTAATGTCTTGGATGAAATTCCAGCTTGAATACCTGATCTTTCCATATTTTCCTTTCATGTTTCTGTTGGTCAGGTTCATCCTCCATTGGAGTCCTTGGATCTGATCTCGAAACTGATTTAGAGCCATCAGGTGAATGATTTCAGCCTTCTGGTGTCTGATCGTTGTCCACCATCAACAATCAGATTAGAACTTGATACATTTTGATGAGGAACATAAAACTATGTTCCCCAGTATGGTCGCCACAATGGTATCACCTAGATTGAACCTCGGGCTGAAGGAAGGAAATGCTAGGCTAACCACAAACCATGCTTAGCCAAGTACCTATCCCTATTAGGTCGGGAGAGGGCTCTCTCCGTAAGGATCTCTACCAAGATGACTGGATCAGGTAAAGGATATTAGGCTAGGTATAGTAGCACGGAATTTTTTATTGGATTTTGTAGGGGTTTTGCCAGATCAGGAGGAGCTCGACAATTTAGGTCTAGGAAACTAGATCAGAATTGCAGCGTATTCAATGGGGCAATGTAGGCATAGGATTTAGCACTCAAGAGCTTGATGGGGTGAGATGTTTTAGACTGGTGAGAAGCTAAGAAGGGCATGTGAAAACCATGGATCCTTCCTAGACTGCAGAAAACATGAAATGGTGAATGGTTTCCCAAGGCAGAGCACTGATGCAATGAATTCCACCTATCAACTTTAAAACATTCAACTAGAAGCAATGAAATGTTTAATGAAGCATACAAAACACATTAAAATATGATTACAAAAGAAGAAACTATACTAAAACTCATACCACATGGATCCCATAAAAATAGCCGCAATTCTTATTAATCTCCTGCCAAACTGCTTACAAAAGGTGTAAAATCAAGGTCTGAGCATCAAACTGAGTCCAACCATTTACAATGAGAAATAAGAAGGAGATATAGACATTGTTTCAACCTCCTCCCATCCTCAGGGGTCGAATCCCTAGGATGAGGAGCTAATCTAACTACTACTGAACAGGAAACATGAATATAGGCATCTCAACAACTTGCCTCTAAAAGTGAAAAATTGACTCATTTGAGCTCAAACTGACTTCTAAAGCAATGAATCTACCTTCTATTACTATTTACCTATCATAGTTACATGCCAATTCATCATTTACAAAGTTGAAACAACCTCCATGAGAGAGAATCCAAGAACACAGTGAAAATTTTGAAAAATAGGCATCCTGAGCAAAATCTGCCCTACCCGCAGCGCCACTAGCCCAACACGCATCACCGATTTTAGGTCCCTTTGGGAGGCCTTCCTGGCATCCAAATTGAGTTCATGATATCTCATTTGAAAGGTCTTCAAGTCTACGTTCTAAAACACCTACAATATATGCAGTTGAGGCTCATTTGACCCCTCAAAACTTGATTCTCCCAAGACTGCTTCTGTGTGTCCAAAAAGTGGCAGAAAGGTCACTTTTAGGGTGTTTTTTGACCTTTTGGTGGACCAGTTTTGCCCCAATAGCTTTGAAAATCTCTAGGGTGCATGTCCTCATCGCTCTAAATCCAAAAATTCAAACCATTTCTTCATTGGGTGACCCTCGGAAAAGCGCAACGCCGGTGGCGCTACGTGTTTAGGCAGTTTTCCTGTGTGTGAATTTCAAAAATTAGCAAATGACAAAAATTCCTCCAAACTTACCCATAATTAGTCAGAATCACCATCATCAAGCTTCCTGATGAGCCAAGGAAGCTTTAGCAAGAAACCTAAGCCTATCCTCCTCCTTTTTTCCTTTTAGAGCCTACCTTAGCCTAGCCTCCCCATAGTCTCTGTCTTCTCTGTCCATGTTTACAAGGCTTGAGGTTGTATGAAGGGAATGAGTGAGAGTGTCTTTAGGAGTGAGGGGATAGGAGATGACTGTCACAGGAAATAAGTTGATCTTGCGGACAAGTTAGACCTTCCTAGAATCTAAAGAAGGCCTAATGACAAGCAAACCAATCACACACTATCTTTCTCTAAATATGCTTTTATAAACAAAGGCAAACAAGTGTTTTAGGCCTACCTTGGGTCCAACGCAAGTTTGTGGAAGCCTCGCTCTTTCGATCCAAATGAGCTCCCTTGTCCCGAATCTGCAAACAAAAAGAAGCAAACAAATTAAATAGCACCTGACAAGCCAATATCATAAAACATATTTAACATGAAAGTCAAGGAATTCATGAAACAAATGACATGAGACCATTTGTTGAGAAAAATGAGTTTGATTGTATTAATTCAAATCAAAGAATAACTTTACAACCTGTTCCTTGACGTTGTACAAGCTCCTCCCAGGGTCCAGCAAGAAGTCTCCTCTACTTTGAAAAGTTTCACTCTCTTCCCAATGAAGCCAAAAAGGTATGTGATCTCTCCTCTCAAGCTTAACTAGGAAGTCTCGATTTCACCAGCATTTACCCTAAAAAATGTTCAGCTTCTAACCTCTCCAGCAACTAGCCCAATGCCTGAATTTATAGTGCAATGGAGGGAAGTTACTAGGTCGTCCTTCAAATGGATAAAGCCCTCCTTCAAAGGGATAGCTCCTCTCATCAAGGGATTAGCTCCTTCTCTTTTGGGTTGCATGAACCACCTAAGAGCGGCCAATCCATGTCAAAATTCCTTCTAGAATCATCTAGAATTAACCCAAAGTGAGTTTTTTAGAATAAACTTGCGCCTTTTTGACTTTCACAGGGGTCCGCACCCACACCTTTAGGGACAGAGCAGGCAGGTCCGCGGGTTTTGTAAACAGAAGGTGCGGGACCGCAGGTAACAGTGAGAGAAAGTGCAGAACCAGAGTATTATTGATTTTCAATGTCTTTTTCTTAATTTCAAAGCTTGACTTGAAGAGCTGAGGTCTGAGACTTGCTTAGGAGGACAGTACAAGTGATGACAGACCCATACTGACTGCAAATAATCATGGTGACGATATTTTTGTGTAACAGATTGCCCTCTAAAGTGCAAAGCCTGTAGTAGATGAGGATTTCATTTATCATTTAGGAAGAGTGAAGTACTTTATCCTTTCAAGGATCATCTTGTGGAGAGCCCGGTTGGAACCTGTAAAAACATTCAATGCAATACATATATATGAGATCATATCATCGCTGAGGTAGGCATTCCCATACTTAGTTCAAAACTGACTTAGAAAACTAACTACTGCTCTGATACAGAAATGATCTTGTAATATATCACAAGTATAGACTCATGTGGACACAGTATGGACACAGCCATCTGTTTATGAATAGTCCATTATATAATGAATACAAAATTCCTCGCAGCCTGGATTGTGGAAACTAGATCCAGGGTCTTCATTTCTACTTCCCGAAACAGTACGATTCTATCCATGCGAATAAAAACCACTTGATTACCAGTCAATGATGTAAATTGTTAACAAGTGTGAGAGAAACCACCAGTGATGTCAATGGCTCTCAAAGTACCCAGTACAATCCATGAGATGTGAATAAATGTATTGATGTCGAACATGTCACGGAATCCTTTGATCGAAGGTCAATGATGCAACCTGTCGTCAAAGGCGAGAAACCTGCCATTGAGGCATGCAGATCCCAAGGTACTGACGATTTCTAGATCATCTTTCTAGATAATGAGCTGAAGTCGATAGAAAGCGATCTGTGGCACGCAAGCCCACAACACGAAATCATAGATCAAGTTGAAGAAATTTAGTTGCAAGGACTGACTCAGGGATGGTCAAGATGGATTACAGATATTTTGCAGATGAATGGCTTATTGGCAGTGACCTCTTGAACACATAACGACACAACAGATGGCTTGGTGACAATTGACCCAAAGTTAATACCCAGAAACTAGCTGAAGACTTTCAATGTGGTTTGATCAACTGTTAGGCAAAGGATTTCCCAACCCAGGTGAATAAAAGTGTCGTGTTCAAGAGTGGTTACAAAGTATGACAAACAGGCTCATTTTTCTTTCTTTTCCCCCACCATTTCTGGCAAGTACCTCTTTATTTTTGACAAGCTTGAGGAGGATAACATTTGCTTGATTATAAGCTCATCCTTCGGATGAGTCCAACTTAGTTTAAATTCGAACCCTAACAAGGAGTAGTTCGTTCTTGTTTGTAAAAGAACAGGTCCTTTACTGTGAAATTTTAACGAGACCAGTATAGGAGAAACTCGACGTTTTTCAATTTTAGAGAGTCTGAAAAACTTAAGAAGACTCCACGGTTGATCTTTTTCGTAAATTGTGTCTCCCAAGCCCGAAAAAGTATAAAATAATACTTGAGAGAACCGCTTGATCTTTACGACCAAGGAGTACTTTTCTAATTAGTGCCCTTGATCCGAAAGAGTAAAAAAGCGATCAACGACACGTCATTTTATAACCAATATCGAATTTGAAACGACAAAATTCTGGCAATATTTTCGTGTTTTTATGGTCAAAAAAGAGCTGTAAGTGGACTGTCTTTTAGTTCCGTTTTAACGAGTTTAAAAGAAAAACTTGGCAATCTTTTCATGTTTCAAGAGTCAGAAAAGAGCTTAAAGGTGGCTCTAAATGTTTTTTCGTTGAAAATGATAGATTTTGCCTGAATAATCTGTTATCCTGAACAAAAATGCAAACATTACTCATACCTGTTTGAAATGGATAAAAATGTTGCAAAAATACCTTCCAAAGTGAAACATAAACAAATTTGCAATTTATTTACTCAAAAAACTTATAAAAAGGGCTTTCGTCAATTCATTTTTACCGTTTGAGTTTTGGGTGAGAAAATAGTGCTTTTGTTTAGAAAACTTCCCGTGAAGATTGCGGAAAATCCAATCGTCAGAATCGAACACCGTCTTCTCCAGGTAATCCACATCGTCCCACTCTTCATTTTTAACCATTTCATTTTTTGTTTTAGGCTTTTATTTCATTTTTGGAGGGCTTTTAGGCTTAAAACCCATGCGCGGGGGCTTGAAGGTGTAACACTGCCAGCTCGTGGACCCTGACTTTTTCTCAATGGGGAAAAAGTCAGGGGTCCGCACCTTCCATGTAGGCAAGGTGCGGACACATGCACTGTGTCTAACCTAGAGGGTGCGGTCCCCGCCACAAGGGTTTTTAACCCAAAAATTCTCAAATTTGGCCCAAACAAATTAATTTCTAGCATTCTAATTTATCTTTTTACTTGATGCAGGGAGTACATCATGCTAGATTGGCATGAACGAGAGCATGAGGACATGGATCTAGCCGCGTTGAATCACCAACCTTCGATCGATGCTTTGAAGGCGTGCGGCTTGTACAAATTCTGGGCCATACCTGGCATGAGGGCCTAGGTGGATTTCTTACAGTGGCTAGTTGACAGATGGAGCATACAGGACGAGTGCTTCTTCATTGGCGGCGACCATCTCGAGATCAAGCCGACAGATATATATTTCTTGATTGGTTTGCCTAAGAGAGGCGAAGACTTGACTCTATTCGGGGCTAGGCCAGGTGGCCAGTCTGTCGATAGCCTCCGGCTAGAGTTCTGCAACAGCCAGGCTAGAGACAAAGGGATAGACATAAAAACCATATCCCTTCTTGAACTCATGGTGATCGCGTTTACTGTCACCAGACTTTGCGGGAGTGCCGCATTACATGTTGCCACCGGATCCCAGATGCGGATGGCAGTTGACTGCTTTCGAGGCACCATATTCAACTGGTGCGATGCTATGTTGGCCAATGTGAAAGGCCAACTGACCAGAGCCAAGAACGGAAAACTAAAGACCTTTGGTTATGGGGCTTTGGTTGTGAGCTTTGGTCTGGAGAGGGTTCCCATGTTGATCCCGCAGCACCTTACTGTTGGAGCTGGGCTTCCTCGAGAGCCCAAACTGATGCGATGGGTCGCAGTTATGGCCTGTTATCTGGACGAGGGGACAGAGGTTGTTCGATTCAAACCTGAGTATTTCCAGTGGTTGGAAAACTAGGTTTTTTCTATTCAGGACTTCCCTTACGCTAGGGTAGATTTTCGTGGTGACCCAGACATGGCTCTTCCACCAAGAGAGCAATGGGATGACTCAGGTAAAATCATTTTCAACATTTTTCCTATTTTAATTTTTTATTATTTTTCTATCGCCTCAAAACTGATAATAAAAGTTTCAAATGCAGATGTGGGTCCACAGCGACGAGCCACTCTCTGGCCTTATGAGAGGAAACAACCAGTTGCAGCCGTGCCAGCCCCACAGGATGAATCAGCAGAGGTTTTGGCCGAGTTGGAGAGTCATCTAGAGCACTTGACAGGAGATATTCCGAAGACCACCATAGATGACATTCCCCGTCGACTTCAGCGCTATGTGATTGGGGTCCCAGGACCTTTTAGGAGGTTCCTTTGCAAGGTGGCCCATGCAGTGGTTTCTTATCGAGATCATCACCAGTGATAGGATGATCACTTATTTGTGGCATATATGACATTTTTGTTTTTTGTACTTATCATTTTTGCCGATCATAAGGTGTTTTTCAACCTATGATCGAGGACGGTGTATTTTTGACACACTCCTATATATATATCACTATTACCGGCTTATCTTGTAAATAATGTTATGGAATGGTTATAAATTTACATGTATGATTATTGCAAATGTCTACTTAACATTCGAGAAGCAATTGCATCTGCTAATGTATTTAAAGATCTTGGAATATGCTGATATTCAATATAATCAAATTCACATTCCAAGAGATGCACTCTCAAAAATAATCTCAATAACACTTGATTTCTAATGGCATACACTCTATTAAGCTGTAATACAACGAGTTCAGAATCTAACCTCACTATCAAACTCTGAATCCCAAATGAAATAGATTCAGATAATAACTCAATCACTGCACTATACTCGGCAATGTTTTTCATTGTTTGACGAAGGCTTACCCCATGCATAGATACCAACTCGTCAAATGCCGAATAGATAACCGGAGCTGCAGAATAAATGTTCCGTGTATTACGACAAGCACCATCAGTGAAACCGATGTATGTTTGGAGAGGCATCGACATCTGCAATATCAAGAGTAAAACCAAAATAAGCAGGAATAATGACGAAAAACACTCTCTAAGCTAAGCACACTGTTTAAACTAAAACACACCAGCTAGAAAGAAAAAACTATCCTAACTAAAAATCTCCATACCCATTCTTTAAGCATAATACCTCTTCAGGTAAAGACCATTTATGGGTTTACCTAAAGAGTCCCCGTCAAAGTCTACCAATTCATAGGCCCCTTTTGCTAGCTTTCGCTTGACAACATAGGGACCATGCCACATAGGAACGAATTTTCCAGTGCCTAATTTATCATTAGCTTGATCGTAAACTAAGACTAGATCTCCTTCCGAAAAATTTCGAGGGGTCACATTTCGATCATACTGAGCTTTCATACGTTTTGCGTGAGTCTCGATCACCAATGCAGCATCACGTCGATTCTCATCTAATTGAGCCAAGTACAACAAACGCTTTTCCTCTTCGGAAGTGGCTGGAAGTAACTCGATGGCCATTTGCAATGATGGGATTTCGCATTCAATGGGTAACACAGCTTCCAAACCATAAACTAGTTGGAAAGGAGTGAACCCTGTTGATGTTTTTACTGAAGTTCGATACGCCCAAAGCGCTGAAAATAACATGTTATGCCAATTCGACCGATGAATCCCAATAATTCATCGGATCATGATGACTAAGACTTTGTTGATGGATTCAACTAGACCATTAGCTTGTGGATAATAAGGAGTTGAACTATCGTGACGCAAACCAAGCTGGCCTGTAAGTTCGGTCATCATAACGTTTCGAAAAAGACGCCCATGATCAGTGATAATCGCTTGTGGGACACCAAACCTAGCAATTATATGATTGAACATGAAAATTGCAACTGTCTTGCCGTCTGCCTCAAATGTAGGCATCGCCTCGGCCCACTTGGTAAAATAATATACCGCAAGGATGATATACGCATGCCCCCCGGCCGAGTGAGGGTTACATGTAATAAAATCGATACCCCATTTGGCAAAAGGACCAACGACAATTATAAGGTGGAGAGGAGCAGGTGGAGCACGCATCTTTCGATAAAAAATTTGGCAGTTGTGGCATTTTCGGACCGCAGTAATACAATCTTTAAACAAAGACGACTAGAAGTAGCAAGCGCGCAATATCTTTTTGGCTGTGGCATACCCAAACATATGACCGCCACACGCTCCAGAGTGACAGTCATTTAGAACCCTTTCAACTTCTTCGTGAGTTAAACAACGTCGAAAAACAGAGTCTGCCCCATGGCGATAAAGAGTATCCCCAATAATCCTGAATTGCTGGGACTAGAATCGTATTTTCCGACGTTTTGACCTTGAGAGTTCTGGCCAAAAGGATTGGGTCTGGAGATAAACGATGATATCCCCATACCATGGATCTAAAGTGCTGATTAGAAACAAGGATTCGTCCGCAATGGGCTCCTCGGCCACAGTTTCTGTATCAGTACGCGGGAAATCACACATTAACTCCGCAAAAACTAAAGATTTCTTAGACTTAGATTTCTCAAATTCCAAGTCGAACTCCTGCAGGATAACAATCCATTTAGAGTACTTGGCCCCTAGAAATTGCTTGGTCAAAATGTAGATCATAGGGTTGCAATCCGAAATTACTGTAGTTTTACATAGTAAAATGTAGTGACGAAAACGTTGGACAGCTTGAACAACTGCCAATGCCAATTTCTCCACATGTGAGTATTTTAGCTCAGTTTGATTTAAAGTTCGACTAAGGTAATATATCACATGTTCAGTTCTGAATTCATCTTCCTAAACTAAGACCATTCCAATGGTGGAATGAGAGGCGGCGAGATACAAGAAGTAATCCTGGTTGTAGTTGGGAGGATGCAATAACGGTGCATGGGTCAACGCGTGTTTGAGTGCATCAAAAGATTTCTGAGCTATCTCATCCCAATAGAATGGAGTATTTTTTTTCAACAACCAGGTAAAAACCTTTGTAACCTCGGCGTAGTTAGGAATGAATCGTCGTAAAAAGTTTGCTTTCCCTTGCAAACTTTGGAGTTGGTGAAGACTCGAAGGAGGAGGCAATTTGACAATGGATTCAACCTTCGGGGGATCGACGCGAATGTCGGCTTTCAAAACAACAAACCCTAGCAATCGACCCATTTCTATACAGAAGACACACTTGTGTGGATTCAACTGAATCCGATAATGCCTACACCTCATAAAGATTGCTTGTAAATGGACGAGGTGATATGCTCGATGTAATGAATGAGCAGGCAAGTCATCGAGATAGGGTTGCACAATGTGCTTGATGTCATGAAACGCATAAGACATGGCCCTTTGAAAAGTTGCTCCGGCATTCTTGAGCCCAAAAGGTAATTTGCAATAAGCAAATGTCCCCCATGGACAAATGAAAGCCGTTTTTGGTTGATCGGCAGGTAGAATACTGATTTGATTGTATCCAGAAAAACCATCCATGAAGGAGAATATTTCGCTGTTGGCACAATCATCAATGATTTGATCGATATAGGGAGTTGGGTAATTGTCCTTTGGACAGGCTCGATTAATGTCCCTATAATCGATACATATTCTTATTGTCCCTTGCTTTTTGTTAACCGGAACAATATTCGATACCCAATCCATTAACGGGATCGGATAAATGAAACCTGCTTTGAGTAATTTTTCAACTTCTGCTTTAATTGCAGCAGCTTTTCTTGGGTGAATCTGACGCAAACGTTGCCGGACAGGTTTAGCGTCTGGGTAAGTCTTTATTTCATGAACAACAATCGCGGGATCAATTCTTGGCATTTCCTCATAGGACCAGGAAAACACGTCGCGGAATTCCTGAAATAGGGCCTTATATATTTGAATTTCGTCATCTGTGCACGAGGCACCTATATGAATGTTTTCAACAATTCGAGGTTTAACCGAAATGTCAATAGGAATAGTTCGAGAGATGTTTCCCAAATTTAACTCTGAATCAGGATGTTTCATTGGATTCTGATGTTCCTTGACATATTCAGTCGTAAAAATTGATGAAAAATCATTTTCAAAACGATCATTGTCGGGTAAAAATGAAGATCTATGATGGAGATATTCCCATGGTAAATCATCTACACATAGGATTTGATGTGAAAAGTGATTCTTCACGGACCACATTCATTAAGTCAATTTCGGTTGAAGATGGGTCGGTAAACGATTGCACGACCTCATACGCAATTTCATATGGACTCAAAGGCATGACATCACCAAATGAGTCTATCTCAGATTCAGAAGGAACGATCCAAGGATCATCATAAACAATGGTGTCTGACGTAATCATATGAATGGTTGCAAATGAAGACGATGCGTTGATCGAAGGAAAAGGAAAAGTTCCCAGTAAACCGACATCTTTAACTAGTCCTACTCCAACATCCTTATATGGGATAGTCGTTTTACCGACATGCTGAATACTTTCAGAAGAGGCTGGGTCGGATGAAAAGTAAGCAAGCTGGTCTATTGTTACAATCTTTCCATTATGAGGAAACTTTATAACCCGAAAGACCGATGAAACGATAGCTGCCATTGTGTAAGACCAACTTCGACCCAAGAGAAGGTTGTAATCTAGAGGGGCATCAACCACCTCCACATCTAGATTAACGATTTTTCCTCCAACCCCTATAGGAAAATTCTATAGAATGCCAAAAGGATGAAACCCACGGCCATCAAAGGCCTTAAGAATCATCGGGGATTGATTTAGCGAAGGAGAACCAAGCGATCTCCAAAACTGTATCGACATAATACACATTGAGGTTCCCTCATCAATTATAGTCCGATGAATAGGTCTATTTTTTACTATCACTGGAATCTAGAAATCCATTTGATGAGGTAAGCATGCTGTATTATTTTCTAGATCGAAAATTATTAGGTTCGAGTCCTGAACGTCAACAACTCCTATAGCCGACAAAAGTAATTTACGCTGTGCTGGACATGATTGCAGCACTTCCAAAGCCGACATTGCTGAGGGTGAAACAGCTAAATCCTCAACAATGTTATAGTTCTGAGCCACTCTCGCATGTGGATTGAAAGCTGACTTTCGAAGTATACCATTGGCAGGCGGTTTGATTACCAAGTCTGGATTAGGTTTCTCGGTCTGTAGTGGATCAGAACCGGGAGCTGAGGTTGATGGATTAGAATGAGAAGATTCTGCTTCTTTACCATCAACAGGACTTTTACTACTATAATCATGCGATCGAGTCGCAATCCTAAAATGGGACATCATCAGTATGGGTTCTTCATTGGCACTCGAGGAAGAACCTATCATCTTACTGTCTTGACTTGGAAAAGGATCCTTCAAAACAGCAGGCGTTTGGGAACCTTTGACAATCTTCGCAACCTCTACACAATGAGGGCAGTCTCTTGTAAAATGTTCATCGTCACAAATGAGACAAGGATAACGAGGTTTGCATTTTTCATCATTGGATTCCAATTTTTCAGGTTTCTCCTTTGAATTTTTGTCCGTTTTATTCTTCTTCTTCCCTTTCTTCTTCCCATCGGATTTTGATTTGGCTGTAGATGACTCTACAATGTGAATATCGGTGGAAATCTCCGCGGAAGAATCTCCTATCTGGGAATCAGGCATGGTTATGATAGGTGAAGAATTATTGGAAGACTTCTTCTTACTCTTAGTGTTAACCGTACCAATCACACCATCGGCGGCATGAGATCCCAAAGGAGCTACAACGATTTGATTTTGCTTGGGAAGATCAGGGATTTTCTCGTGTAATGTACATATCTGAGTGTAGACCAAGTCAAGGTACTGTGCTTGAGCAATTACTTGCTCCTCAGTAACAACTCCGGCTTTAGCTACATCTTTAGTGATCTTTGCCAACAAAGACTTTACAAACCACTCAACCAAAATCTGATCCGGAATAAAAACCTTCACTAAGCACCGCCGACATCTCCATTCATGAATATGATCTAAAATGTAAGTGGATGTCGATTGCTTTAATGAAGTTAACAATTTCGTGCCATTGTCATATCTGACCAGCAACTGAAAATGAGTTAAAAACGAGGTAGCTAACTGACTAAAATTATAAAAAGTGCCTCGCGGTAACTCAATGTACCACTTGGCCGCAAGACCAATTAGAGTGCGTTGGAAAAGTCTTAGACGGATTGAATCATCTGAAATGGAGTTAGACGCACACCAGAGGTGATAAGTCATCACATGGTTTGATGGGTCCTCTCCTGATTTGCCTTCAAACTTAGGAATATCACTAGACAAGTTATTCGGCATTGGCGGCCAAAACGGAAGATAATTAATGGGATCGTTCGTTAGGCACGACAAGTCAGGCAAGTCCAAAGTTGCGATAAATGGTAACTGACGATTAGGGTCCCTAAAACTCTGGGTCATGAGACCAGCCCCAGGAGGAGGATATCCAGGATAACTAGGAATAGGAATTGCATTTGGGATATTGTATCCTCCGAGAAAACCAGGATTAACCGGACCATACTGGGGTTGCTGAGGTTGTTGATATGTGTACCGAGGGTATGGCTGATACTAATAGACTGGCTGTTGTACAACAGGGCCGAATTGGTACTGTCCCTAGTACGGTTGATAAGTAAATTTTGGTTGACTTGTGACAACCGTACTTGAACCAGGTTGTCCTACAGGCATCTGAACCGAAGTTTGAATCGTGGGTCCAGACGGTGGTAAAGATGTCTGAGGAGTAGATACAGGAACAATAGAAACCAGAGTTGTCGATACTCCGGAAGTAGGTGGGGTAGATTGAACAGATGTTGCGGCAGTTGCAGCAGTCGTTTGAGGCATAGTACGCGGCGTACTAGGCCCAGGCCGAGAAACTACCGAAGGTATAAAAGATTGAATATTAGACTATACAGGTTCCTGGGGTGTACCAGAAACTAAGGGTTGTCCAGTTTGGGATGACAACTGTACATTTGGTTGTAACATCCGTTGAGTTTGCGATGGATCCCACACTAAATTCATTCCGGGGTACGGACCCATAACAGGTTGAGAATATTGAGGACCATAACTGGGTTGAGGGTAGGATTGATAATTCAAAGGTACATTTCCCATTCCTTGAACATATGATTGACCGGAGGGTGGTTGGAAACCTTGGTTCGAGTACTGACCTTGGGGTTGACACCCTTGAGGCACGTACTGATACTGGGGTTGACCTTGAGGTATAAATTGATACTGGGGTTGACTTTGAGGTATAAATTGATACTTGGCTTGACCTTGGGGTACATATTAAGTCTCGGGTTGACTCTGAGTAACGTACTATCCCGTAGGTATGTATTGTCCTTGAGGTTGCCCCCCGATGCAAATTGGGTACCTTGAGGCTGCCCCCAAGGCGATAATCGAGGTTGCCCTCCAGGCGGTAACTGGCCACCTTGAGGTTGAGGATTGGGGATAGAACCTGACATCATGATAATATCTTCTACGCTCAATGGCTTAGTACCATTGCTTCCAGTTAATAACCCTTGTTCAATGGGCTGAGGAGATGCTCCCGAAAATGTACCAGAAAGCGATTGATACCCAGAGGGAACTGAAGGACCGCCATACAAAAAGGATTCGGGCGATTGAGTAAACATGGATGACTGTCTTGACATATTTAACGGAGGATAATAACCTCTAGGTGTTGGGTGATAAGAAACACGAGGTGGTGAAAAACTTAACCCTGGGTTTTCTAAGAAATTAGTCAAAGAAAGATACCAAGCACTGCTCCTAGGTGGCCTGTAAAAAATTGATTCACGCTCCCTTAGCTCAATAACAGGTTGATTTTCAGGGATAGGGATGCCTACTTCTTCTTCCGGAGTAGCAATTTCTTCGATAGCTATAAGTCCAGAAGGAAGATCTTGGGTGATTACTCTTTCTACCCTAGGTGAACCAGGACCACTAGAAGCTAGAGAAGCAAACCCCAATGTCGGAGTAGCAGCAAATTTACTTTCAGGTTCCTCACCTATATCACTAGTAGATGAAAAGCTACCAGTAACTTTGGAAACAGACACTGATTGTGGATTATAATCTGCTACTAAAGCTTGAAAATCAGGATGTACCACCAAAGAAGACTCTCCTTCTTCAGGTGACCCAACTCTACTGTCTCTAGGAGTTACGAGG
This sequence comes from Pinus tabuliformis, assembly GCA_031772625.1. NCBI lineage: Eukaryota > Viridiplantae > Streptophyta > Pinopsida > Pinales > Pinaceae > Pinus > Pinus tabuliformis. The sequence goes on from CM062816.1 coordinate 2,090,744,664, forward strand.
ACTTTCAACCCTTTAGTATGGCTTGGTGAAAAATTAGGAGGTTGGCCCCAAAGTCTACGAGACTTCCTCAGTAATTCAGCCACGGTTAAAAACTTTTAACTACTTCACACGCAAACAAAGTAAAATCTCAATGAAAACCACCTAAAGCCTCTAAAGAACCAAACAAATTTGAATCACACACCTAAAGAATCTAAGAGATCAAACACACACAAACAGTAACTTTCCATACTGAAAACACTAGTTGGTGATGAAATCCAACGTCGCAGAGTCCAATACAGAAATGGCAGTTGGAACAGTTACCCCGACAACCTGCTTAATGAATACACTAGAACAAGTTCCTTCACTTAATCGTCTCGAGTGAAGAGAACCCCCTAGAAAATCCAAGTGAGTCTAGCCGACGTCTACTCCAGGTACAGTGGGATCTTCCCACCACTGTCACCTTAGGAAGAATACTAAAGAATATGGCCACTAAGGTTACCAACTGAAACAAATATACCTGGGGGAACAGTCTACGATCCGATACGCACGCAAGGGCAGAGTAGCAAGCTCAATCCCCTTGAAGGCTCCTTGACATAATCCAAGGTTTACCAACAAGTGACCCCAGGCTCCTCGACAATGGTTAATCCGAGGTTTACCGTTTTTAATACGTGAATATCTGGCGTCGTTCCCAATGAGGAAGGATTGATTCCCACACTGGTTCGAACACGATCTCGTGCTTCTCCTTTAAGAGGAGCTTTCCCAGAGCATAAAAGCAACAATTGGATTTCTTCCCTACCACAAGATACAACTACTTGTTTGTTTTTACTGTCTTGGAGAGTTAATTACTCTCCTACTCCAAGACACTAGCCTAAGCTAAGTTGGTGTATCAGAGCCCTAGAAATAAAAATGTTACTAGATGAATTTTACTTTAAGCGTTATTTTTATTGGTTTTTGTTTAAGTCAAAAGGTGTGGAGATGAAACTCGTGGTATGAAGACTCGACTCAAAATCACTAAAAATGCATCTAAGATGATTTAAATAATCTTTTCCCTTCGATGAACTTCTAGCTAAGAAAGAGTTTGAGAATGCAAATACTTTGTAAACACAAATATTTCTTAACAAACAAATTAAAAGAAGAGCTTTTGTCCTTTCCAATGCACTCAAAACGAGACAACTAGTTATTTTCACAAAAAATTTCCCTTTTCGTTTCAAAGCACTCAACCACTATAAAAAACAAACTTTTTCCAAAAGATATTTTTTATTTTTATTTTTTATGAAACACTCAAAACTATGGAAATGACTAACTTTGAGATCTATAAAATATAAAAACCTATTTGAAGTCAAAGCCTACAAGATGTATTTTTTAAGGATGTTTTACTTAGCTAGATGTAAACTAAGGACCAATTCATGCAGAATCACAAATCAGTCGAAAACAACCAATGTTGTTTTCGTTTTTAAAAATGAAAATCCAAACTTTTAAACACAAGCTTTTCGAAGTTTTGTAAAGATAAAACAAAAAGCGGATTCCTCAACAAGGGTAGATTTCATTAATGGTCAGACTCATAAGAAGACTGGTAGAAACCAGGGTGATCTGAGGTCCCTACAACTTCTAAGCTCAAAGCTACTACAAGACCAAGATGAAAAACAAATCCAACAAGAAAAACTCCTAGGAATTTCACCTAAAACCCTAACACCAATGAAATCAACCTAAGGAAAGCTTCTGACAGGTTATATGCAGGTCTGGCCAGTGGATAATAACTCCTAAACAAAAACTAAGCTGACTAACAGAGGAAATCTTAGGTTTTTCAAAATTTTGACAGGGTTCGCAGGCCTACAGTTAACACAGGTGCGGTACCGCTCTATGCTAAAAGCAAAAGTGCAGATAAGTACGCACTGTGTCAAAAGGCTAGGGTGCAGTCCTCTCCCAAAGCTATGAAAAATGAAAAATAACCCTGGATCTACAATTTCTACCCAATTCCACACACAACAAGCCAAAAACAGAAACAGAAACATAGTTTCTCAGGTCAAAGTAAAAACAATGAAAAATCAATTCCCTAGTATGGTCGCCATTTTGTCACATGGAATAAGTCGATCTTGCGGACAAGATAGACCTTCCTAGAATCTAAAGAAGACCTAATGACAAGCAAACCAATCACACACTATCTTTCTCTAAATATTCTTTTATAAACAAAGGCAAACAAATGTTTTAGGCCTACCTTGGGTCCAACGCAAGTTTGTGAAAGCTTCACTCTGTCGATCCAAATGAGCTCCCTTGTCGCGAATCTGCAAACACAAACAAGAAAACAAATTAAATAGCACGTGAAAAGCCAATATCATAAAACATATTTAAAATGAAAGTCAAGGAATTCATGAAACAAATGACATGAGACAATTTGTTGAGAAAAATGAGTTTGATTGTATTAATTCAAATCAAAGAAGAACTTTACAACCTGTTCCTTGACGCTGTACAAGCTCCTTCCAGGGTCCAGCAAGAAGTCTCCTCTATTTTGACAAGTTTCACTCTCTTCCCAATGAAGCCAAAAAGGTATGTGATCTCTCCTCTCAAGCTTAACTAGGAAGTCTTGATTTCACCAGCATTTACCCTCAAAATGTTCAGCTCCTAACCTCTCCAGTAACTAGCCCAATGCTTGCATTTATAGTGCAATGGAGGGCAGTTACTAGGTCCGCCTTCAAAGGGATAAAGCCCTCCTTCAAATGGATAGCTTCTCTCATCAAGGGATTAGCTCCTTCTCTTTTGGGATGCATGAACCACCTAAGAGCGGCCAATCCACGTCAAAATTCCTTCTAGAATAATATAGAATTAACCCAAAGTGAGTTTTTTAGAATAAACTTGCGCCTTTTTGACTTTCACAGTGGTCCGCACCCACACCTTTAGGGACAGAGCAGGCAGGTCCGCAGGTTTTGTAAACAGAAGGTGCAGGACCGCAGGTAAAAGTGAGAGAAAGTGCGGAACCAGAGTTTTATTGATTTTCAATGTCTTTTTCTCAATTTCAAAGCTTGACTTGAAGAGCTGAGGTCTGAGACTTGCTTAGGAGGACATTAAAAGTGATGATAGACCCATACTGACTACAAATAATCATGGTGACGATATTTTTGTGTAACAATGACCTTATGGGCTAGAAAATGAATGAGGGAGCAAGAATGATAAAAATGAGAGGGAGGGCTTGTTTTGTTTGAGAAATTACCCTCGGGGGAAGAGGGATAAAGGGATAGGGATGTTATGGAATAAGGATAAAGGGGTAAAGGCATAAACGGATAGGGAAATAGGGATAAAGGGGTGGGAAAGAGTTTAGAGTTGTAGTGATTGGTGATAGGAGGAACAATGGGGGTTTAGGGTTTTAGGCATGAGTAGGGGAAAATTTAGGGTTTAGGCATAACTAAGGGAAATGATGCTTAAAAGTTTGAAATGCAAACCAAAACTGTAGTGAGGGAGGTTAAATCACTTGCAATGAAGGTAATAGAGAGCAATTTTGAAGTTTCTGTAAGTTTTGAGGGCTTTCTGGCCCTTCTGCTCAACGTGCAGCACCAACCACAGACGCACAGTGCCACCTTATGAACGTGCAACACCACCTCTTGAATGCGTAGCACCACTTCAAGATGACTTTTGACTTCCTTCTCTATGTCCCAATTGAGAATGGGATAGTTTGTTAGAAAGCATGTCGTGTCTACTTTCCCAAACATCTTGAATTTTTCAATTTGGAGCTCATTTTCCCTGTCCAAAGCTCAATCTCCCAAGACTGGTAAAAATGTGCAGAATGAGGCTACCAAAATGCATAGTGTTGTTTCAGTCAACTTTTGGAGGTCTTCCTCAACTCAAACCTGAGCTCATGATACCTCATTTGAAAGGTCTCTATGTCTAGTTATCATTTGACTCATCAAGCAAGTCTTTTGGACATTCCATCTAGGAGAAAAATTGATTTTACTAAGGGCACTCTAGAAGTGAATCAACTCTCCTAAGGCAAATGATGTTTTGGACATTTCTCCCAAACTATAAGACCTCTGTAAAAGCTGAAGGAGTTTTTTCGTCTTGGGTCTATAATGGGAAAAAACCTCCCTCACATTTTTCAAATTCATCTTTTCTTGCTTAGAAACATCATTTGAATAAAACTTATCCCGATGTGTGGAACAAGGGATTTGCAGAAATGAAGGGAAATGAAGGGGATGAGGGGCAACTAAATTCTTGAGAAACTTTTGGGAAGTAGGGAGGGATGTTAGGAAGCAGGGGAAAGTGTAATTTCAAGGATTGAGTGAGGAGAAGGTGTCCAAAAGGGAAAAACATAGGCCTAACCTAGAAAAGTGTCAAATTGTAGCAATAGGCTAGGGTTTGTGGGGAAATGATGAATTTGAGGGATATCAGTGATGGGAAGTGTTTAAGAAGGTATATTAAGGATAGGGGAAGATGTATGAGCATCAGGATACAAGTTTTGTTGATGATTTGACCATCCAAGAAAAATTACCTTGAAAACCCTAGGAGAGGGAAATGATCCTTACCTAAGCACAACAGAAGCATGAATAAGGTGTAAAATGACCCATTGGAACCTGAAATAATGATGACAACTCTTTGAATGATGGTACACTCAGTCGAATGGTGACATGGACCAATACTTGGAAAAAATTGGAAGGAGTGAAAACAATCCTAGACCTAATACCTAGTGACCAAATTTTACTTGAAGACTCACTAAAATGAAAAATTTTGACTTTGACACCCTAAGACCACTTTGTAAGAGAATGCTTGATCGTTGGTGGAAGGAAGAAAAGACTGACACTAACAAGAACTACCGCTGATATCTTGTAGAGTTGATACCCCAAAGTAACAATGAAACTACAGGGTTGAAATTCATAAACAACATAATATTTCTACATATAAGGTTTTCCTATAATAACATCACAAACTTAGGTAGGGAAACATCACACGGTACCTCATCTTTGAAGGGGTTGATGTTTTAGGATAAGAGGCATTGCTATCTAACATAGATTTCTTATCTATGGCTGAACCCAATGGTGTATGGTTGGGGATGTGGAACTATCAGAAACTTCAATCTCTTGATGATATTTGTAGAGATAAGGTATTTTTGGATCCCACCATCAACAATGAAATCTAGTGGGCTACCCTTAAGCCACATCTATGAATGGAGGAGGCACTCCCCCTCCTTAGTCTCCCCAGAATTTTTTGGTTGGATAATTGTGATCATGATGGTAGCACTATGTTCTACATCAATGATCAAATTTCCTTTATTCTATTTTGAATCAAAATATGAGCCAGCTTTTTTTTTTCTCTTTAAACTTAACCAACAATGGTTGTATCAAGCATAATTCATCAGTGTTGTGTTAGGGTATTTTATGGAACTCATATCACTTTCTAGTGTCCTCTTCGAATTCCCATTACACTTATTTTCCTATGACTTCTTATGGTTATATTTAGTTTTGATATCCTCACTTTGTCACTTGTTCTATGAGTTAGGGCCTCATTTTCCAATATTTTTTTGCAATAGATTTGCAAACCCAAACTCCTGCTTATTCCTTTTCCTCAATTTTTGCTCCAGTTTGAATGTTAGGTCCCTATAACACTAGTTATTCCCCCATTAATATTGTCATTGTAGCTCTTATTGTTATTATTGTGCCCCAATTGTCCCCATATTGTTATTATTGTGCCTCATAGAAGCTAACTATTGTTATTTTCGTGCCCTTATATTATTATTGTTATGTCGACTTTGATTATATTATAACCCCTTAGACTCCTATATATAGAAAGGAGGTTTTTTCATTTGTATCATTGAAGAATTGTTCATTTGTGTAATGTAAAGGAGGTTTCCCGCTCAAAGAGGTTGATTTTGAAGTCATTGATTTATCTTTTCTTCTATTTTGTGAGCTGGTTACATAACATTTGGAACCAGAGCTTTGGATTCTAGGGTTTCGCTACTCCAAACACGCCATCGTGGAATTTTCTCTATAACTTGTTTTCCAAGAAGTTTCAAAAGATAAAATTAAAACCCATTTGATATGAAATCCCGATGAACCTTGGGTCTGAATTTCCAATATTTAATTGCTATATTTTCAGAGATAGGATCCAAGGAAGTTAGGTTTTTTGCATGCTCCAGAATTATATCTCAAACAGGTGACCTGGGGAAAATTATCCTAACTTTCTCTCTGAGCATCAGATAGAAATTCTGTAAAATGTTACAGAAAGAGGATGGTATGTAGTTTTCTTTTGATCAGTTTAAGGTCCTAAGGTTGAAACAGTGACACATTGAACTTTGTACAAGTTCGCTCTATTGAACCAGTCTATAATCCAGTCATCATATGAGATTCGACATAACTCTTCCTTGGAGAATACAATCTTGATAAGACATGCAGGGTTGGAAAGAGGAATCAGAGGGCTACCACATGATGCAATTTCAAACCTTGGAGATTCGAAATTACAAATATAAAACATATTCAATATCGATCTCCTACAAAGTGAAAAAATGTGTGTATTTTTTTTTTTAATTTTGCATAAGTTTGGTTTGAAAAAATAGTTTGAAGGAATTCAAAGGGCATAGTGAAGCATAGTTATCATTAATTGATGCCTTGAAAAAAGAAATGGAAACACCTAGTAAGAAACCAGAAATATCTAGCATGACTCATGAAGAAGAGGAAGAAATGCAACATGATGTATCAAAATTACAAGACCAAGTGCAACAAAACGCACTCTCACAAAAAGTAACAGAAGCTAAGATGCATGGTTTAAAGAAAGGCATGGAAGCTAAGATGGATGTTTTAAATAAAGGCATGGAAGCTAAGATGAATGACGTGGAAGCTAAGATGGATGGTATAGAAGAAAAACTTAAAGGAAACATGGAAGATTTGAAGACAGATTTGACAAAGTTGCTACAAGAAATACTTACTAATGGCGAAAGGGTATTAAAGGAAACTCATCATGAGAACAAAAAAAATGTTAATCATGATTTCATAGACTCTAACATTGTATTGAAGACCCACCATGTTCCAAATATCGATATGAGGAAGTTTGATGGAAAGGATCCCGTAACATGGATACTACAGATGGAGCAATATTTCAATCTCCATAATGTGCAAAACACACAAAAGGTCTGCATTGGAACTTTATATTCGGAACCAAATCAGTTTGTATGGTATCAATGGCTTTGATCTCATAAACAAATTGTCACTTGAGCAACTTTTATGGAAGAAATTATAGCACATTATAAGGACACAAAAAGCAACACCTTTTTTATCCAATTGATAAATCTCAAACAAAAGTGTTCAATTATGGAGCACATTGAGGACTTCCAAAAATTGAATATAAGGGTAAAAGATATTCCATAGGAGCATAGTATTGATGTGTTCATAGGGACTTTAAATGATAACATCCAACATGAGGTTCTCCTTTGGGAACCTGATCCATTGGAGAAGGCATTCAGGTTGGCAAGAAAAATGGAAAGAAAAATTATGGCAAAAAGGAAGCCTACCACTTACAACTATAAATATGGAAGTTTTATTGCCCCTAGCCTTCCAAAACCTACAAGTTTGACACCACAACAATTGGAAGAAAAAAGAGCAAAAGGGCTTTGTTACAGTTGTGATATCAAATACACTAAAGGTCATCAGTGTATTGAGAAGAAATTATTTTCATAGATTGTGAAGAGTAGGAAGAAAAGGAACAAGAAATGTCAAAAGAAGAGAATATAAACCAGGAACAAACCCTAGAGAAAGAAGAAATGAATGTCATCATATCTTGTAATGCATTTGCTGGAATTACACTCAAACTATCAAAATAGAAGGACATATCAAGAAGAAAAAGGTAAAAGTGTTGATTGATTTGGGCAAAACCCATAATTTTATTCATTGTAAGATAGCCAAGGAATTGAATTTCTTCCTATATCCAACACCAGAGTATCAAGTGATGTTTACAAGTGGAGGAACCATAAATTGCTCTAGAATGTGCCATAATATCAAGCTATCCATGGGATAATATGTAATGAATAGCCCAATACTTTCCATTCCAATGGGTGGTGTTGATGTTGTACTAGGAGTCTAATGGCTACAATCCTTGGGTACGGATTAGTTAACATTCCCCCCTTAATCTGAAGGGACACCTAACATGCCAAGTAAAATTCAGAAGGTTTCAAACTTTTCACATCCTAGTTCCTTAGTAAATATGTCTGCAATTTGCTCTGAAGTAGGACAATGTGTTAGATAAATAAGTTTGGCCTCTACATAATGTCGAATCAAGTGGTATTTGGTATTAATATGCTTGCTTTGATCATGGAACTACTTAATTTCAGAAGAGTTGTCAATAAGTAGTGGAGTTTTTTCTGCCAAACGTACATTTTCGTTATAAAAATAAAAGAGGTTACATTCATCAGAGTTCAAAAATATCTGAAACATCTATGCACTGAGAAGGACTAAAGCCTCAAGATAACAATTTTGGATGGGAGGCTTCCATCCTTTGCATGTGTAGCCACCATAACATGTCCAAAATTGATAAGTCAAAAACGATTGCAGACTAAGGATAGGCCAGGAGAAGCCTCTAAGATAAATCCATTAGGAGATATATCATGTACAACAACAAAAGAAGGATGAGACAATGACACAAAGGATCCTTCATGAGATGGAAAAGGAGGCAAATCAGATTGCCCTACCCTGCAAGAATCTTTTAAAAAATATCTGTCCAAATGTGGGAGAGACTCCACATTTGGAAAATAGGTCAATGTGGTTGTTCTATTCCCTGAAAATGTGATCAAAGGTGATTGAAGTAAAATAGTCCTTCACGAAAGAGATTTGCTCCATTCAGTAGAATAAGGAGGGCACTAAAAGGGAAATAAGCCCCAAGGTCCAATCAATAACCACCTTTGAGTCAGCAGCAATGTGAATCTCATCTAAGGTGAGCCAAGAGGCACAACCTAAAATGCCCCAAAGGGCCAAGAACTCTGCTCTCATGTTAGTGCCTCTGCCCCCAAACCAATAGAAATGAAAAGTTGGAGAGGGGTTGAGGAGAATCATGGCACCCCCTCTACCCATTGATGGAAACATTCCTATGTTATATATCAGGGATTAGTTCTTACACACTCTAAACTTTCTAAAATTTTGATGGCTAGTTCCAATAATTGAATGTCAGAGTAATGGTTATTAAATTTCAATGGCTGTAATTGTTGAAGTGTAAATTAGTGTGTAAAATATGATTGGAAATTATGAGGAATAGCTTTAGAAATTTAGTAATTGAATGTCAAATCGAAGGTTATTGAAGTTGAATGGTCGTCATTGTTGAAGTTTAAATTTTATTATTGGAAACTTTAAGAAGAAAACTGTGTAAGAAGTTTGGCTTGTCTAACTTTTCAGGTGACACCTTACTCATCATGAGATAGTAGAAAGTTTGATGATTATCACACAACTTTTGAGATCCTTAAATAGATGAGGAAACAAAGTAAGAAACACAATTAATAAGTCAATGGTTAAATTAGGAAGAAATTGTAAATAAAATTAGAATAGTTCATAAATTTTCTGAAAAGTCAAAAATCAAGTTACAATTTTTAATAAAAAAATAGTATGGGACAATTAATAGGTAATACTATGGAGAAATTGTAAATAAAGTTAAAATATATTAAAAATTAGCAGTTAGAGGTCATATATTTCCTCGATATAATCCACAAGCTTAATTGGGAGGACTGCAGAAAGAAGAGAATTTTGGGTCGGTGGAAAGCATTATATGCTCTTCAAAACAGATGTAAGTCTACTGTACAATTAATAGGTCAACGGTAACACTAAGGAGAAATTGTAAATAAAATTAAAATATATTAAAAAGTAGTAGTTAGCGGTCATATATTTCCTCGATATAATACACAAGCTTTATTGGGAGGACTACAGAAAGAAGAGAATTTTGGAAGGGTGGAAAGCATTATATGCTCTTCAAAACAGATGTAGAGAGGGAGAGTTATGGGATTGGAAAATGATCAAAGTGTTTTTTGGGGTCCTAGTTTGTCAAGTGATATTATATGAGTGTGAAGTGTGGGCTAGCAACATCCTTGTCTTAAAATGGAAGAAAATTAAGAAAATCCAAAAATGCTTGAGATGAGCAAGTTCAAAATAAAAAGTTCAGTTCCTTATGAGATAATGTTGAGTGAAACAGGAGATCCCATTGAAGTAATTGCCCTGCTGCATCTCATAAGGTATTTAAAAAGAATTGAGAAAATGGAAGTAGGTAGATGGCCTAAAGTTATTTACAATGAAGGAATGGGTGAAAGAAATAAATCATGGATGATACAAAACAACAAATGAATGCAAAAATGGAATATTTACCTGAATGTATGTACCACAAATAATGAGTTAAAGAATTTTGTTATGGAGAAGCTCCATAAGCGTATATGGAGAAAAGAGTTGGTACAAAGAAGAATCACTATGTTTAGGAATTCAACCCCACTTGTGATCTCCATCAAAAAGAGTACATTGGAGCTAGCATTGCATGGAGAGCAAAGATTCTTATTGCTCAATTAAGAACTAACTCGCATCAAATTTGGTGGGAAACGTGTCAGTGGAAAAGATCTAAAGAAGCTTAAGGAGAAAGAGTGTGTACTTTTTGCACTTATGGGGTAGTGGAATTGAAAAAACATTTCATTTTGGAATGTGATGCTTTCAAATACACTAGAGAAAGTTACAACTTTATGTTAACATCAGTTGCTTGGCATTGTCTTTTCAATAAGGGGAATGTTAGAAGGTTGGGTCAGCTCATTATTAATTTGAATAAGAAAAAGATTGAATTGAAAAAGGCTAAAAGGACTCATGGTGTCATAGACTATTTTTAGTCTCATAGACATTAAAATTTCATCCATTCATTCATTCCATAATTCCTCCCCTCACCTACTTTTAGTAATCCTCTAATCAAAACCCAAAATACAACCCAAAATGCATGAACGTAAGTTAATCACCAAATACCAGACAACTACTTTTATCTTTGGTGTCTAATTTGGTATTTATCATCTTAGTTAACTACAAATTTATCTTATCAATTTGTGGATTGATTCACTCATACACATTAAATTAAATTCTCAAAGATCTAACTCTAGCACAATCTGCCAATAAAAGAGTTGCCATAGCTACATTGCCCACTAAATAATTTATTATTGAGGTGAACGAAATGAGTTTAACATAAGTTCGTCAATGTAATTAACAAAATGAGTTGCAACAAGTTTAGATGATAAAGCTAATAAGTAACTCAATATTTAGATGATAAAGCTGATAAGTAACTGAGTAAATGCGATGATGCAAAACATTATTTTCTATATAAATTTTTTAATGTTTAAAAAGTTAGAAAATATTTTTTATTTTGAATATTTTTTATTTTCTATTTCTATTTCTATTTCTATTTCTATTTATAAAAATTTAAATTTATTATTATAATTTATTATTTTTAATTTATATTGATAAAAATTAGATTTAAATTTATTTATATAACTAATTATTTTTAATTTATATTATCAAAAAATTTCACTATACTTATAAAATTATTATATTTATCCTTAAAAAATAAATAAAATTTCCACTCACAAAATTATTTACACTGATGCAGCAAATTCATGAACTCACATAAAATAGTAACCCTCTTTTTCTTTCATTATATAAATCCAAATATCTAAACTAATTGCATCCCTTCTCTGATCCCAAAATGGAAATATGTAAATTTTTGTTAAAATGTGCGACATAATAAATTTGTGAGCCATAACAAAATTGCATCCCTTCTCTGATGCCAAAAGGAAACATGTAATTTTTTTTTTTAAATGTGCCGCATAATAAATTTGTGAGCGATAACGATTTTCATTGTTTGAATTATAGCGAATTAAAATTTTACATTTTAAATGTGTTTAATAATTAAAAATGTGTTTTAAAAAAAAGACAGGTTATTTAGAAGAAGCAGGATGTGGTGGCACAATCTTAGCTGGGATAGTCATTATCCTTCTTCTCTATGCTGACGATATTGTTCTTCTGGCAAGATGCCCTTTTGATCTTGATAAGCAACTCAAGCTTCTTAAGGATTTCTGCTCTACCATGGGTATGACTGTTAATACAGACAAAACAAAAGTTATGATTATCAAATCTAAGAAGGACACTTGCGCTAATTTTACGTATGACAATAATAACTTGGAGGAAGTGTATTCTTACAAGTACCTAGGAATTGATATCCATCACAAGCTCAACTGAACCATAGCATTGAGAAAAGGATCAATGGGGGATGGAAAGCTTATTTTGGTCTTGAAAATAATTGTAAAACAGAAAACCTCGTAATGTGGGATAAAAAGAAGTTCCTCTTTGAAACTTTAGTCACTCCTGTTATCTTATATGGCTGTGAAGTTTGGGGCTGCAGCATCTCCAGAGAATCATGGAGGAAGATTGAGCAAATCCATAAGCGTTTTATAACTTATAACCTGAAAATTAAAAGTAATACACCCTATCCTATTCTCGTTATAGAAGCAGTTCTTTCTTCTATTGAGAGCCTAGCTATGCTCAGATTTCTGATGTACAAGCACAAGCTCAATAACATAGACAATCATAGACTTCCTAAGCTAGCTTTAAATTCCAGCCAAAATCACCTAAGGCTTAACCTAGGATGGCATAAGGACACAAGGGCCTGGTTAAACTATTGGGAGATCAATGAGAATGATGCTTTGCAAAACATAAATAACATTAAAGATATTGTTACTTCTAAGTTCAAAGAAAAATTGTGGTGTGAGAAAGATTTAGCGTCTAAAAGAAAATTAAGTTATTATAAGAAGGTCATCAACCCCACCCTTGAAGATCAAAAGTATCTCTCTATTCTAACTAGCTCAGAAAAGAAAATTAATATAGCAAAGATTAGAACGAATTCTCATGAGCTCCATAGCGAAACTGGCCGCTGGGTAGTTCCTAAAACGCCATGGATGGAAAGGATCTGCCATATTTGTGAGAATGGGAGCATCGAGGATGAAAACCACTTCCTCTTAGAGTGCCCAGCATACAACCACATTAGATCTCAATTTCACAGCCTTTGTTACAATACTGACCTTCCTAGCCTTTAACAATGCCAAAATTATAGTGAGCTCGGGAGGCTTCTCTCCAAGCTTTTTGAGCATAGAAATAAAATATTAAATCAAAATAAATAATTTGTCTTTTTAGGTCCAATAGATCATTATTTCGTCTCAGCGGACGTTAACCACCACCATCATCATCATAATCTCTTCCACTTTCGAATTTCACATCGAAATTGATATAAATTAATTGTTAATTAAGCAATAAAAATATGTGCTCTCCAATTAAATGCACAAATTAAATACCTATTCAAGTAAGCTCTACCCAAATCGGCACCTATTCACGTTTGAAATAGAAAAACTCTACAAACAAAAACCTGGAGCACAAACAACCAAGGCCAAACAAGGTAAAGTAGATGGGAAGACCACATCATTCGAAAACAATATCCAAACAACAACCTGGCAAATAGTGGCCACAAAAATTGCATCGGCAGAAATTAGCGATGTAGACAAAGTGAGCACCCAAGAATGAGAGAGTCAGAGACCGTTACAGGGATCATCGATGGTAAAACACCACCAAAAACTCTCCAAAATGAATCACACAAACGCCCCAACGACAGCCTCATCAGCTCGGCAATGACAAACAAAAGCGAATGCAACTGGAGTATGCATCAACATCTTGGCAGATGGGAAGAGCAACATAAAACAGAGGGCAGCGGCGGCTAGGGTTCCCAGCCGTCGATTCCCCTCCTCCCTCAATGCCCCCTTCACCATGCTAGTGTTGTTGCGGTTGATATTTTTGAAATAATTACAAGCAACTTCAGTATGAAACACAACCAACAATCATTTTCCATGACACTCTTGTGGATTATTAATCCTTTTTTTCTATTACAACAGTGCTAAAATTCTCTTCCTATTTGTTAATTCGACTCATTTATAATGTGAGAGTTACATGATAACCCAGCTTTGTTGGTAACTCTTCACTTGCATTTCAGCTGTGTCGACTAACGCCATCTCCTATTGCATGTTCCCATTTGCCAATAATATTGCTGCACACTACCAATGCCTCTATCTCCTAGTGCCTCTTTCCATTTGCCAAGAATACTGGTGCACCAATTATTCAGAGTTTAATTTGATTCTTTCGAGTCCTACCCACTCCATTCATGTTACAAACTTTTTGTAAGATCTGGCATGGTCCATAAAATATAATTCTCATAGTGACAGTTAAGCCGTTATTACTCTGTAAACTTAGGCGACAGATCTACTCGCCAAATGAAGCTTCGAGCCATAGGAGCAGCATTCAGGTGTTATATAATATACATGGGAGTGCCAGTTTGCTATTTGGTGCCAACCCATCAAATCACGCGTTTCGCATGGAACAACAACTTCCGTTTTGTTCACGAAAATGGTATGCTCTCTGGCCACAGTTGCAGGTTTCACAAGGAGTCATGACTGTGTGGACGGACAGCGGTTTTTGAAACAGTTTGTGTTGGTCCATAGGTTGCCACTGTTAGTAAAATTTAATGGGGGGTCGATAGCTACGAGAATCTTAGCTGGCTCATTTGCGCAACTATATAATTTAAATCTCTTCCAAGCCATCTCTTTAATTTTAATTTTTTATGAGATAGATTGGTAAATTATTTCTTATAAATAGCGGTAGCTCATTTTTTAAAGCATAGTATTAATTTATTTAGTAGTGCTTTATCTCTCGTGTTTGCTAGGTTTATTCACAAAAGGTTTACTAAGAAGTTGAAACTACTTTTTAAAATAAATATGATACCTTAAAATGTGATGTATTCAAACTTTGAATGGGGAACTTATTTTTGGATTTAAAAAAAACTTATTTTGAGATTTATCAATTTGGTTAAGTTAATGAATCTTGAGCTTTATGAGTTTGGTTAAAGTGACTAATCTTGTCTAATAGAATGAATATATCTAAGAAAATTTTATTTTAAACATTCTTACTGCAATATATGGTTTTTGAGTTTTTGAGTTGTTGATTTGCATCACACATGATCGTTTAAAGATGAGAACATAGCATATAAGGTCAAACCATTTCTGGGAGAAAAACCACCATTTGATTCTACTTTGTTCTTCTCTTTATGATTGAAAGTATTTCTTTTACATATGCACTAGCCACCAACAGTGTGCAAGCTCCAATTTTCTATTCATGCAAGCAAACACTTGCTCCAGGCCACTACTCGACGAAATACACCACTTCTTGTACTTTGTAGGGCACCACTTGTTAGAAGCGACTAGTCCCTCAACTATGCAAGCCACTACCCACTAGATGCCCCAACACCCTTTGTTTGATCTCTCAGGGTGTAGAATTGAGATGGAGAAATCCTAGGGTTGAGGGATATTTGGAAAATAGGGTATCACCCCTATTTGTTACACATGGGGCTGGAGATGTTGCTCCCCTATCTTGGTCTTTACAGAGTATACCCCAGTTGGCATCATACTCACAAGATGGGATTTTTGAGATTGTCCTTCCCCATCTGGCCAACAGGTTGAGGAGGCTTAGGGGATGCTATCCTTACCTTTTGGTAAGTCGATTATCTAACCCAAGCTTGGATTATGATGCAAGTGTTCTACCACACGACCCTTGAGGGTCATTGATGGGAAGATCGGTAGGCAATAAGATGGGCTGAGATGTGCTCCCCTATATCACCTATTGCTCAATATCGTAGATGTTTAGATCCCCCATTAGATTCTAGGTTGAGATATGCTCCTCGATGTGATTTTGAGATGTGCTTTTTGATGTAGATGCAAACTGTAGATTTGGCTCCTCATTAATGTTTCTTGGGTGGTAGCATTGAGCTCCATGCTGATAGTGATTTTAGGTGGTAGCAATGGATCCGAAATGGATAGAGGGTGATAGCTTAGACTCCTCTTCAATGTCAAACTATTCTTATGTTAGATTCGAGAATGTTCAAAATATGAGCAAAGAAAAGAAAGAGGAAAGTAAAAATAAGAAAGAGATTAACCAAGACGAACAATGACGATACGTGACGATGATATACTTGAGATTGGATATGATTTGATGACAAGATACATATGACATGATACAAATGGAATTCTCACTAGTTGATACAGAGTGTTAAAATATGCAACTACGTTCAATTCCACTTTGGATAGCTCATTTTATGGAGATGACAATTGTATTAAATTCCTCTTTTCTAGAGGACCAAAATCGATATAACAGTCATCTAATTTGGATTTAAGAGAAATTGTATTTTTGAATTATAAGCCCACATGTGCATATTTGATCACGTTAGCCCTAAAGCAAAGTGGAAACCCTTGGAAGGCTATAAATACAAGTGACCTCTACCTCATTTGGACATTATCGTGAGACACTCTTCTATTTCTCTTTCTTGATTTTGGCTCACACAAGTCCGAGGCACGTCCGCAGAGGAATGGGTTCGCTTGAAGATGAAATTGTAGGGTCTCAAGCTCGCATCTCTGTTTTAGGGTTTTGGGCCTCACTCGCAGGACTGACATAGGAATAACTTCACCATAATCACTTGTTGAATAGCTCATCCATGCGACCAAAGCGTCTCAGTCGCATGCACAAATCACCCTCCATGCAACTGGCATCTATGGTCTTAGAATCACAATCGCAAGCTCTCTAAAGGTTTAATTTGACCACAATCACTATCTTACAAGCTCAAGGGAGTGACTGAACCTCTCCAGTTGCATGCATGATTCCTCCTCCATGCGACTGACAACTAAATGTTTGTTTTTCAGTTATCCAAAGTTTTCGCTCATTGACCGTAGTGTTTGTACTCTCTTTTGTTGAACCATTGAATGAGAATATAGTAAGAAGAAGAATTTGAAAGGGTTTTCGCCATAGTAGGTTTTTCCTTGGTCTCCGACCAATCCCGGTGTCTCTATGTGTGAATGATTTTCTTTTATTGTTGCTTTATGTTCCACTACATTGATGATGATGATACCGTTCTTTCTATATAGTTGCATATGCTACTAAACAATGATGTGAATCTGAATAATTCTATGTTGTTATGGGGTGAATTTAATGTGTAAATAAAGAAATTCAATTATCAAAGCAAAGAACAATATACATTAGGGGAATTCTGAGGTCTAAAATGGGCCTCCTAAGGAAATTATAAAATAATAGTGGAAAAAATAAAATAAGGTTAGATTACATCATCAAATTTTAGAGGGATAAAAGAAAAAACTATTTTTTCAACTCGTATTTTCAATTATCTCCATATGGTTTTACTCAAATTTCAAGAGGAAACACTCATTGGATGCAAAATTTGATTCCTCATCCAAGGAGTACCCATGTTGCATACTTTCAATGGACCCTACCACGCGAAAAATGAGAAATACATGAAAAATGGGATTGCAATCACGCTTTTTCATGTATTTCTCATTTTCCGTATAATAGGGTCCATCTAAAGTATGAAACATGGGTAATCTTTGAATGAGGAATTAAATTGTACATCCAACTTGTACTCCTGCTCAAATCAAAATTTGAGTAAAATCTTATGAAGATAAGTTGAAAATATGGGTTGAAAAATTAGATTTATTATTTTATAATTTTTTAATCTTTTTACTTTTTTACTCCAAAAATGGGGAATCATCCCCCATGGTTGACATCATCATATTGAATTCTATTGGTTCTTATAATGTTTATTTGGTTGTACATTTTTCTTAGGAGACCCATTTTAGACCTAAAAATTTCCGTAATGACCCTAAGAAAAATTAAAACTTATTAAGAATGGAACTTGGAGGTTAGTGGATCCTCATGTTGGCATCAAACCTATTGGTGACAAATGGATGTATAAGATCAAGTATAAGGTAGATGGTTCACTTAAAATACTATGCTTAGAAGGAAGGTGTTAACTACACAAAGACATTTTCTCCTACAACAAAATGGGGCACAATTAGAACTCTGTTTTCTCTTGCAGCTCAAAATAGATGGAAGATACACCATATGGATGTAAAAAAAAAACCTTTTTTGAATGGTGATTTGAAGGAGGATGTTAAAATGTTTCAGCCATAAGGTTTTTCTGTCAAAGGAGAAGAACAAAAGGTATGTAAGGTGGTGAAGGCTTTGTATGTACTGAAATAGACATCTTGCGCATGGTATGAAAAATTAACTGAACACCTTCTCAAGTTCAATTATAAGTTATTTGATCTAGCTGGAAATTCAGTTGTATATTTGGTTGTCTATATAGATGATTTGATGATCACAATAAATAATGATGACTATATAGCATATGTTAAAAGAGAATTATTGGAAGTTTTCAACATGACAGATTTGGGTTTATTACATTATTATTTAGGGATTGAAGCTGATCAGAAACCCAAATATATTTTTGTTTCTTAGAAGAACCATATTTGACAACTATTGAACATATTTTGGATGTAGGAATGTAACCCCATTGCTACTCCAATGGATAAAAATTTGAATCTTACTTCCACTAAAGGAAGTACATTTGAAGATCGAACAAAGTATAGAAAATTTGTTGGAAGTTTGAATTTTTTAACTACTACTCGACCTGACATAGATTTTTCTATAGGGATACTTTCCAGGTTCATGCATTAGCAATGTGAAGGTCATTGGAATGAAAAAAAGTGAGTGGTCAAGTGTTTGAAAGGCAATCAAATGAACATAGGGCATCAAATATTCCAAAGTTGCAAATTTCCATCTCACTAGCTATGCAAATTGTGATTTTGACGGAGATAAGGAGAATGAGGTCTCTACTTCTGGTTATTTGATGACTATTGGATCAACAACTATCAGTTGGAGATAACACAAGTAATATGTTCCTGTTGATTATACCATTGGAGTCAAATATGTTGCATCAAATCAAGCTACAAAATAAATCATTTGGATTTGCAAAGTACTTGAAGACTTGCAGAAGAAACAAAAGGCTTCAACTCCATGGCAGAATAAACTCCGTAATGAAAACGAAATTGCATTGATTGTGAATACATTCATTTATACAAACATAGGGTAGGTACGAAACAATTATGTCTTGGTAACTTATTAGCTCAAAGTAAAAACTAACAACTAATTACTATTTTACAAACATAATCCCAAAGGTTTAATTGACATTCCCCCCTTAATCCGAAGGAACATTTGACATGCCAAGTAACATTTAGAACTTTTCAAACTTTTCACATCCCAGTTCCTTAGTAAATATGTTTGCGATATGGTCTAAAGTAGGACAATGTGTCAAATAAATAACTTTGGCCTCTACATAATGTCGAATCAAGTGGTATTTGGTATTAATATGTTTGCTTCGATCATGAAACTTGGGATTTTCCCTATGTAAGATTTAATAATAAAATAAAAGAGGTTACATTCACCAGAGTTCAAAAATATCAGAAACGTCTATGCACCAAAAGGAATAAAGCATTAAGATAATGATTTTGGATACGAGGTTTCCATATTTTGCATGTGTAGCCGCCATAATATGTCAAAAATTGATAAATAGAAAAAGCTTTCATACTAAGGAGAGGATAGGAGAAGCCTCTAAGATGAATGCATTAGGAACCATATCATCTACAACAAAAAGAAAAGACTAAACAATGACACAAAGGATGCTTCATGAGATGGAAATGGAGCCAAATTGGAGCGCCCTACCCTGCAAGAAGCTTTAAAAGTATCTGTCTAGATGTGGTAGAGACTCCACATTTGGAAATTAGGCTAGCCTGACTATTCTATTCCTAGAAAATGTGATCAAAGGTGATTCAAGTAAAACAATCCTTCACGTAATAGATCTTCTCCATCCAGTGGACTAAGAAGGGCACCAAAATGGAAATATTCCACAAGGCCCAATCAATAACCACCTTTGTGTCACCAACAATGTGAATCTCATCCAAGGTGAGCTAAGAGGCACAATCTAAAATGCTCCAAATGGCCAAGAACTCCGCTCTCATGTTAGTGCTTCTGCCCCGAAACCAATAGAAATGAAAAGTTAGAGAGGGGTTGAGGAGAATCATGGCACCCCCTCTTCCCATTGATGGCAACATTCCTATGTTATATCTTAGGTCTTATGTCTTACATGCTCTAAAATTTCTAAAATTATGATGACTAGTTCCCATAATTGAATGTTAGAATAATGATTATTAAATTTCAATGGCCGTAATTGTTGAAGTAAGTGTAAATTAATGTGTAAAATCTTATTGTAAATTATGAAAAATAGCTTTATAAATTCAGTGATTGAATATCAAATTTAAGGTTATTGAATTTGAATGGTCGTCATTGTTGAGGTTTAAATTTTGTTATTGGAAACTTTAAGGTAAGAAATTTGGCTTGTCTAGCTTTTCAGGTAACACCTTACTCATCATGAGAGACTAGAAAGTCTAATTATTATCACACAAGTTTTGAGAGCCTTAAATAGATGAGGACACAAAGTAGCCAACACAATTAATAGGCCAATGGTTAAATTAGGAATAAATTGTAAATAAAACTAAAATAGTTCAGAAATATTATGAAAAGTCAAAAATCAAATTACAAATTTTAATAGAAAAAGAATATGGAACAATTAATAGGTCAATGATAACACTAAGGAGAAATTGTAAATAAAATTAAAATATATTAAAAACTAGTAATTAGAGGTCATATATTTCCTCGATATAATCCACAAGCTTAATTGGGAGGATTGCAAAAGAAGAACAATTTAGGAGGCTGGAAAGCATTATATGCTCTAAGAGACATATTTATGGGATTGGAAAACTATCAAAGTGCTCTTTGGGCTCCTAGTTTTTCTAGTGATATTATATGGGTTAAACTGTGGGCTAGCAATATCCTTGTCTCAAAATGGAAGCAAATTGAGAAAATCCAAAAATGCTTGATCATGGGCAAATTCAAAATAAAAGGTTTGGTTCCTTATGAGAAAATGTTGAGTGAAAAATGAGTAGATCCCATCGAACAAATTTCTATGGTGCCTCTCATAAGGTACTTAAAAAGAATTGAGCAAATGAGAGTAGGTAGATGGCCTAAAGTTATTTACAACGAAGGCATGAGTGAAAGAAACAAATCATGTATGAGATAAAACAAAAAAAGGATGCAAAAATGGAATATTTACCTCAATTCCTGTCCCACAAAAAACAAGAAGTTAAAGAATTTTGTTATGGAGAAGCTCCGTAATTGTATATGGGGAAAAATGTTGAGGAGAAAGAAGAAGTACTATGTCTAGAAATTCAACCCCACGTGTGATCTCCAACAAAAAGAGTACATTGGATCTAGCATTCGATGGAGAGAAAACATTATTATTTGTCACTTAGGAACTAACTCACATCAACTTCAATGCAAAATCTGTCGGTAGAAAATACCTAAAGAATATTGGGAAGAATGGGTGTGTTCTTTTTGCAGTTGGGTAGTGGAATTAGAAAAACATTTCATTTTGGAATGTGATGCTCTTAGAGCATTAGAGGTAGTTACAACAATATGTTAAGATCGATTCCTTGGCATTGTCTTTTCTGTGAGGGGACTGTTAGAAGGTTGAGTCATCTCATCATTAATTTGAGTAAGAAAATGATTGAATTACAAAAAGAGAAAAGTAGGGAGGCTAGTGATGCCATAGTTTTTTTTTAGTCTCGTGGACATTAAAATTTCATTCATTCATTCATTCCATAGTTCGTCACCTCACCTGAAATCTAGTAAAAAAAAACTTCTAGTCATCCTCAAGTGAAAACTCAAAGTTCATTGAAATAATTTAATCACCAAATACCGGGCAACTATTTTTATATTTACCATTTAGTTTAGTATTTGAGATATTCATTAACTAGAGGTTTATCTTGTGAATTTGTGGATTGATCCATTAATACACATTAAATCAAATTCTCAAAGATCTAACTCCAGCACAATATGCTAATAAAAGAACCTAATTGCAATAGCTATAGTGGAGGAAAGTTCATGACAGTGCCCACTAAATAATTTATTATTGTGGTCAGTGAAACAAACATAAGTTCGTCAATGTAATTAACAAAATGAGTTACGGCAAGTTTAGATGATAAAGCTGATAATTAACCTAGTAAATGTGATGATGTAAAACATTATCTTTTATTCAATTTTTTAAATGTTTAAAAATTAAGAAATTATTTTTTATTCTAAAAACTCTTTTTTCTATTACTATTTTGATTGGTAAGAGTTTAAATTTATTAATATAGTTAATTATTCTTAATTTATATTATGAAATATTTAATTTAAATTTATTATTATAATTAATTATTCTTAATTTTTATGGTCAAAGATTTCAATTCCTTATTAACTTTATATTTTTGTTTTTTCTACGAAATATATACACCTCACATACTTGTGAGATTACTGTATTTATATTTAGAAAATAGATAAAATTTCCACCCACAAAATTATTTATAGTGATGCAACAAACTCATGAGCTTACATGTCGCTGATTGAGAAAAAATATGACTCTCTTTTTCTTTCATTATATAAATCCTACTATCTAAGCATCATTCCCACAATAAAACTAATTGCATCCCTTCTCTGATCACAATCAAACTAATTTCATCCCTTCTCTGATCCCAATAAAATTGTGATCCATAATGATTTTCATTTATGTTTGAATTATAGTAGAATTAAATTTTTAATAGGTAATTTCATTGTTTATATTGTATTTTTTTAACATTAATATAGTTTGAATGGATTTAATGGATAAACATATGTATTTCCTTTTGAAAATTCATATGTTCAAAGTGATAGCGATAATATATATATACAAACTTATATATGTCTTTAGAGATTTTAAAGGTTAAATGGTCAAAAGTGAGTACCTTATTTGGTAAATAGGAGAATCTCATACAACAATTTCAGGTACATGAAACTTCTAGCAAATTATATTGTTACACATTTAAATTTAATATATTTACTATTTGTATATAAAACTTCCACCATGATTATGTTGTCTTTTTTTTTCCTCGTAAAAAATTGTAATTTTATTTATTGAAATAAGAAAAATACATTTTGTAAATGCACAAACTAAGTGTGTATCCACAAGACTAAAAATAGTATATTATGGGACTCCTTTTGCAATTCAATCCTTTTCTTACTCAAATTAATGATGAGCAGACCCAACCTTCTAATAGTCCACTCTTGAAAAGATAAATCCAAGGAATTAATGCTAACATACTCCCATCACTATCCCTAATGTCTATGAAAGGATCACATTTTAAAATGAAATTCTTTTCTAATTCCACTGCCCCGGAAGTGCAAAAAGCACACACTCATTCTTCCCAAGCTTCTTTAGCTCTCTTCCACCCTCCAGTTTCACATCAAAGTTTATGTGAGTTAGTTCTTAATTGAGCAATAAGAATCTTTTCTCTCTACAGAATGCTAGCTCCAAATAAATGCACAAACTAAATATGTATTCAAGTAAGATCTATCGAGATTAGTATCATTTGACCCCATGTTTGAAATAGAAAAACTCTGCAAACAAAAACCTGGAGCTCAAACAACCAAGGCCAAACAAACAAACAAGGTAAAGTAGATGGGAAGACGACATCATTCAAAAACAATCACCAAAAAACAACATGGAAAATAGTTGAACAATAAATGCCTCTGAAGAAAACCCTTAGGTACTATGCACAACAACATAAAAGACATTGACGATGGAAAACAGACAAAGTCAGCACCAAGCCAACGAGAGAAACCCTCAGCAAAGATGAATCCAAGGATGAGAGCCAGGGACAGGGATCATTGATGGTAAAATGTCACCAAAACGCCCCCAAAATGAGTCACACAAGCACCTCAACGAGAGCTCGATACTGACAACAAAGGCGAAGGAAACTGGAAAATTCATCAAGATCATGGTAGATGGGAAGGGCAACACGAAACATAGGGCAACGATGACTAGGGTTCCTAGTTGTTAATTCCCCTCCCCCCTCAATTCCCCCTTCACCATAGTTACCAAATTCGGGCGAATTGACCCAAAAAATCCAAATATTTGTGGGTTCCGTTCAATTTGTCTGCTAGTTCGTATGAGTTTAGCTTCCTCTCGCTATCATTCTGAACCCGATCACTACCCCTCAGTTTCATCAATCTTGGAAATAATGATTTAGTGGCCAAATATTCCTCTTGGTCCACCAAATAAGGATTGAATCAAAAGAATCTTGATAGGATTGGATTTAGTGCTTTTTGCGATTCTTCCAAACCAACTACCAACCAGGGGTTAAGGATCAGTTAGGAAGGAGGTATCTTACCCTATGAAAAATATTTATCCTCTCCTTTCCTTTGAGGATGTCCCACCCAAAAAGAAAGTGATCTATATGGTAAAAAACAAAAATTTGTATATTACAGTCACCAAATTAAATTTATATTTAAAAACATTTAAAAATATGTAAAACACATAGAAAAAAATAGAAATTTCTATATTACAGAATTTGAAATAAGGTAAATTCTATATTTAAAAAAAATATAACTGAACAATTACTGTTATGGAATTCAAATAGAGGTTCTTTTCTACAATTTATAATAAAAAATTATTTTGTTAATATTATTCTTCATTATTGTTGAATAAATTTGGTTTTGATAAAGATTAGTTAAATGAAGTTGAAATTTTAAATTTGTTTAGAAAATCTGATAACTTTAGTATCAAATTTTTATATAATTATCTAAACTCTGAATTTAATATTCTTATATTTCATTGTATTTAGAACTTGATTTATTAGTTGATAATTTAGCTTTCATCTATTAATCTCAGGGCTATTTGAAACTTTGAACTAATGCATGCATTCTGTTTTCAGAAATGAGGATGTTTTTTACATTTTCAAAGTTTATATGAATTTGTTTAATGATAGAGACATAAATTTACTAGTATGTGAGGATCACTTAAGACTATTTTTAATATTTAGTATTCCATCTTTTATTTAGGATTTAGTTTGAGTTTTCATTCCTAGATTTTACTTTACATGTTTTAGTTTGCCCCTCATTTGTTTTTTATCATCCTAAATAGGAGGGGTTGTAACACCTTAGACAAGAGAGGTCATTGTTAGAGATAAGTAAACATGACTATTCTTGTGAGAAAAGATTTTAATAACTTTTCTTTAATGATTTGAATATAAGTATTGCTCCTTTCAATTTTTAAAATTTTGAAAAAATATCTCTATGATGAATACTCTAAAATATTTTCTGTATTGAATTTTAGATGGTCAATATATATATATATATCTATATATATATATATATATATATATATATATATATATATATATAGTTGGTAACTATGCCCTTCACCACACTAGTGTTGTCATTGTTGATATTTCTGAAATAATTAAAAGAAAATTCAGTATGAAACACCAACAATATAATTGTCCAAGACACTCTTGTAGATTATTAATCTTTTCTTTCTATTACAAAAGCTCTAGAATTCTCTTCCTACTTGTTAATTCAACTGATTTATAATGTGAGAGTTATATGATAACCCAGCCTTGTTTGTACCTCTTCACCTCCTTTTCAGCTGTCTCGACTAATGCCATCTCCTATTGCATGTTTCCATTTTCCAATAAACTCTTGCACACCACCAATGCCTCTATCTCCCAGTGCCTGTTCCCATTTGCCAAGAATACTGGTGCACCTTATGTAGAGTTTAATTTAATTCTTTCTGGTCATACCCACTCCAATCATGTTATAATTTTTTCATAAGAACATATCAACTCTGGCTTTTGGAGGCATCACTTATACGCTAGTATAAAAATACACAAGCAATATGAAAGTAAATCTTATCACTAAATATGATGTATGGAGCTTTAGTGTACTCTGAGTTATGGAGTTTTAGTGCTTGGAATTGATTTTCAATTAATCCCAGCCATATATATACTTCTTTGCATGCTTCTTAATCAAAATAATGAAAATTAAGTGGTTATTAAAGGCATTAAGACCCTATAAACTTAGGCTACAGATCCACTTGCTAAATGAAACTTCAAATCATAGGAGCACCATTCAAGTGTTATATAATATACATCAGAGTGTCGATTTGTTATTTGGTTCTCATGAAAATGTTATGTTCAGCCACGCCAACACATGAAATCACGCGTTTCGCATGGAACAACAACTTCCATTGTGTTCACGAAAATGGTATGTTCTCTGGCCACAGTTGCAGGTTTCTGTTATGTTTTCTGGCCACAACTTGGGTTGGTCCATAGGTTTCCACTGTTAGAAAATGTTATCAAGGTCGATATCAGTTCATATATATGTATATAATTTTGATATATTCAAACTTTGATGAAAACTTTGATATATTCAAAGTTTGAATGGGGTATTGTTTTTGGATTGTTACAAAAATAATTTTTAGCTCTATGAATTTGGTTAAGCTAATGAATCTAGTCTAATAGAATGAAACTTATCTAATAAAATCTTATTTTAAACATCACTCCTATAATATATGAATTTTGAGTTTTTGATTTGCATCACGTATGTACATTTAAAGTTGTCTAAGTGACATTATGAGGCATGCATAATTTTCTTGTATTACATTTTCTATAATACTACATTTTTAAATATAATGGGTAGAAAGGGATTGGAACCAGTCACATCATTTTTTCATCACAATGTATTATATTTGGTGTTGTATTTTATTAAAGTTGTGCCAATAGATAAGTTTGCATTAACATTGTTGTTAATTATGTCATTGTTGGAAGTTTATGGTACCAAATGTTGGGGACTTGACAATACTGAGAAGGGAGGGGTGAATCAGTATTGTACAAATTGATCAACTTATACCAATTTTTCCCCTTTCTTTACAATTGATTAATTGATTGATTCTTTTTTTTTGCTAAAGCAAGAGTCAGACCTTATATTTCATTAATTAGTAAATAAAATACATAAAATACAACATTCCTCGGTAAGCTGTGGACCAAGGAGAAAACCAAACACTAATTGTTAATGGGCTAGAGGCAAAAGCCCCGATCCCTGCAACCAAACCTCAAAACTTTCCGGAAACCAGCAAACAAGAATCTAGAGTCAGACCCGAAGCGAAAAAATGTGCTATTCTGTAAAGATTTCATGTCCGCATAACTCACAACCCGCGAATATGTGGAACAGATAAGAAAGACGCTTCCCGCCAAGAACAATTTGCTTCCTGCCAAGAGTACTAAACACTAACTCCTCTCGCCATTTTCCTGACTAGCATCTTTAATGTCAACCGTCGAGCTTTCTCACCCCATCCTATGGCTATGGCCAATATCGTTGTGCTTAGAAGCACAACGTTTACCCATATGGACCCACCAACATGCTCGATCAATCCCATCCGTAGATCTGCAATGCAATATCCAACGGTTGAGCATCATATTGCACCAGTCTACATCACCGAGCAATAGCGTGCGATGAGGGCGGTATTCCATCCAACCCCACTGCCACGTGGGGCTCGCTAAATGGAATCGCTCCCAAATAGGAAAAACCACTTCCCTCTTGCAAGGCTTGCAATCACCGAAAAATCGCCCTGAATGCGGTATTACGAACAAAGAAGAAAAACCCTAGTTTTTGAGGCCGCTGAGAGTTCCCGGTTTTCGGCTTTTCGCTGCATCTACTTTACCTGAACCACTGTGAGATGCACCTCCCGCCATCCTGCCTGTCATCCAAAAAACCAAATCACCCGGGCTGCTACCTCTAGGATCCTCTATGAAAGTATTGACCCAAGTTGCGAAGGTTGACCATTGCTTGCAACCCTCTAAAGACTCGACTGTGAACAAACCGCTAATCATAAAGCTGCTGAGTCATATGAACCCCACCTCCATGGCTATGTTCCGAAACACCATCCTATCTTCATTTGCTTGGTTGTGACAATTTGCCTTTAATCTGTTCTGAGGTAGCTCTTGCCAATTCATAGCAACCCTATTTTCTGTGCAGATCACTCCTTGATTGGCTAGAAGATCCGCCAATTTATTGGCCATTCTTCGTACATGTTTAAAACTAACTGTTCAAAGGCACTCGAGGTGACTGTGAATCCGTTGAAAGACCTGGATAAGGCTCCAGTTTCTTGAGGATTTTTTCGGTTTGGTGCCCCAACTGATTCTCTTGACCGAGTTAATGGTTAACTCATAATTAGCTTCAACAATCACATTATGGCGATTATCTTGAACCGGGAAATCTAAACATTGCTCCATAGCCATTAATTCTGCCATATTGTTGGTGGCTCTTCCTAAATGGCAATAGAAGGGTTGCCTTTTGAAGCACCATCAATGTTGAATTTCAAAAAACCATTAGGGGGAGGATGCCATAAATCTAGCTCAGAATCCAAAATTAAAACCTTCCTATCAAGGCCCTGAGGAATACGTCCCTGCAACCCTAGATGACTGAGAATCATCAATTCTGTTACAGAAGGTGGATTCTTAGTGGGATTTCAGACTATAGTGCCCACTGTCTCCTTAAGCTATTTTAAGATCTGTTCAAAAAGGAAAAGGGATGGCTTCTTTTCATTCTTGAAGATTATATTGTTCCTTTCTTTCCAGACATTCCAAATAATGAAGCTTGGCTTAAGAGCCCTAGCTAAGCCAAGAACTTCATAATCTGAAAAGTTTCTTCTCCAGTTGTTTAGGGTGTTGATAATACTTCCTTTGTCCCTATCAGACTATTGGAAAATGGTGGCAAAAGAATCCCACAACCAGGAGGTAAAAATGCAATTGTTGAGAAGGTGTTTTTTGGCCCTTCTACTCAACGCGTAGCACCAACCACAAACGTGCAATGCCACCTCCTGAACGTGCAACACCACTTCAATATGACTTTTGACTACCTTCCCGATTTCCAAATTGAGCATGGAATAACTCATTGGAAACCGTGTCGAGTCTACTTTCCAAAACATCTTGAAGTTTTCAATTTGGAGCTCATTTGCCCTATCAAAAGCTCAATCTCCCAAGATTGGTCAAAATGTGCAGAATGAGGCTGCCAAAATGGAGAGTGTTGTTTCAGTCAACGTTTGGAGGCCTTCCTCAACTCAATATTTACCTCATGATAGCTCATTGAAAAGTTATCTTTGTATAGTTATCATTTGACTCATCAATCAAGTCTTTTGGACATTCCATATAGAGGAAAAAATTATTTTACCAAGGTAACTCCAGAAGTGCATCAACTCTCCTGATCCAAATCATGGTTTGGACATTTCTCCAAAACTATGAGACCTCTGTAAAAACTGAAGGTTTTTTTTTCTTCTTGGGTCTATTATGGACAAAAACTTCTCTCACGTTTTTCAATTTCATCTTTTCTTGCTCAGAAACATCATTTTAATAAAACCTATCCCGATGTGTGGAACAGGGGATTTGCATAAATGAAGGGAAATGAAGGGGATGAGGGGATTCTAAATTTTGGAGAAACTTTTGGAAAGTAGGGATGGATGTTAGGAAGTAGGGGAAAGTGTAATTTCAAGGATTGAGAGAGGGGAAGGGGTCCAAAAGGGCAAAACACAGGCCTAACCTAGAAAAGTGTCAAATTGTAGGAATAGGCTAGGGTTTGTGGGAAAATGACGAATTTGAGGGATATCAGTGATGGTAAGTGTTTTAGAAGGTATATTAAGGATAGAGGAAGGTGTATGAGCATCAGGATACATGTTTTGTTGATGATTTGTGTTGGGACTCACAATTGACCTATTTTTGACCTTATCTTTTGCCGTATTATTATCCTTTTGCAGTCATAAGTTGAAAGCTTTTATTTTATAATGACATATTAACCCCAAGGTATGAAGTAACCTCCCGCATATCTATGTTTAATTGTTTATTTCATATTCGTGAATATCTTTATACTTATCCTTGGAAACGCTGACTAAACTGTCAAATAATTGCCTTAAGTTTGCAGGAATTATAATGTATAGTTGCTGTAACACCAAAAACAGCAACTACGCAGTTGCTGTAACACCAGAAACAACAACTACGCAGTTGCTGCAACACCAGAAGCAGCAACTCCGTAGTTGCTACAGTCAGCAACAACAATTACCTAAAGCAAGCTATTTTGTAACAGCCATGAACAACAGATGGCAACTATTTAAAGAACCTTGACGTGGCATAATCAAGCGGAGGTCTAAAGTAAGAAGAACACAGTCAGCATGGCCCAAATCAGGAACAGCATGGGGAAATGGCAAAGGAATATGAAGATCCCGAGAAGATGGTGGAAGTCAGTTACCCGTTGTGTAACAGCTAGAGCTCAAGAAAGAATGTATTATTATACTGTTGCAACAGCGTCCTAAATTGCTTATTTTTTTTGACAAGATGGGTTAACTGAATATGCTGTAATACTTTATTGTAATAGATGTCTCCTCTATAAAGAGGAGACATCTACATGAAGAGGGGATTAGGGAGTGTCTATGGTCAGTCTGTGAGAAGAAAATCTTGAAGAACATCAGCAAGTCTGAACTACATTGTATTTAAATCTTTTTGGCAGATGAATATAAAACTGTTTTGAGCACTTAATCCAGTCTTCATTTTCCTGGGGAATCTTGTGAGAGGGACTGGGCCCACCTTCCTCACAAGATTCACCCATTTACTTTCCTGTCAAGTGTGTGAGTGTGCAATAGTTTCTTTCTGGTACTCTGCTTGGATTTGATAGCATTACCTCTGGTATTCTTTGTTTTGCTAAGTACTCTGTTTCATTAATCACTTGAGTTTGTTTCTCACCGGTGAATGAGAGTGCAGTGTGCATTAGTAAATCTGATTACAGGGGCAGGTGCTGAACGTCCCCATCTGGAGGATAGGGTCCTGATCCTCTGCCAACAGAGCATCCATCATTTCGCTTTCCAGATTTGTAGTTTTAATTAATTGCTTTTGCTTTAACAAGTACTGTAATGACATAGCGTAAGAATTACGTATACTATAGCTTTTCAATGCTTTTAGATTTTGAGTACATACAGTACGCGGTAGCCTTTGGAATAAAAAGACTTTCCCTGGTTGACAATTAATGTGGTACTTGAATGTTTAATTCATAAACAATTCAACTAGCCAACATTTTGGCGCCGTTGCCGGGGAAGGCAGCTAAAGAATTCTAAAAGCATTAATGATTTCTTTGTGAAAATAACAGGTGTATGAGAGGACGCAAGAAACCTAATTTTACAGGCGGCAAAGGAGGGTGGAAGACTTACATCGACGAATCATCTCTAAGGCTGAAGCGTCATAGAGGACGAGTTCCCGGAGACCCCAGATCCAATACTCCTCACAAACAGACCAACAGACGGAGGAAGTGATAGGACCTGAGAGGAAGCTGGAAGCACCAGAGTACACTGAGGAACCGGTAGAGGAACCTGAAGAAACAGAAGACACAGAAGATAAAGCGAGTGATTCAGGGAAAATACCGATGGAGGATAACAGAACAAAAGGGAGAGGGGAAAACTCGCTCTCTACCCTGGAATTCCCTATTGGGGAACTTCCGAGAGGAACAACCCCCATGAAAAATATTCCACTCTCGGCATTACCCAATTTCCATGGGTTGTCCTCCGAAGATCCGGACGAATTCCTCTTTGAATTCGACATACTGTGTAGAAGCTATGATTACATAAGTCCTAATCAGAAGCTGAAATTGTTTCCAGCAACACTAAAAGGGAACGCACTGAGGTGGTTTATAAGCTTAGGAGCTCAGGCAATCACCACCTGGGACCAGATGAAAGAGGGATTTCTGGCTAAGTATCAAGACTACTGCCGGACAAGAGAAAGAAAGGAAGAATTGTTTAAAATGGTCCAGAAAGAGGACGAGAATTTGGAAGATTTCGTGGAAAGATTACAGTATAATCTACAGCGGTCTGATCATCCTAATATGAGCAAAGATATTTTGAAGACCATACTGCTGAAAGGGGTAAGAGATGATTGCCTGGACATGCTGAACATGCTTGGAAAAGGGGACATTTCTAAAGAACCCTTTGATGAGATTATTAGGCTCTGTATGCGGTGTTCAAGGGGAGCGGCAGGCAGATCAAAAAGCTGAGATAATGTGTATTCAAGGGTTCAGAAGTCAGCCAGTGGAGGAGCAATAAGAGCTGAGATAGGTAACTTATTAGAAGAATTTAAGACTGAAATGCTGAGTTCCTTTGCTTCACAAATTGATGCTCTGCAGGTCAAGAAGAAACAGGCAGAAGCAGAAGCTGCTCTGGCAATTTTCTGTTCAAAATGCAGAGAAAAACATCCACTTAGAGAATGTCCACTGGATAGGATGCCTATATGCACAATCTGCGAGAAGGATCATGAAACATAGCAATGCCCCTCTCTGCCTGGAATCAAAGCAGCACTGCAGACAACTGAAGAAGAAGCCGAAGCAGTGTATCTAATGACACAGAGGAGGCAATGGCCACAAAGACAAGGTACGAGCTCTAATACAACATTCAATCGTTGGAATAATAATTCTCCTTTTTACCCACCCATGAATCAAATGAAATACCCACCCTTCAACACAATGAACTTTCCACTTATGCAGCAACCAAATATCCCTTTTCCTGACCCTACTATGTGGAATCCTTGGGCCCCCCAGCAACCATACTTCAATCAATGGAACACAAACTGGGCAGCCCAACAGATACCCTTTCCTCAACAACAACAATCTCTTTCCTTACCATCTAACAATCGTCCGAATAATCAGGCAATGAGACCACAGCTGCCTGTACAACCTAACACCAATCCAAATAATAATAAGGCCCTGCAAGTTATTGACATTCAAAATCAGCCTATTTCTCCCCTGCAATGTAATGATATTCCCCTTCGCTCAGGGAGAATAGTCGAACCTATTATAGATGATATCACGGACTCCGACAAAGAAGAGACTAGAAAAGAGAAACCAGCTAACCATAGTGCTGAAATAGTAGAATCAGCACCTAACAATAATGACCAAATGGTAGATCCACCATTCCCTGAAAGGCTGACTCTCACTAAAACACCTGAACAACCTACCTTCAATCTTTTAGGGGAGTTACAAAACTTGTATGTCAAAATCCCGTTATTGCAAGCACTAAGGGATGTTCCTATATATGCTAGAACTATTAGAGACATTTGTGTAAAGAAGCCTGGAAGGAAGGTTAAAGACCCCCTCACAGTTCATGTGATGGGGGAATTAACCGCCTTAATGACCGAAAAAGATTATCCTGTCAAGTATGGTGACCCTGGTCACCCTACAGTAACAGTCCAGGTCGGAAAAACCTTTATCTCTAAGGTCTTAGTAGACTTAGGAGCTGCAATAAATATCATGACACTCGAAACAGCTCAATTGCTCCAGCTAAAAAACTTTATTAGGGAAACTCCTACTATCTTAGAATTAGCTGACCGTTCTACGATCAAACCTGAAGGGGTCATTGAAGACCTTATAATCTCTGTAGAATCCTGGAACTACCCGGTTGACTTTGTGGTCTTACAAACTAAAACAAAGTTGGGCGGTCATCCGTTGATTCTAGGGAGACCTTGGTTGGCTATAACGGATGCTTTCATCAGCTGTAGATCGGGATCAATGACCATCTCCAATGGACAAGAGACTAAACAGCTGACCCTCTATCCTCATGCCACTCCCATGATTAACAGTGACAATTCCATATGGGTAGACTATGAGGATGAGGAAACCCAACCTATACTAACTATTGGGCAAGCTTTGACTTTTAAAGACTCCACCGAAGATGAACTAATTAGCAGTTTTATCTCTGAACCCTCTTCGGTTAATCCAGAAACATTTAATCACTTCGCTGCAATCCTAGAACCTGAATCCCAGCAGAATATGAAAGATGAAAACTTATGCCAGACAGCATTAGGCAACTCTTCCAAGAGCACAACAGTTGAAATTGAACCTGGTAAAACGCTGAATATAAATCCTGATTTGACTGAAGATGAAAAACAGAAATTAATAAAGTTACTCCAAGCAAACAAAGAGGCATTTGCATGGGACTACACAGACATGAAAGGGATCTCACCCGAATTATGTACTCACCATATATACATTAAGGAGGGATCCCGGCCAGTCTGTCAACCCCAGCGAAGAATGAATCCTAACCTTAGAGAAATTGTGAAGGAGGAACTCCAAAAACTTTTAAATGCAGGATTTATATATCCAATATCTGACAGTGAGTGGGTTTCTCCACTCGTAATTGTACCAAAGAAGAATGGGAAATGGCGAGTATGCGTGGACTATAGATCATTAAATAAAGCAACCCAGAAAGATCATTTCCCTTTACCTTTTATTGATCAAGTATTGGATAATTTAGCAGGTAAGAAATTCTTCTCATTCTTGGATGGGTTTAGTGGATACAACCAAATCAGGATTGCACCCCAGGATCAGGACAAAACCAAATTTACCAGCCCATGGGGAACCTTTGCCTATAGAGTACTTCCATTTGGGTTGTGTAATGCACCAGCGACATTTCAGAGAGCGGTGATAGGAATCTTTTCCGATATGCTAAATGATTCATTAGAAATATTCATGGACGACTTTACTCCTTATGGAGTGACCTTTGATGATGCTCTGCAAAACCTTGAGAAAGTACTTAAGCGGTGCATAGAAGCACACCTCGCTTTAAGCACTGAAAAGTGCCATATGATGATGAATCAGGGCATTGTATTAGGTCATTTCATTTCATTTTTAGGAATCCAAGTCGACCCAGCTAAGATTCAGGTGATTCAGAACCTTCCTATCCCTAAAACATAAACAGAAGTGAGAAGTTTTTTAGGACATGCCGGATATTACAGAAGATTTATTAAGGACTTTTCTAAAATAGCTTCTCCTTTGTTTGTGTTATTAATGAAAAATGTTGAATTCAAGTGGACTGATGACTGTGAGACTGCATTCAATAAACTTAAGCATCAGTTGTCCACAGCTCCTATTTTGAGAGGACCTGATTGGGCATTACCCTTTCATATTTCCTTTGATTCCTCTGATACGGCAATTGGAGTTGTCCTGGGTCAGGAGGAAAACAATCTCCCCTATGCTATCTATTTCATCAGCAAAAACATGACACCAGCTGAGTTAAATTATACAGTAACTGAGAAAGAATTTTTAGCAGTTATTTATGCTATTAATAAATTTCGGCATTACATTACTGGCTATACTACCTTTGTGCATACTGACCACTCGGCCATCAAGTATTTAATGAATAAATCAATTACTAATGCTCGAGTCACCAGGTGGTTATTACTGTTACAGGAATTTGATATCACAATTGTAGATAGGCCAGGAAAAGAAAATGTAGTTGCTGATTTTCTTTCTCGTTTAAAAACTGATGAAAATGTTCCAGTAGATGATTCTTTTCCTGATGAGTATCTATTTGCAGTATCTTCTCACTCACCTTGGTATGCAGACATTGACAATTACCTAGTTGCAGGAAAATTACCATCACACCTATCACACAGGGAAAGAAGGAAGATCATCCAGCAAAGTGCTAGGTACAACTGGATAAGTGGGTGTCTGTTCCACATAGGAATAGATCAAGAAATCAGGAGATGCGTTGGGGAAGATGAGATTTACGACATATTGAAAGCTTGTCACGATGGTCCTTGTGGAGGACATTTTGCAGACAAAAGAACAACTCACAAGGTACTTATAATGGGTTATTACTTGCCATCACTTTTTAAACATGCTAGAAAATATGTGAAGGCTTATGACAGCTGTCAAAGAATGGGCCAGCCCAACCATAGGGATGAAATGCCACTCAACCCCCAGGTAACTCTCGCACCCTTTGAGAAATGGGCATTAGACTTTGTAGGTCCCATTAATCCTCCATCTAATCAAAGAGTTTATATTTTAGTATGCACAGATTATATGACTAAATGGGTAGAGGCCAAAGCACTCATTAAAGCTAATGAAGAAGCAGTATTAACATTCTTATTTGAGGAAATCTTTGTTAGATTTGGACTACCCAGAGAATTAGTCACTGATGGAGGACCTCCTTTCAATTCTCATGGTTTCAAAGATACGCTCCAAAAATATCATATCAAGCATAAGATGACCACACCTTACCACCCCCAAGCAAATGGGCAGGTGGAAAGCACAAATAAGGTCATAGAAGCTATCTTAACAAAAACAATAAAGGAGAATAGAAGGGACTGGTTCCAACGCTTGCCCGAGGCTCTTTGGGCCTATAGAACTACTTGGAGAAACACAACAGGATTTTCACCCTATGAATTGGTTTTTGGAAAGAATGTTATTTTTCCTGTAGAGTTTGAAATTAAAACCTTAAGAACTTCCTTAGCTGTTAACCTTGATTTAACTGATGCACAGACAGCCAGGTTGCAGCAGTTGCAGGAATTGGACGAGAAAAGACTGGATGTCGTCCACCAAACAACTATGATACAGCAACAAAGGAGCAGATGGCATGACAGAACCATTAAACAAAAGCAGTTCCAGAAAGGTAACTGGGCTCTACTTTACGATTCACGATTCGAGAACTTTCAAGGGAAGTTGAGAACAAGATGGCTAGGGCCGTATGAAGTGGATACTGTTTTCCCAAACGGAACGGTTAGACTATTAACAATTGATGGAAGCAGAACACCACTGTTAGTGAATGGCTACCGACTTCGGTTATATCAGCGGCCGGTTTCCAAAGAGGACTTTAAAGCCACTTGCATGGCAATAAAACAATATTCTTTTCTGGGGGAACTTGTTGTCCCTCAAAGCACCTGAATTTCTATTATTTATGTAATTTTTAGGATTAGACATTTTTTATAGAAACTAATAAATCCTGCCAAGGATTGCGATATTATTTGGTATTTTGCAGATGTAGCATGGGGAAGTAGCTGAGAACAAATTACTGGGTGGATTCCGAATTCCTGTTGCTGTAACACCGATTCCCGTTGCTGCAACACCATTCCTGTTGCTGCAACACCATTTCTGTTGCTGCAACACCATTTCCCTGTTGCTGCAACACCATCTCCCGTTGCTGCAACACTACTCCGTTGCTGCAACACCATTCCCATTGTTGCAACACCACTTCCTGTTGCTACAACACCATTTCTGTTGCTGCAACACCATTTCCCTGTTGCTGCAACACCATCCCCTGTTGCTGCAACACCATTTCCCGTTGTCACAATATTATTTATGTTGTTGTAACACCAGTTCTATTACTTCAACACATTCCCCGTTTTCACAGAAGTTTTTCCCCTAATCCTTGTTGCCCCAACGGTAATTTTCCGTTGCTGCAACACCAGCCCCGGTGTCACGATATTGCTTCCCGATCACGAAATATCCTTTCCGCATGAAATATACCACCTTTCGTGATGATTACAGCACCCCACTGTCACTTCCCGTCATGATCATTACAAATCACCCATATTCCCGTGCTTTCAGATCCGCGGTGATGATTATAATTTGACAGCAGACAAGAAAAGACTTTTTGACGCAGCGATCAAAAAAGGTAAAGGACGAAGGTACGCACGTTTATGAATAAGCATTAAATAATAGATAAGTAGAAAAAGGTTGATAGGTCCATCAAATGATTACATTCCCAATCATACCATTTACACGTAGGAAGGGGGGGATTACCAAAGCAATTCCCATAATGATAAACCACGCCAACTACCGCCACCCTTAATGCTCCCGGTTGTATGTAAAAACTGCGGCATGTTACCATTTGTCATGTATACTCTGAGTTGAAATTGGTAGCTCGGTTCTGAATTCTGAAGATTTACCAAGACAACAGCCATGGGAGGAACCCTCATTACTCATGAACCAGGCACGACAGCAGTTCTGGAACTCTTTCCGGAAATTTACCAAATTTTCTTGCAAGCAGGATGGATAGAGTATTTCAGGAGACTTCCGGACTTTGACGAGCAGCAAGTCTTGGAATTCACATGCAATTTGACAGAAGAATTCTCTGTCGTCCAAGGAATTCAAGTTCCGGTTACGGAAGAAATCATAGCTGAAGTCACCGGACTCCCAGCTACTGGTACACGGTGGTTCAGCAGAAAGCATCTGATTCTGAATGCACAACAAGACTTCCTCCGACCAGGCGAGGAAGTAGAAACCAAGGGCAGAGGTGTAGCATTGCGGTCGCTACCTCAACCATGGCGGAATTCGTCAAACAGTATTTGACATGCGAAGGTCGTTACCAGGTAATCTACCAGCACGACTTCGTCCTGTTAAATCATTTAAGGAATGGTCAATTATTGAATATGCCATATTATTTGCTGGGTTGTCTTAAAAATATGGCACGATATGCTATGAAAGCGAAGCATCCAGTCCTCTCCCTAAAACACCATCGCTTAATCCAATTGCTGATTAACAGAGCTCTTGCTCTAAACATCCCTGCACCCCCCATTAATCCCCATCAGGAGGAAAGAATTCCACAGCCTGTGCAGGAAAGTCCTCATCAAGAAAAGGAAACTTATCGTCAAGCTGAGGACACACCTCAGCGAGACCTGGAGCCTTCTCAACAAACAGACGACAACCCTGAACAAACTCCTTTGGAAAACCCCCAGCAAACACTTCTGCATGTTACAGAGAATGAACAAGCAGCAGCAGAATTAACCACGTCTCCCAAAAGAACCAATTCTCCCACCCCCATACTCAGTATTTCTACTGATGATTCCGACGATAATATCCCAATTACGCAACTTAAACGAAAAATACAGCAGGCAAAGAAACCCCCAGTAAAAGGAAGAAGAACGAGGGTTTCAACCAAAGCACCCACCACCCCGACTACTATTCCGACCTTAAGATCCAGCAGGAAGAGAAAAATACCTCAATTCCCTGCCTCTCTACCAAAACGAAAATCGGCAGTAGTTGGATCCCCTAATTCCTCCAGCTCACCACCCATCGCTTTAAAACCCCGCACTCCAGCCACTCCTCGAAACCCCTCTCCCCCACCCACAGAGGATGAGATGCAAAGCGTTCATAGCTTCGTGACATCATATCTTAAGACAGCTGATACACAAGAACCAGCTGCCGACACCCAGAATGATAGTGACCAAGTGGCTGCAACACAAGAAGTAGCCACTACCCCAGGTGACACACAAGAACCACCTGTGAGGAATACTGATCAAATTGACGAAGCAGAACCGCTGCCTCCACTAGAACCGACTGTCTCACAGGATCAGCCTACTATACCCGCCCTGCAACAGGAAATTGAGTTTCTGAAATCTCAGATTCAGGACTACCAGGAGGAGATAATAAGGGTCAAGGAAGCATATCAGAAAGAATTCAGCCTGTATGTTTTAGCAAGGGTAGCGTCTGCAGCAGAGATAAGCAAAGAAAACGAATATGTGTGCACAAATTGTGGTGAGATATATGCTCAGGCAGGATATAAGGTAGTACAAGAACCAATAAAAGAAGCCTCTGATGCTGAAAATGAAACAAAGGAGTCTGCTGATGCTGAAGTAGAAATCCCACAATTCCCTGCTGAGATAGAGAGACCTGTTGATACACAAGAACCAACAGGATCTGCAGAGGAGGTGCAGACAGTAGAACCTGTTGTTACACAAGAACCAACAGGAGCTTCAGAGGAAGTGCAGACAGAAGAACCTGTTGCTACACAAGAACCAACAGGAGCTTCAGAGGAGGTGCAGACAGAAGAACCTGTTGCTACACAAAAACCAACAGGAGCTTTAGAGGAAGTGAAGACAGAGAAACCTGTTTTTACACAAGAACCAATAGGATCTTTAGAAGAAATGCAGTCAGTGAGACCTATTTCTACACAAGAACCAACAGGTCATCCAGAGAACATGCAGGACCTAGGTCAAGAACTTACTGACACACAAGAACCAGTGAGTTCACCTGAAACTGCACAAGATCAAGGACTTACTGATACACAAGAACCAGTGAGTTCATCTGAAACTGCACAAGACCAGGAGCTTACTGACACACAAGAACCAGTAAGTTCCTCAGAGACTGCACAGGAACAAACAGAGGAGCTTCCCGACACTATGCAGGAAGAAAAGAAGGAAGAAAACAAGGACTCACCCCGGCCTACCCAATCTGATATGCAAGAAGAAGATATACAAGAACCAGGAAATGAGGAGAGAAACACTGAAAGTGTTATGGAACAAGAGGAAGATATAGAAGAAAATGAGGATAAAGGTAAAGATTCACCTCGGCCTGCTCAGACTATTATGGAGGAGGAAGAAAAAGATACATATTCATCACGGCCTGCCCAGACTATTATAGAAGAAGAAATAATCCCAGGAGAAAATGAAGAGAAACTGGACCCACCTAGCCCTATTCAAGTTGCTAACGAGCTAGAAGAAGAAGAAAAAGGTACAGATTCACCACGTCCTGCCCAGATTAGTATGGAAGAAGAGCAAATAGTTTCAGAAGGAAAAAAAGAGGAATTGAATTCGCCTAGCAAGAAGCAAGGAGCAGATGAAGAGAAAGAGACAGATTCACCCTGGTCCACCAAAATCAATATGGAGCACAATGGATTAGTCCAACAGGAGGAAGAAACCCTGGATAGAGATGAAGAGAGAGATGCTGGATCATCCCAACCCATTTCAACAAAACAGACGATTCTGATTGATGCCTGTATGCAAACAGAGCTTCCCACTGTTAGTGATGCATGTATAGAAACAGAGAGCTTTCAGGAATTGAAACGTAGATGGTGGAAAGAATATCAGCAGTCTCAAGGCAAAGCATTCGAACAACAAAAAGGGATCTGGTTTGATCATGCTTATAGGAACTGGGAAGCACTGGAACAGTGTAGGTTCCAGTATAAAGAAATTAAGGAACTGAAACACATAATGTCCCAGATGTTTGAGTTATGTCAAAGGATGCTTGCCACAAGGAAACCCTCTTTTAACTATGCTACATTTTTAAGGGAAAGACTTGCATTCATTCAGTTGAAGGCTATCAAAGAAGGGAGGCCTCATCAAGTGGTCACAGCAGATCAGTTTATGCAGACCTTTGCAGAGGCACCCAAAGGCGACCAAAACCTGCTATGTGAATTGTATCTCCATAATGAGGCCGTGTCTGAAGAAACGAACATGAATATGATACCTGTAGTTGGTGACATACAATTAAGAGCCTTCATCTCCTTTTTGGCTAACCAACTTACCTGGCAAAATGCCTATGTCTCAGGCCTCCAAAATGAACAGAATCGCCTTCTGTGGATTCGATCTGAACCACAGAGCGCTGCCACTTTCATTTTACAACACTTAAAAATGATAAGCAATGATAAAATGAAGGATCATGTTATGAGACTGCAAACAGAGGTCCTAACAGACTGTCAGCAGTATGTAAAGACCAAAGCATCCTTGGCTCTTAAAGCAAATAAACTATTTTGGGATAACTGCCCCGCAGAAAGGAAGGAATATCACCCGTATAACCCAGCAAATCTGCAAGTAGCACTTTCAAGGGTACCTCGGTATGTTGAATGCGTGCAGCGTTGTGCTGAAAATTGGATGGGTTATAAATTTAAGTTTCCACTTTTATGGTTGTCTGGTGATCAGTATAAGGGCCAGTTTGGACTTTCTAACAGAGAAGAGGCAGCAGCATGGAAGCATATACGAACTGTTTGTGGTTTCAGAGACAAGTTTGATGTTACTCCCTACAGCTATTGTCTTAGTAATCTACATTGTTCGTCCCAGTTCTCCGACTCAGACTCAGAGTAGCCATTGCATGGGGACATGCAATCTCTTCAGTTGGGGGGGATGTTGGGACTCACAATTGACCTATTTTTGACCTTATCTTTTGCCGTATTATTATCCTTTTGCAGTCATAAGTTGAAAGCTTTTATTTTATAATGACATATTAACCCCAAGGTATGAAGTAACCTCCCGCATATCTATGTTTAATTGTTTATTTCATATTCGTGAATATCTTTATAAATATCCTTGGAAACGCTGACTAAACTGTCAAATAATTGCCCTAAGTTTGCAGGAATTATAATGTATAGTTGCTGTAACACCAAAAATAGCAACT
This sequence comes from Pinus tabuliformis, assembly GCA_031772625.1. NCBI lineage: Eukaryota > Viridiplantae > Streptophyta > Pinopsida > Pinales > Pinaceae > Pinus > Pinus tabuliformis. The sequence goes on from CM062816.1 coordinate 2,090,786,432, forward strand.
ACGCAGTTGTTGTAACACCAGAAACAGCAACTACGCAGTTGCTGCAACACCAGAAGCAGCAACTCCATAGTTGCTACAGTCAGCAACAGCGATTACCTAAAGCAAGCTATTTTGTAACAGCCATGAACAACAGATGGCAACTATTTAAAGAACCTTGACGTGGCATAATCAAGCGGAGGTCTAAAGTAAGAAGAACACAGTCAGCATGGCCCAAATCAGGAACAACATGGGGAAATGGCAAAGGAATATGAAGATCCCGAGAAGACGGTCGAAGTCAGTTACCCGTTGTGTAACAGCCAGAGCTCAAGAAAGAATGTATTATTATACTGTTGCAACAGCGTCCTAAATTGCTTATTTTTGACAAGATGGGTTAACTGAATAGGCTGTAATACTTTATTGTAATAGATGTCTCCTCTATAAAGAGGAGACATCTACATGAGGAGGGGATTAGGGAGTGTCTATGGTCAGTCTGTGAGAAGAAAATCTTGAAGAACATCAGCAAGTCTGAACTACATTGTATTTAAATATTTTTGGCAGATGAATATAAAACTGTTTTGAGCACTTAATCCAGTCTTCATTTTCCTGGGGAATCTTGTGAGAGGGACTGGGCCCACCTTCCTCACAAGATTCACCCATTTACTTTCCTGTCAAGTGTGTGAGTGTGCAATAGTTTCTTTCCGGTACTCTGTTTGGATTTGATAGCATTACCTCTGGTATTCTTTGTTTTGCTAAGTACTCTATTTCATTAATCACTTGAGTTTGTTTCTCACCGGTGAATGAGAGTGCAGTGTGCATTAGTAAATCTGATTACAGGGGCAGGTGCTGAACGTCCCCATCTGGAGGATAGGGTCCTGATCCTCTGCCAACAGAGCATCCATCATTTCGCTTTCCATATTTGTAGTTTTAATTAATTGCTTTTGCTTTAACAAGTACTGTAATGACATAGCGTAAGAATTACGTATACTACAGCTTTTCAATGCTTTTAGATTTTGAGTACATACAGTACGCGGTAGCCTTTGGAATAAAAAGACTTTCCCTGGTTGACAATTAATGTGGTACTTGAATGTTTAATTCATAAACAATTCAAATAGCCAACAATTTGACCATCCAAGAAAAATTACCTTCAAAACCCTAGGAGAGGGAAATGAACCTTACCTAAGCACAACTAAAGCACGAACAAGGTGTAAAATGACCCATTGGAACCTGAAATAATGATGAAAAATTTTTGAATGATGGTACACTCAGTCAAATGGTGACATGGACCAATACTTGGAAAAATTTTGAAGGAGTGAAAACAATCCTAGACCTAATACCTCGTGACCAAATTTTACTTGAAGAATCACTGAAATGAAAAAATTTCACTTGGACACCCTAAGACCACTTTGTAAGAGCATGTTTGATCGCTGGTGGAAGGCTGCAAAGACTGACACTAACATTGGCTCCACTGGGGATGGTAGCTCCTTGGAGGTGCCAAGAACACCGTAGACCAAGTAGCCTTATCCATTTGCCATGGAGTAAAAAAAATAAAAATAAAATCTCAATCTGAAATACATGACTAAATACTGATGACTCAAAGACACAACTAACTTTTATTCAACTAAAAATTGACTCGATACTAAAACACAACTGACAAAATGGAAAAGATGCTCAAAATGGATCTTATTCAATAAAACATACTCTAATTGTTCCATTCATCACCTGATCAAGTGAAATGAAACAACCAATGCAACCAAGTAAGCATTCTAGGTGTTGTTTGAATTCTCCACAAGTGCTTGTGTATGAGCAAGAAAAGAGAACTACTGAAATGCAAATCCCATGAAAACTTGTAAACAGATCCAAATTTTCCCAAATTGAATATATGGATTCTCTATCTGACTCCAAAGATACTGCATAAGGATCTTGAAATTCATGTGCACTGGGACTTAGCTCATCCAATGGGTTACTTTTCTTCTCCTCATACCATGAATGCAAAAGTTCATCTGAGTTTTGTGACGAGACTCCTACTGAAAATGACAAAGAAACCAGTTGTCGGATCAAGTTTGTATCAATACGTTTTTCAAGCTCACAGTTAGCTAATGGAGAAGGACTTTGACTACAGATATCATCCAACACATCAGCTATTTGATCATGAAAAACTTGAAAACACTGTTGCAACCCATTTTCTATTGGTTCCAATGAAATTGCATGATTTTCTACAAGCTGCTCATCCTTTATTAAAGATATACTATGAAAAATCCCTTCCAAAACTGAAACGATTCAAAACATAATGGCACAGAATCATCTTGAATCATTTGATCATATATTCCAACTTCCAAGTCTTCATCTGCAACCCGAAATTCAATGGCATTTGGGGGCTACATATCTAAATATGGGAAGTCTTGAACAAGGATTTCATTGCCCTCTAGATGGTCAAGATGAAAACTTATCGACAGTTGATTTCTGATTGCACGAATTTGTCTCTGATGAAATGAAACGAAGTAAAACAAAGAGGCAAATATCCTTCACTTACTTCAAAATTTGCTGCACTTTCCTCCTCACTTCCATAGTTGATATGCAACGGTCGATCACTGTATTCGAGCTGCTGAAAGCGAACTTCCTCATTCCACAAACCAACTGCTAATTTGTCTGCAAGACTAGCTTCTGTTTGGAGAACATAATCATCATGATACTGATCAAACTTAGTCAAATCATCAGTATAAAACACATCATCAAGCATACATGTCATATCAAAAGATATCTCTTCTACAAACTGATCTATAAAAAAATCATTATCAGATCTATGACAACTAGGATAAGAAAGGAAATGTTTTGGATCAACCACTTATTTTTCTTCAATCATCGAGCCATGGTATTGAACATCATACTCATTACTTGTGGTGATTTTTTGCATCATCTCTTCCACTGCACTTACCGAAATGTTGAGCTTTACCTCTAAAGATGTCGATTCCTTTGGATCTATGTTCTTTATCTTTTCTTCCTTAACTTTGCCCTTCTAATCAGCAGATTAGTCTCTACATCTACTGCATTGTTTTGCATCTCTTCAAGTGTTGCAAGGTTACTTTCCCTCAGCTGAAACTCCATTTCTGGTAAGGCATTCGGGTAGTGTAAGAGAGTGGATCCACGAGGAGGCCTTATATTAGCAGGCATCGAAAAATAGACTTGGTTAAACCTGGCAAAAAATTGTTGTACTGTCTCCCCTAGCTATCTTTTCAACTCGTTATACTCTTCTAGAATCAAGAAAGGGTTTTTTCTGACCACCCACTTGCCGAGGAAAACTTTGAAGAACTGCTGGAAATTTGAGATGCTCGCATTAGGCAGGGTTTTGAACCGACTCTAGACTTTGCCTTGCAAAGAAAGAGCAGAAAGCCTAATCCTAACATCCTCTTCATCAACTTCAAAAAGGTCAAGAAAAGACTCAAAATTCAATACATGTCTCTCAGCAGTGATGTTGTCACACTCACCATCAAATCTTGGTAGATATAGGTAATGATTTTTAGGGAAAGCAAGGGATATAGGAGGTAAAATCAAAGGCTTGTATCTATCCAGAATTTTACAAGGTATAAGAGTATATGCAAAAGTTGTAGAATTATTCTTGAACTCTTATGGCTCATCAGTTTGAAGATGGTCATCATAAGATTTGGAAGAAGGGTCTTGATCAAGATCAAAGGCATGCAAATATTTTGTATTTGCAATCTTCAAAGGGAAGGAATCACATGCAGGTATAGGATATTTTCTCAAATACAGTATACTTTGTAAAGCCTTCTTGAAATTCTTGGGGAAAGAGAAGAAATAATTTATAACAAAGAACGTAATGTCTTGGATGAAATTCCAACTTGAATACCTGATATTTCCATATTTTCCTTTCATGTTTCTGTTGGTCAGTTTCATCCTCCATTAGAGTCCTTAGATCTGATCTCGAAACTGATTTAGAGCCATCAGGTGAATGAATTCAGCCTTTTGGTTTCTAATCGTTGTCCACCATCAACAATCAGATCTGAACTTGACACATTTTGCTGAGGAACATAAAACTATGTTCCCCAGTATGGTCGCCACAATGGTATCACCTAGATTGAACCTCAGGCTGAAGGAAGGAAATGTCAGGCTAACCACAAACCATGCTTAGCCAAGTAGCTATCCCTACTAGGTGGGGAGAGGGCTCTCTCCATAAGGATCTCTGCCAAGATGACTGGATCAGGTAAAGGATATTACGCTAGGTATAGTAGCATGGAAGTTTTTATTGGATTTTGTAGGGGTTTTGCCGGATCAGGAGGAGCTGGACAATTTAGGTCTAGGAAACTAGATCAGAATTGCAGGGTATTCAATGGGGCAATGTAGGCATAGGATTTAGCACTCAAGAGATTGATGGGGTGAGATGTCTTAGACTGGTGAGAAGCTAAGAAGGGCATGTGAAAACCATGGATCCTTCTTAGACTGTAGAAAACATGAAATGGTGAATGGGTTCCCAAGGCAGAGCACTGATGCAATGAATTCCACCTATCAACTTTAAAACATTCAACTAGAAGCAACGAAATGTTTAATGAAGCATAAAAAACACATTAAAATATGATTACAAAAGAATAAAATATACTAAAACTCATACCACATGGATCCCATAAAAATAGCCGCAATTCTTATTAATCTCCTGCCAAACTGCTTACAAAAGGTGTACAATCAAGGTCTAAGCATCTAGCTAAGTCCAACCCTTTACAATGAGAAATAAGAAGGAGATATAGACATTTTTTCAACCTCCTCCCATCCTCAGGGGTCGAATCCCTAGGATGAGGAGCTAATCAAACTAATACTGAACAAGAAACATGAATATAGGCATCTCAACAACTTGCCTCTAAAAGTGAAAAACTGACTCATTTGAGCTCAAACTGACTTCCAAAGCAATGAATCTACCTTCTATTACTATTTAACTATCATAGTTACATGTCAATTCATCATTTAAAAAGTTGAAACAACCTCCATGAGAGAGAATCCAAGAACACAGTGAAAATTTTGAAAAATAGGCATCCTGAGCAAAATCTGCCCTACCCGCAGCGCCACTAGCCCAACACGCATCACCGCTTTTAGGTCCCTTTGGGAGGCCTTCCCAGCATCCAAATTGAGTTCATGATATCTCATTTGAAAGGTCTTCAAGTCTACGTTCTAAAACACCTAGAATATCTGCAGTTGAGGCTCATTTGACCCCTCAAAACTTGATTCTCCCAAGACTGCTTTTGTGTGTCCAGAAAGTGGCAGAAAGGTCATTTTTAGGGTGTTTTTTGACCTTTTGGTGGACTAGTTTTGCCCCAATAGCTTTGAAAATATCTAGGGTGCATGTCCTCATTGCTCTAAATCCAAAAATTCAAACCATTCTTCATTGGGTGCCCCTAGGAAAAGCGCAACGCTGGTGGCGCTACGTGTTTAGGCAGTTTTTCTGTGTGTAGAATTTCAAAAATTGGAAAATGACAAAAATTCCTCCAAACTTACCCATAATTAGTGAGAAGCACCATCATCAACTTTCCTGATGAGCCAAGGAAGCTTTAGGAAGAAACCTAAGCCTATCCTCCTCCTTTTTTCCTTTTAGAGCCTGACTTAGCCTAGCCTCCCCATAGTCTCTGTCTTCTTTATCCATGTTTGCAAGGCTTGAGGTTGTATGAAGGGAATGAGTGAGAGTGTTTTTAGGAGTGAGGAGATAGGAGATGACTGTCACATGGAATAAGTTGATCTTGCGGACAAGTTAGACCTTCCTAGAATCTAAAGAAGACCTAATGACAATCAAACCAATCACACACTATCTTTCTCTAAATATGCTTTTATAAACAAAGGCAAACAAGTGTTTTAGGCCTAGCTTGGGTCCAACGCAAGTTTGTGGAAGCCTCTCTATTTCGATCCAAATGAGCTCCCTTGTCGCGAATCTGCAAACAAAAACAAGCAAACAAATTAAATAGCACCTGAAAAGCCAATATCATAAAACATATTTAACATGAAAGTCAAGGAATTCATGAAACAAATGACATGAGACAATTTGTTGAGAAAAATGAGTTTGATTGTATTAATTCAAATCAAAGAAGAACTTTACAACCTGTGCCTTGACGCTGTACAAGCTCCTCCCAGGGTCCAGCAAGAAGTCTCCTCTACTTTGACAAGTTTCACTCTCTTCCCAATGAAGCCAAAAAGCTATGTGATCTCTCCTCTCAAGCTTAACTAGGAAGTATCGATTTCACGAGCATTTACCCTAAAAAATGTTCAGCTTCTAACCTCTCTAGAAACTAGCCCAATGCCTTAATTTATAGTGGAATGGAGGGAAGTTACTAGGTCCTCCTTCAAAGGGATAAAGCCCTCCTTCAAAGGGATAACTCCTCTCATCAAGGGATTAGCTCCTTCTCTTTTAGGATGCATGAACCACCTAAGAGCGGCCAATCCACGTCAAAATTCCTTCTAGAATCATCTAGAATTAACCCATAGTGAGTTTTTTAGAATAAACTTGCGCCTTTTTGACTTTCACAGGGGTCCGCACCCACACCTTTAGGGACAGAGCGGGCAGGTCCGCGGGTTTTGTAAATAAAAGGTGCGGGACCACAGGTAACAGTGAGAGAAAGTGTGGAACCAGAGATTCATTCATTTTTAATGTCTTTCTCTTATTTTCAAAGCTTCACTTGAGGAGCTGAGATCTAAGACTTGCTTAGGAGGACAGTACAAGTGATGATAGACCCATACTGACTGCAAATAATCATGGTGACGATATTTTTGTGTAACAGATTCCCCCTAAAGTGCAAAGTCTATAGTAGATGAGGATTTCATTTATCATTTAGGAAGAGTGAAGTACTTTATCATTTTGAGGATCATCTTGTGGAGAGCCCGGTTGGAACCTGTAAAAACATTCAATGCAAGATATATATATGAGATCATATCATCGCTGAGGTAGGCATTCCCATACACAGATCAAAACTGACTTAGAAAACTAACTACTGCTCTGATACAGGTATGATCTTGTAATATATCACAAGTATAGACTCATGTGGACACAGTATGGATGCAACCATCTGTTTATGAATAGTCCATTATATAATGAATACAAAATTCCTCGTAGCCTGGATTGTGGAAACTACATCCAGGGTCTTCATTTCTACTTCCCGAAACAGTACGATTTTATCCATGCGAATAAATGTGTTGATGTCAAACATGGTAGAAACCACTTGATTACCAGTCAATGATGTAAACTGTTAACAAGTGTGAGAGGAACCACCAGTGATGTCAATGGCTCTCAAAGTACCCAGTACAATCCATGAGATGTGAATAAATGTATTAATGTCGAACATGTCACGGAATCCTTTGATCGAAGGTCAATGATGCAACCTGTCGTCAAAGGCGAGAAACCTGCCATTGAGGCATGCAGATCCCAAGGTACTGACGATTTCTAGATCATCTTTCTAGATAATGAGCTGAAGTCGATAGAAAGCGATCCGTGGCAGGCAAGCCCACAACACGAAATCATAGATCAAGTTGAAGAAATTTAGTTGCAAGGAGTGACTCAGGGATGGTCAAGATGGATTACAGATATTTTGGAGATGAATGGCTTATTGGCAGTGACCTCTTGAACACATAACAACACAACAGATGGCTTGGTGACAATTGACCCAAAGTTAATACCTAGAAACCGGCTGAAGACTTTCAATGTGGTTTGATCAACTGTTAGGCAAAGGATTTCCCAACCCAGGTGAATAAAAGTGTTGTGTTCAAGAGTGGTTACAAAGTATGACAAACAGGCTCATTTTTCTCTCTTTTCCCCCACCATTTCTGGCAAGTACCTCTTTATTTTTGACAAGCTTGAGGAGGATAACATTTGCTTGATTATAAGTTCATCCTTCGGATGGGTCCAACTTAGTTTAAATTCGAACCCTAACAAGGAGTGGTTCATTCCTATTTGTAATTGAACAGGTCCTTTACTGTGAAATTTTAACGAGTCCAGTATATGAGAAACTCGGCGTTTTTCAATTTTAGAGAGTCTAAAAAACTTAAGAAGACTCCACGGTTGATCTTTTTCATAAATTTGTGTCTCCCAAACCCGAAAAAGTATAAAATAATACTTGAGAGAACCACTTGATCTTTACGACCAAGGAGTACTTTTCTAATTAGTGCCCCTAATACGAAAGAGTAAAAAGTGATCAACGACGCGTCGTTTTATAACCAATATCGAATTTGAAACGACAAAAATCCAGCAATCTTTTCATGTTTTTATGGTCAAAAAAGAGCTGTAAGTGGATTGTATTTTAGTTCCGTTTTAACGAGTTTAAAAGAAAAACTTGGCAATCTTTTCATGTTTCAGGAGTCAGAAAAAAGCTTAAAGGTGACTCTAAATGTTTTTTCGTCGAAAATGATAGATTTTGCCTGAATAATCCGTTATCCTGAACAAAAATGCAAACATTACTCATACCTGTTTGAAATGGATAAAAATGTTGCAAAAATACCTTTCCAAAGTGAAACATAAACAAATTTGCAATTTATTACCTCAAAAAACTTATAAAAATGGCTTTCGTCAATTCATTTTTACCGTTTGAATTTTGGGTGAGAAAATAGTGCTTTTGTTCAGAAAACTTCCCGTGAAGATTGCGGAAAATCCAACCGTCGGAATCGAACACCGTCTTCTCCAGGTAATCCACATCGTCCCACTCTTCATTTTTAACCGTTTCATTTTTTGTTTTAGGCTTTTATTTCATTTTTTGGAGGGTTTTTAGGCTTAAAAGCCGCGTGGGGGCTTGAAGGTGTAGCACTGCCAGCCTGCGGACCCTGACATTTTCTCAATGGGAAAAAAGTCAGGGGTCCGCACCTTCCATGTAGGCAAGGTGCAGACCCACGCATTGTGTCTAACCTAGAGGGTGCGGTCCCTGCCACAAGGGTTTTTAACCCAAAAATTCTCAAATTTGGCCCAAACAAATTAATTTCTAGCATTCTAATTTATCTTTTTAGTTGATGCAGAGAGTACATCATGCTAGATTGGCGTGAACGAGAGCATGAGGACGTGGATCTAGCCGCGTTGAATCACCAACCTTCGATCGATGCTTTGAAGGGGTGCGGCTTGTACAAATTCTGGGCCATACCTGGCATGAGGGCCCAGGTGGATTTCTTACAGTGGCTGGTTGACAGATGGAGCATACAGGACCAGTGCTTCTTCATTGGTGGCCACCAGCTCGAAATCGAGCCGGCAGATATATATTTCTTGACTGGTTTGCCTAAGAGAGGTGAAGACTTGACTCTATTTGGGGCTAGGCTAGGTGGCCAGTCTATCGATAGCCTCCGGCTAGAGTTCTGCAACAACGAGGCTAGAGACAAAGGGATAGACATAAAAACCATAACCCTTCTTGAACTCATGGTGATCGCGTTTACTGTCACCAGACTTTGCGGGAGTGCCGCATTACATGTTGCCACCGGATCCCAGATGTGGATGGCAGTTGACTGCTTTCGACGCACCATATTCAACTGGTGCGATGCCGTGTTGGCCAATGTGAAAGGCCAACTGACCAGAGCCAAGAACGGAGCTGGGCTTCCTCGAGAGCCAAAACTGATGCGATGGGTTGCAGTTATGGCCCCTCATTCGGATGAGGGGACAGAGGTTGTTCGATTCAAACCTGAGTATTTCTAGTGGTTGGAAAACTAGTTTTTTTCTATTCAGGACTTCCCTTACGCTGGGGTAGATTTTCATGGTGACCCAGACATGGCTCTTCCACCAGGAGAGAAATGGGATGACTCAGGTAAAATCATTTTCAACATTTTTCCTATTTTAATTTTTTATTATTTTTTTATCGCCCTAAAACTTATAATAAAAGTTTCAAATACAGATGTGGGTCCATAACGACCAACCACTCTCTGGCCTTACGAGAGGAAACAACCAGTTGCAGCCGTGCCGGCCCCACAGGACGAATCAGCAGAGGTTTTGGCCGAGTTGGAGAGTCATCTAGAGCACTTGACAGGAGATATTGTGGAGACCACCATAGATGACATTCCTCATCGACTTCAGTGCTATGTGATTGGGGTCCCGGGACCTTTTAGGAGGTTCCTTTGCAAGGTGGCCCATGTAGTGGTTTCTTATTGAGATCATCACCAGTGATAGGATGATCGCTTATTGTGGGCATATATGACATTTTTGTTTTTTGTACTTATCATTTTTGCTGATCATAAGGTGTTTTTCAACCTATGATCGAGGACTGACTTATCTTGTAAATCATGTTATGGAATGGTTATAAATTTACATGTATGATTATTGAAAATGTCTACTTAACATTCGAGAAGCAATTGCATCTGCTAATGTATTTAAAGATCTTGGAATATGCTGATATTCAATATAATCAAATTCACGTTCCAAGAGACGCACTCTCAAAAATAATCTCAATAACACTTGATTTCTAATGGCATACACTCTATTAAGCTGTAATACAACGAGTTCAGAATCTAACCTCACTATCAAACTCTGAATCCCAAATGAAATAGATTCAGATAATAACTCAATCACTGCACTATACTCGGCAATGTTGTTCATTTTTTGACCAAGGCTTACCCCTGATCCGGATTTAAGCAGGAACACAATAGATTACATAGATAACCATAAATACAGAGATGCGATAACCATAAAAACAGAGATGCAACAGAAATAATAATATGCGATAACCATAAAAACAAAGATGCCGCGGAAATAATACTTCATTTCATTAATGGAGAATCCTGAAATATGCTTACAAATAGAAATAACCCAGCTAGGGCGATGGTAGCTTATCTCTGAGAAGAGATGTGTTGGCTACATGCCTCTGAACTATTTTGAACTCTGTTACAATGAGGCTCGAGGGCCTATTTATTGTTGAGAAATAATGGAAAACCCTTCACATTCCAAAACCTAACCCTAGAAGATGAAACGCAAAATTGTGGGCCCCGTTTTCGGGTAAGTTGGTACATCAACTTCCCGGGGTCGCGAATTGGTCATACTATCTCCGTTTGACGTGTATGATAGCCCGTTGGAAAGATCTCTCCGAAAAACTGCTAAAAATAGTAAATTGTGCTATAATTAAGGAAACTGATAAAAACTGTAAGAAGCACTAGAGGGGATCCAAGTGGAATTAGCGGGTGGCCACCAATATCCACCTGGATCAACCCCATGCATAGATACCAACTCGTCAGAGGCCGAATAGATAACCCAAGCTGCAGAAGAAATGTTCCATGTATTACGACAAGCACCATCAGCGAAACCAATGTATGTTTGGAGAGGCATCGACATCTACAATATCAAGAGTAAAACCAAGATAAGCAGGAATAATGACGAAAAACACTCTCTAATATAAGCACACTGTTTAAACTAAAACACACCAGCTAGAAAGAAAAAACTATCCTAACTAAAAATCTCCATACCCATTCTTTAAGCATAATACCTCTTCAGGTAAAGACCATTTATGGGTTTACCTAAAGAGTCCCCGTCAAAGTCTACCAATTCATAGGCCCCTTTTGCTAGCTTTCGCTTGACAACATAGGGACCATGCCACATAGGAACGAATTTTCCAGTGCCTAATTTATCATTAGCTTCATCGTAAACTAAGACTAGATCTCCTTCTGAAAAATTTCGAGGGGTCACATTTCGATCATACTAAGATTTCATACGTTTTGTGTGAGTCTCGATCACCAATGCAGCATCACGTCGATTCTCATCTAATTGAGAAAAGTACAACAAACGCTTTTCCTCTTCGGAAGTGGCTGGAGGTAACTCGATGGCCATTTGCAATGATGGGATTTCGCATTCAATGGGTAACACAGCTTCCAGACCATAAACTAGTTGGAAAGGAGTGAACCCTGTTGATGTTTTTACTGAAGTTCGATACACCCAAAGCGCTGAAAATAGCATGTTATGCCAATTCGACCGATGAATCCTAATAATTCACTGGATCATGATGACTAAGACTTTGTTGATGGATTCAACTAGACCATTAGCTTGTAGATAATAGGGAGTTGAACTATCGTGACGCAAACCAAGCTGGCCTGTAAGTTCTGTTAGCATAACGTTTCGAAAATGACGCCCATGATCAGTGATAATCGCTTGTGGGACACCAAACCTAGCAATTATATAATTGAACATGAAAATTGCAGCTATCTTGCCATCTGCCTCAAATGTAGGCATCGCCTCGGCCCACTTGGTAAAATAATATACCGCAAGGATGATATACGCATGCCCCCCGGCCGAGTGAGGGTTACATGTAATAAAATCGATACCCCGTTTGGAAAAAGGACAAATGACAATTATAAGGTGGAGAGGAGCAGGTGAAGCACACATCTTTCGATCAAAAATTTGGAAGTTGTGGCATTTTCGGACCGCGGTAATACAATCTTTAAACAAGGATGGCCAGAAGTAGCCAGCGCGCAATATCTTTTGGGCTGTGGCATACCCAGAAATATGACCACCACACGCTCCAGAGTGACAATAATTTAGAACCCTTTCAGCTTCTTCGTGGGTTAAACAACGTCAAAAAACAGAGTCCGCCCCATGGCGATAAAGAGTATCCACAATAATCCTGAATTGTTGGGACTAGAATCATATTTTCCGACGTTTTGACCTTGAAATTTCTGGTCGAAAGGATTGGGTCTGGAGATAAATGATGATATCCCCATACCATGGATCTAAAGTGCTGATTAGAAACAAGGATTTGTCCGCAATGGGCTCCTCGGCCACAGTTTCCATATCAGTACGCGGGAAATCACACATTAACTCCGCAAAAACTAAAGATTTCTTAGACTTAGATTTCTCAAATTCCAAGTCGAACTCCTACGGGATAACAATCCAGTTAGAGTACTTGGCCCCTAGCAATTGCTTGGTAAAAATGTATATCATAGGGTTGCAATCCGAAATAACTGTAGTTTTACATAGTAAAATGTAGTGACGAAAACGTTGGACAGCTTGAACAGTTGCCAATGCCAATTTCTCCACATGTGAGTATTTTAGCTCAGTTTGATTTAAAGTTCGACTAAGGTAATATATCACATGTTCAATTCCGAATTCATCTTCCTAAACTAAGACCATTCCAATGGTGGAATGAGAGGCGGCGAGATACAAGAAGTAATCTTGGTTGTAGTTGGGAGGATGCAATAACGGTGCATGGGTCAACGCGTGTTTGAGTGCATCAAAATATTTCTGAGCTATCTCATCCCAATAGAATGGAGTATTCTGTTTCAACAACCAGGTAAAACCCTTTGTAACTTCGGCGTAGTTAGGAATGAATCGTCGTAAAAAGTTTGCTTTTCCTTGCAAACTTTGGAGTTAGTGAAGACTCGAAGGAGGGGGCAATTTGACAATGGCTTCAACTTTCGGGGGATCGACGCGAATGCTGGCTTTCAAAACAATAAGCCATAGCAATCGACCCATTTCTATACAGAAGACACACTTTTGTGGATTCAACCGAATCCGATAATGCCTACACCTCATAAAGATTTCTTGTAAATGGGCGAGGTGATCTGGTCGACGTAATGAATGAGCAGGCAAGTCATCGAGATAGGGTTGCACAATGTGCTTGATGTCATGAAACACATAAGACATGGCCCTTTGAAAAGTTGCTCTGGCATTCTTGAGCCCAAAAGGTAATTTGCAATAAGCAAATGTCCCCCATGGACAAATGAAAGCCGTTTTTGGTTGATCGGCAGGTAGAATACTGATTTGATTGTATCCAGAAAAACCATCCATGAAGGAGAATATTTCGCTGTCGGCACAATCATCAATGATTTGATCGATATAGGGAGTTGGGTAATTGTCCTTTGGACTGGCTCGATTAATGTCCCTATAATCGATACATATTCTTATTGTCCCTTATTTTAGTTAACCGAAAAAATATTCGATACCCAATCCGTTAACGAAATCGGATAAATAAAACCTGCTTTGAGTAATTTTTCAACTTCTGCTTTAATTGCAGCAGCTTTTCTTGGGTGAATCTGACGCAAACGTTGCCGGACGGGTTTAGCGTCTGGGTAAGTCTTTATTTCATGAACAAAAATCGCAGGATCAATTCCTGGCATTTCCTCATAGGACCAGGCAAACACGTCGCAGAATTCCTGAAATAGGGCCTTATATATTTGAAATTCGTCATCTGTGCATGAGGCACCTATATGAATGTTTTCAACAATTCGAGGTTTAACCGAAATGTCAATAGGAATAGTTCGAGAGATGTTTCCCAAATTTAACTCTGAATCAGGATGTTTCATTGGATTCTAATGTTCATTGACATATTTAGTCGTAAAAATTAATGAAAAATCATTTTCAAAACAATCATTCTCGGGTAAAAATGAAGATCTATGATGGAGATCTTCCCATGGTAAATCATCTACACATAGGATTTGACGAATTTTCTCATCAGAGTGAACAAGTTCAGAAAACGTGATTGAATCCAAGATTGATGTGAAAAGTGATTCTTCACGGACCACATTCATTAAGTCAATTTCGATTGAAGATGGATCGGTAAACGATTGCATGGTCTCATACGCAATTTCATATGGAATCAAAGGCATGACATCACCAAATGAGTCTATCTCAAATTCAGAAGGAACGATCCAAGGATCATCATAAACAATGGTGTCTAACGTAATCATATGAATGGTTGCAAATGAAGACGATGCGTTGATCGAAGGAAAAGGAAAAGTTCCCAGTAAACCGGCATCTTTAACTAGTCCTACTCCAACATCTTTATATGGGATAGTCGTTTTACCGACATGCTGAATACTTTCAGAAGAGGCTGGGTCGGATGAAAAGTAAGCCAACTGGTCTATTGTTACAATCTTTCCATTATGAGGAAACTTTATAAGCCGAAAGACCGATGAAACGACAACTGTCATTGTGTAAGACCAACTTCGACCCAAGAGAAGGTTGTAATCTAGAGGGGCATCAACCACCTCCACATCTAGATTAACGGTTTTTCCTTCAACCCCTATAGGCAAATCCTATAGAATGCCAAAAGGATGAAACCCACGGCCATCAAGGGCCTTAAGAATCGTCGGGGATTGATTTAGCGAAGGAGAACCAAGCGATCTCCAAAACTGTATCGACATAATACACGTTGAGGCTCCCTCATCAATTATTGTCCGATGAATAGGTCAATTTTTGACTATCACTGGAATCTAGAAATCCATTTGATGAGGTAAGCATGTTGTACTATTTTCTAGATCGAAAATTATTAGGTTCGAGTCCTGAACGTCAACAGCTCCTATAGCCGACAAAAGTAATTCACGCTGTGCTGGACATGATTGCAGCACTTCCAAAGCTAATATTGCTGAGGGTGAAACAGCTAAATCCTCAAAAATGTTATAGTTCTGAGCCGCTCTCGCATGTGGATTGAAAGCTGACTTTCGAAGTATACCCTTGGCGAGCGGTTTGATTACCAAGTCTAGATTAGGTTTCTTGGTCTGTAGTGGATTGGAACCGGGAGCTGAGGTTGATGGATTAGAATGAGAAGATTCTGCTTCTTTACCATCAACAGGACTTTTACTACTATAATCATGCGATCGACTCGCAATCCTAAAATGGGACAACATCAGTATGGGTTCTTCATTGGCACTCGAGGAAGAACCTATCATCTTACTGTCTTGACTTGGAAAAGGATCCTTCAAAACAGTAGGCATTTGGTAACCTTTGACAATCTTCGCAACCTCTACACGATGAGGGCAGTCTCTTGTAAAATGTTCATCGTCACAAATGAGACAAGGATAACGAGGTTTGCATTTTTCATCATTGGATTCTGATTTTTCAGGTTTCTCCTTTGAATTTTTGTCTGTTTTATTCTTCTTCTTCCCTTTCTTCTTCCCACCGGATTTTGATTTTGCTGTAGATGACTCTACAACGTGAATATCGGCGGAAATCTCCACTGAAGAATCTCCTATCTTGGAATCAGGCATGGTTATGATAGGAGAAGAATTCTTGGAAGACTTCTTCTTACTCTTAGTGTTAACCGTACCAATCATACCATCGGCGACATGAGATCCCAAAGGAGCTGCAGCGATTTGATTTTGCTTGGGAAGATCGGGGATTTTCTCGTGTAACATACATAACTGAGTGTAGACCAAGTGAAGGTACTATGCTTGAGAAATTACTTGCTCCTCAGTAACAACTCCGGCTTTAGCTACATCTTCAGTGATCTTTGGCAACAAAGACTTTACAAACCACTCAGCCAAAATCTGATCCAGAATAAAAACCTTCACTAAGCGCTGCCGACGTCTCCATTCATGAATATGATCTGAAATGTAAGTGGATGTCGATTGCTTTAATGAAGTTAACAATTCCGTGCCATTGTCATATCTGACCGGCAACTGAAAATGAGTTAAAAACGAGGTAGCTAACTGACTAAAATTATAAAAAGTTCCTCGCGGTAACTCAATGTACCACTTGGCCGCAAGACCAATTAGAGTGCGCTAGAAAAGTCTTAGACAGATTGAATCATCTGAAATGGAGTTAGACACACACCAGAGGTGATAAGTCATCACATGGTTCGATGGGTCCTCTCCTGATTTTCCTTCAAACTTAGGAATATCACTAGGCAAATTATTCGGCATTGGCGGCCAAAACGGAAGATAATTAATGGGATCGTTCATTAGGCACGACAAGTCAGGCAAGTCCAAAGCTGCGATAAATGGTAATTGACGATTACGGTCCCTAAAACTCTGGGTCATGAGACCAGTCCCAGGAGGAGGATATCCAGGATAACTAGGAATAGGAATTGCATTTCGGATATTGTATCCTCCCGGAAAACCAGGATTAACCAGACCGTACTGGGGTTGCTGAGGTTGTTGATATCTGTACCCAGGGTATGGTTGATACTGATAGACTGGCTGCTGTACAGCAGGACCGAATTGGTACTATCCCTAGTACGGTTGATAAGTAAATTTTGGTTGACTTGTGACAACCGTACTTGAACCAGGTTGTCCTACAGGCATCTGAACCGAAGTTTGAATCGTGGGTCCAGACGGTGGTAAATATGTCTGAGGAGTAGATACAGGAACAATAGAAACTGGAGTTGTCGATACTCTGGAAGTAGGTGGGGTAGATTGAATAGATGTTACGGCAGTTCCAGTAGTTGTTTGAGGCGGAGTACGAGGCGTACTAGGCCCAGGCTGAGAAACTACCGAAGGTATAGAAGTTTGAATATTAGACTAGATAGATTTCTGGGGTGTACCAGAAACTAAGGGTTGTCCAGTTTGGGATGACAACTGTACATTTGGTTGTAACATCCGTTGAGTTTGTAATGGATTCCACACTAAATTCATTCCAGGGTACGGACCCATAACATGTTGAGAATATTGAGGACCATAACCAGGTTGAGGGTAGGATTGATAATTCAAAGGTACACTTCCCGTTCCTTGAACATATGATTGACCGGAGGGTGGTTGGAAACCTTGGTTTGAGTACTAATCTTGGGGTTGACACCCTAGAGGCACGTACTGATACTGGGGTTGACCTTGAGGTATAAATTGATACTGGGGTTGACTTTGAGGTATAAATTATTATTGGGGTTGACCTTGGGGTACATATTGAGTCTGGGGTTGACCCTGAGGAATGTACTATCCCATAGGTATGTACTGTCCTTGAGGTTGCCCCCCAGATGCAAATTGGGTACCTTGAGGCTGCCCCCCAGGCGGTAACTGGCCACCTTGAGGTTGAGGATTGGGAATAGAACCTGACATCATGATAATATCTTCTACGCTCAACGGCTTAGTACCATTGCTTCCAGTTAATAACCCTTGTTCAATGGGTTGAGGAGATGCTCCCGAAAAAGTAGTAGAAAGCGATTGATACCCAGAGGGAACTGAAG
Source organism: Pinus tabuliformis (assembly GCA_031772625.1). Taxonomy (NCBI): domain Eukaryota; kingdom Viridiplantae; phylum Streptophyta; class Pinopsida; order Pinales; family Pinaceae; genus Pinus; species Pinus tabuliformis. Next base: position 2,090,804,236 of record CM062816.1, read on the forward strand.
GACCGTTGTACAAAAAGGATTCGCGTGATTGAGTAAACATGGACGACTGTATTGACATATTTAACGGAGGATAATAACCTCTAGGTGTTGGGTGATAAGAAACACGAGGTGGTGAAAAACTTAACCCTGGGTTTTCTAAGAAATTAGTCAAAGAAAGATACCAAGAACTGCTCCTAGGTGGCCTGTAAAAAATTGATTCACACTCCCTTAGCTCAATAACAGGTTGATTTTCAGGGATAGGGATGCCTACTTCTTCTTCTGGAGTAGCAAGTTCTTCGATAGCTATAAGTCCAGAAGGAAGATCTTGGGTGATTACTCTTTCTACCCTAGGTGAACCAGGACCACTAGAAGCTGGAGAAGCAAACCCCGATGTCGGAGTAGCAGCAAATTCACTTTCAGGTTCAGATATTTCAGGTTCCTCACCTATATCACTAGTAGATGAAAAGCTACCAGAAACTTCGGAAACAGACACTGATTGTGGATTATAATCTGCTACTAAAGCTTGAAAATCAGGATGTACCACCAAAGAAGACTCTCCTTCTTCAGGTGACCCAACTCTACTGTCTCTAGGAGTTACGAGGACTTTCATCCCTTCAGTATGGTTTGGTGAAAAGTCAGGAGGTTGGCCCCGAATTCTACGAGACTTCCTCGGTAATTCAGCCACGGTTAAAAAATTTTAACTACTTCACACGCAAACAAAGTAAAATCTCAATGAAAACCACCTAAAGCCTCTAAAGAACCAAACAAATTTGAATCACACACCTAAAGAATCTAAGAGATCAAACACACACGAACAGTAACTTTCCGTACTGAAAACACTAGTTGGTGATGAAATCCAACGTCGCAGAGTCCAATACAGAAATGGTGGTTGGAACAGTTACCCCGGCAGCCTGCTTAATGAATAGACTGGCACAAGTTCCTTCACTTAACCGTCTCGAGTGAAGAGAACCCCCTAGAAAATCCAAGTCAGTCTAGCCAACGTCTACTCCAGGTACAGTGGGATCTTCCCACCACTGTCACCTTAGGAAGAATACTAAAGAATATGGCCACTAAGGTTACCAACTGAAACAAATATACCTGGAGGAATAGTCTACGGTCCGATACGCACGCAAGGGCATAGTAGGAAGCTCAATCCCTTTGAAGGCTCCTTGACATAATCCAAGGTTTACCAGCAAGTGACCCCAGGCTCCTCGACAATGGTTAATCCGAGGTTTACCGTTTTTAATACGTGAATATCTGGCGTCATTCCCAATGAGGAAGGATTGATTCCCACACTGGTTCAGACACAATCTCGTGCTTATCCTTTAAGAGGAGCTTTCCCAGAGCATAAAAGTGACAATTGGATTTCTTCCCTACCACAAGATACAACTACTTGTTTTTTTTTACTGTCTTGGAGAGATAATTACTCTCCTACTCCAAGACACTAGCCTAAGCTAAGTTGGTGTATCAGAGCCCTAGAAATAAAAATGTTACTAGATGAATTTTACTTTAAGCGTTATTTTTATTGATTTTTGTTTAAGTCAAAAGGTGCGGAGATGAAACTCGTGGTATGAAGACTCGACTCAAAATCACTAAAAATGCACCTAAGATGATTTAAACAATCTTTCCCCTTCGATGAATTTCTAGCTAAGGAAGAGTTTGAGAATGCAAATACTTTGTAAACACAAATCTTTCTTAACAAACAAATTAAAAGAAGAGCTTTTGTCCTTTCCAATGCACTCAAAATGAGACAACTATTTATTTTCACAAAAAATTTCCCTTTTCGTTTCAAAGCACTCAATCACTACAAAAAACAAACTTTTTCCAAAAGAGATTTTTTTTATTTTTATAAAACACTCAAAACTATGGAAATGATTAACTTTGAGATCTATAAATTATAAAAACCTATTTGAAGTCAATACAAGATGTATTTTTTAAGGATGTTTTACTTAGCTAGATGTAAACTAAGGACCAATTCATGCAGAATCACAAATCAGTCAAAAACAACCAATGTTGTTTTCGTTTTTAAAAATGAAAATCCAAACATTTAAACATAAGCTTTTCGAAGTTTTGTAAAGAGAAAACACAAAGCGAATTCCTCAACAAGGGTAGATTTCATTAATGGTCAGACTCATAAGAAGACTGGTAGAAACCAGGGTGATCTGAGGTCCCTACAACTTCTAAGCTCAGAGCTACTACAAGACCAAGATGAAAAACAAACCCAACAAGAAAAACTCCTACGAAGTTCACCTAAAACCCTAACACCAATGAAATAAACCTAAGGAAAGCTTCTGATAGGTTATATGCGGGTCTGGCCAGTGGATAATAACTCCTAAACAAAAACTAAGTTGACTAACAGAGGAAATCTTAGGTTTTTCAAAATTTTGACACGGTCCACAGGCCTACAGTTAACACAGGTGTGGTACCGCTCTGTGCTAAAAGAAAAAGTGCGGATAAGTACGCACTGTGTCAAAAGGCTAGGGTGCAGTCCTCTCCCAAAGCTATGAAAAACGAAAAATAACCCTGGATCTACAATTTCTACCCATTTCCACACACAACAAGCCAAAAACAGAAACAAAAACATAGTTTCTCAGGTCAAAGTAAAAGCAAGGAAAAATCAAGTCCCTAGTATGGTCGCCATTTTGTGACATGGAATAAGTCGATCTTGCAGACAAGATAGACCTTCCTAGAATCTAAAGAAGACCTAATGACAAGCAAACCAATCACACACTATCTTTCTCTAAATATGCTTTTATAAACAAAGGCAAACAAGTGTTTTAGGCCTACCTTGGGTCCAACGCAAGTTTGTCGAAGCTTCGCTCTGTCGATCCAAATGAGCTCCCTTGTCGCGAATCTGCAAACACAAACAAGAAAACAAATTAAATAGCACCTGAAAAGCCAATATCATAAAACATATTTAACATGAAAGTCAAGGAATTCATGAAACAAATGACATGAGACAATTTGTTGAGAAAAATGAGTTTGATTGTATTAATTCAAATCAAAGAAGAACTTTACAACCTGTGCTTTGACGCTATACAAGCTCCTCCTAGGGTCTAGTAAGAAGTCTCCTCTACTTTGAAAAGTTTCACTCTCTTCCCAATGAAGCCAATAAGGTATGTGATCTCTCCTCTCAATCTTAACTAGGAAGTCTTGATTTCACCAGCATTTACCCTAAAAAATGTTCAGCTTCTAACCTCTCCAGTAACTAGCCCAATGCTTGAATTTATATTGCAATGGAGGGCAGTTACTAGGTCCTCCTTCAAAGGGATAAAGCCCTCCTTCAAAGGGATAGCTCCTCTCATCAAGAGATTAGCTCCTTCTCTTTTGGGATGCATGAAACACCTAAGAGCGGCCAATCCACATCAAAATTCCTTCTAGAATAATCTAGAATTAACGCAAAGTGAGTTTTTTAGAATAAACTTGTGCCTTTTTGACTTTCACAGTGGTTCGCACCCAGACCTTTAGGGACAGAAGGTGCGAGACCGCAGGTAACAGTGAGAGAAAGTGCGGAACCAGAGTTTTATTGATTTTCAATGTCTTTTTCTCAATTTCAAAGCTTGACTTGAAGAGTTGAGGTTTGAGACTTGCTTAGGAGGACATTACAAGTGATGATAGACCCATACTGACTGCAAATAATCATGGTGATGATATTTTTGTGTAACAATGACCTTATGGGCTAGAAAATGAATGAGGGAGTAGGAATGATAAAAATGAGAGGGAGGGCTTGTTTTGTTTGAGAAATAACCCTTGGGGGAAGAGGGATAAAGGGATAGGGATGTTATGGAATAAGGATAAAGGGGTAAAGGCATAAACGGATAGGGAAATAGGGATAAAGTGGTGGGAAACAGTTTAGAGTTGTAGTGATTGGTGATAGGAGGAACAATGGGGGTTTAGGGTTTTAGGCATGAGTAGGGGAAAATTTAGGGTTTAGGCATAACTAAGGGAAATGATGCTTAAAAGTTTGAAATGCAAACCAAAACTGTAGCGAGGGAGGTTAAATCACTTGCAATGAAGGTAATAGAGAGAAATTTTGAAGTTTCTGTAAGTTTTGAGGCCTTTCTGGCCCTTCTGCTCAACACACAGCACCAACCACAGACGCACAGCGCCACCTTCTGAACGCGCAACACCACCTCTTGAATGCGTAGCACCACTTCAAGATGATTTTTGACTTCCTTCTCTATGTCCCAATTGAGAATGGGATAGTTTGTTAGAAAGCGTGTCGCGTCTACTTTCCCAAACATCTTGAATTTTTCAATTTGGAGCTCATTTTCCCTGTCCAAAGATCAATCTCCCAAGACTGGTCAAAATGTGCAGAATGAGGCTACCAAAATGCATAGTGTTGTTTCAGTCAACTTTTGGAGGTCTAACTCAACTCAAAACTGAGCTCATGATACCTCATTGGAAAGGTCTCCGTGTCTAGTTATCATTTGACTCATCAGGCAAGTCTTTTGGACATTCCATCTAGGATAAAAATTGATTTTACTAAGTTCACTCTAGAAGTGCATCAACTCTCCTAAGGCAAATGATGTTTTGGACATTTCTCCAAAACTATAAGACCTCTGTAAAATCTGAAGGAGTTTTTTCGTCTTGGGTCTATAATGGGAAAACACCTCACTCACGTTTTTCAAATTCATCTTTTCTTGCTTAGAAACATCATTTGAATAAAACTTATCTCGATGTGTGGAACAGGGGATTTGCAGAAATGAAGAGAAATGAAGGGGATGAGGGGCATCTAAATTCTTGAGAAACTTTTGGGAAGTAGGGAGGGATGTTAGGAATAAGAGGAAAGTGTAATTTCAAGGATTGAGTGAGGAGAAGGGGTCCAAAAGGGAAAAACATAGGCCTAACCTCGAAAAGTGTCAAACTGTAGCAATAGGCTAGGGTTTGTGGGAAAATGATGAATTTGAGGGATATCAATGATGGGAAGTGTTTAAGAAGGTATATTAAGGATAAGGGAAGATGTATGAGCATCAGGATACAAGTTTTGTTGATGATTTGACCATCCAAGAAAAATTACCTTGAAAACCCTAGGAGAGGGAAATGAACGTTACCTAAGCACAACAGAAGCATGAATAAGGTGTAAAATGACCCATTGGAACCTGAAATAATGATGACAGCTCTTTGAATGATCGTACACTCAGTCAAATGGTTACATGGACCAATACTTGGAAAACTTTGGAAGGAGTGAAAACAATCCTAGACCTAATACCTAGTGACCAAATTTTACTTGAAGACTCACTGAAATGAAAAAAATTGACTTTGACACCCTAAGACCACTTTGTAGGAGAATGCTTGATCGTTGGTGGAAGGCTGAAAAGATTGACACTAACAAGAACTACAGCTGATATCTTGTAGAGTTGATACCCCAAAGTAACAATGAAACTACAGGGTTGAGACTCATAAACAACATAATATTTCTACATATAAGGTTTTCCTATAATAACATCACAAACATAGGTAGGGAAACATCACACGGTACCTCATCTTTGAAGGGGTTGATGTTGTAGGATAAGAGGCATTGCTATCTAACATAGATTTCTTATCTATGGCTGAAACCAATGGTGTATGGTTGGGGATGTGGAACTATCAGAAACTTCAATCTCTTGATGATATTTGTAGAGATAAGGTATTTTTGGATCCCACCATCAACAATGAAATGTAGTGGGCTACCCTTAAGCCACATCTGTGAATGGAGGAGGCACTCCCCCTCCTTAGTCTCCCCAGAATTTTTTGGTTGGATAATTGTGATCATGATGGTAGCACTATGTTCTACATCAATGATCAAATTTCCTTTATTCTATTTTGAATCAAAATATGAGCCAAATTCTTTTTTTTCTCTTTAAACTTAACCAACAATGGTTGTATCAAACATAATTCATCAATGTTGTGTTAGGTTATTTTATGGAACTCATATCACTTTCTAGTGTCCTCTTCGAATTCCCATTACACTTATTTTCCTATGACTTTTTATGGTTATAATTAGTTTTGATATCCTCACTTTGTCACTTGTTCTATGAGTTAGGACCTCATTTTCCAATATTTTTTTGCAATAGATTTGCAAGCCCAAACTCCTGCTTATTCCTTTTCCTCAATTTTTGCTCTAGTTTGAATGTTAGGTCCCTATAACACTAGTTATTCCCCCATTAATATTGTCATTGTAGCTCTTATTGTTATTATTGTGCCCCAATTGTCCCCATATTCTTATTATTGTGCCTCATAGAAGCTGACTATTGTTATTTTCGTGCCCTTATATTATTATTGTTATGTCGGCTTTTATTGTATTATAACCCCTTAGACTCCTATATATAGAAAGGAGGTTTTTTCATTTGTATCATTGAAGAATTGTTCAATTGTGTAATGTAAAGGAGGTTTCCCCCTCAAAGAGGTTGCTTTTGAAGTCATTGATCTATCTTTTCTTCTATTTTCTGAGCTGTTTACATAACATTTGGAACAAGAGCTTTGGATTCTAGGGTTTCGCTACTCCAAACACGCCATCGTGGAATTTTCGCTATAACTTGTTTTCTACGAAGTTTCAAAAGATAAAATTAAAACCCATTTGATATGAAATCCCGATGAACCTTGGGTCTGAATTTCCAATATTTAAACCCTAGAGAAAGAAGAAATGAATCTGATCATATCTTGTAATGCATTGGCTAGAATTACACTCCTCAAACTATCAAGATAGAAGGACATATCAAGAAGAAAAAGGTAATAGTGTTGATTGATTTGGGCAGTACCCATAATTTTATTCATTGTAAGATAGCTAAGGAATTGAATTTCTTCCTATATCCAACACCAGAGTATCAAGTGATGTTTACAAGTGGAGGAGCCATAAATTGCTCTAGAATGTGCCATAATATCAAGCTATCCATGGGATAATATGTAATGAATAGCCCAATGCTTTCCATTCCAATGGGTGGTGTTGATGTTGTACTAGGAGTCTAATGGCTACAATCCTTGGGTACAGATTAGTTAACATTCCCCCCTTAATCTGAAGGGACACCTAACATGCCAAGTAACATTCAGAAGGTTTCAAACTTTTCACATCCTAGTTCCTTAGTAAATATGTCTGCAATTTGCTCTAAAGTAGGAGAATTTGTCAGATAAATAAGTTTGGCCTCTACATAATGTCGAATCAAGTGGTATTTGGTATTAATATGCTTGCTTTGATCATGGAACTACTTAATTTCAGAAGAGTTGTCAATAAGTAGTGGAGTTTTTGCTGCGAAACGTACATTTTAGTTATAAAAATAAAAGAGGTTACATTCATCAGAGTTCAAAAATATCTGAAACATCTATGCACTGAGAAGGACTAAAGCATCAAGATAACAATTTTGGATGGAAGGCTTCCATCCTTTGCATGTGTAGCCACCATAACATGTCCAAAATTGATAAGTCAAAAAAGATTGCAGACTAAGGATAGGCTAGGAGAAGCCTCTAAGATAAATCCATTAGGAGATATATCATGTGCAGCAACAAAACAAGGATCAGAAAATGACACAAAGGATCCTTCATGAGATGGAAAAGGAGCCAAATCAGATTGCCCTACCCTGCAAGAAGCTTTTAAAAAATATCTGTCCAAACGTGGGAGAGACTCCACATTTGGAAAATAGGTTAATGTGGTTGTTCTATTGCCTGAAAATGTGATCAAAGGTGATTGAAGTAAAATAGTCCTTCACGAAAGAGATTAGAATAAGGAGGGCACTAAAAGGGAAATATGCCCCAAGGTCCAATCAATAACCACCTTTGAGTCACCAGCAATGTGAATCTCATCTAAGGTGAGCCAAGAGGCACAACCTAAAATGCCCCAAAGGGCCAAGAACTCGGCTCTAATGTTAGTGCCTCTGCCCCCAAACCAATAGAAATGAAAAGCTGGAGAGGGGTTGAGGAGAATCATGGCACCCCCTCTGCCCATTGATGGAAACATTCCTATGTTATATATCAGGGATTAGTTCTTACACACTCTAAACTTTCTAAAATTTTGATGGCTAGTTCCAATAATTGAATGTCAGAGTAATGGTTATTAAATTTCAATGGCTGTAATTGTTGAAGTGTAAATTAGTGTGTAAAATATTATTGGAAATTATGACGAATAGCTTTAGAAATTTAGTAATTGAATGTCAAATCGAAGGTTATTGAAGTTGAATGGTCGTCATTGTTGAAGTTTAAATTTTATTATTGGAAACTTTAAGAAGAAAACTGTGTAAGAAGTTTGGCTTGTCTAACTTTTCAGGTGACACCTTACTCATCATGAGATAGTAGAAAGTTTGATGATTATCACACAAGTTTTGAGATCCTTAAATAGATGAGAAAACAATGTAAGAAACACAATTAATAAGTCAATGGTTAAATTAGGAAGAAATTGTAAATAAAATTAGAATAGTTCATAAATTTTCTGAAAAGTCAAAAATCAAGTTACAATTTTTAATAAAAAAAGAGTATGGGACAATTAATAGGTAATACTAAAGAGAAATTGTAAATAAAGTTAAAATATATTAAAAATTAGCAGTTAGAGGTCATATATTTCCTCGATATAATCCACAAGCTTAATTGGGAGGAATGCAGAAAGAAGAGAATTTTGGGTGGGTGGAAAGCATTATATGCTCTTCAAAACAGATGTAAGTCTACTGTACAATTAATAGGTCAACGGTAACACTAAGGAGAAATTGTAAATAAAATTAAAATATATTAAAAATTAGTAGTTAGAGGTCATATATTTCCTCGATATAATCCACAAGCTTTATTGGGAGGACTTCAGAAAGAAGAGAATTTTGGAAGGGTGGAAAGCATTATATGCTCTTCAAAACAGATGTAGAGAGGGAGAGTTATGGGATTGGAAAATGATCAAAGTGTTTTTTGGGGTCCTAGTTTGTCAAGTGATATTATATGAGTGTGAAGTGTGGGCTAGCAACATCCTTGTCTTAAAATGGAAGCAAATTGAGAAAATCCAAAAACGCTTGATGATGAGCAAGTTCAAAATAAAAAGTTCAGTTCCTTATGAGATAATGTTGAGTGAAACAGGAGTAGATCCAATTGAAGTAATTGCCCTGGTGCATCTCATAAGGTATTTAAAAAGAATTGAGAAAATGGAAGTAGGTAGATGTCCTAAAGTTATTTACCGTTAATATCTCGAAAAACATTCATAAATTTATATATATATTTATATATTTATATATATATATATATATATATATTTCCAGTCCTACCCACTCCATTCATGTCACAAACTTTTTGTAAGATCTGGCATGGTCCATAAAATATAATTCTCATAGTGACAGTTAAGCGGTTATTACTCTGTAAACTTAGGCGACAGATCTACTCACCAAATGAAGCTTCGAGCCATAGGAGCAGCATTTAGGTGTTATATAATATACATGGGAGTGTCGGTTTGCTATTTGGTGCTCATGAAAACCTTATGTTCAGCCACGCCAACCCATCAAATCACGCGTTTCGCATGGAACAACAACTTCCGTTTTGTTCACGAAAATGGTATGCTCTCTGGCCACAGTTGCAGGTTTCACAAGGAGTCACGACTGTGTGGACAGACAGCGGTTTTTGAAACAGTTTGTGTTGGTCCATAGGTTGCCACTGTTAGTAAAATTTAATGGGGGGTCGATAGCTACGAGAATCTTAAATCTCTTCCAAGCCATCTCTTTAATTCTAATTTTTTATGAGATAGATTGGTAAATTATTTCTTATAAATAGCGGTAGCTCATTTTTTAAAGCATAGTATTAATTTATTTGTTATAAAATAGTAGTGCTTTATCTCTCGTGTTTGATAGGTTTATTCACAAAAGGTTTACTAAGAAGTTGAAACTACTTTTTAAAATAAATATGATAGCTTAAAATGTGATGTATTCAAACTTTGAATGGGGAACTTATTTTTGGATTTAAAAAAAACTTATTTTGAGATTTATCAATTTGGTTAAGTTAATTAATCTTGAGCTTTATGAGTTTGGTTAAAGTGACTAATCTTGTCTAATAGAATGAATATATCTAAGAAAATTTTATTTTAAACATTCTTACTGCAATATATGGTTTTTGAGTTTTTGAGTTGTTGATTTGCATCACACATGATCATTTAAAGATATTTAAGTAATCATATTTAAGAAAAATTTATTTTAAACATCTTTACTACACTATATGGCTTTTGAGTTGTTGATTTGCATCACACATATTAGTTTAAAGATATTTAAGTAATCATATCTAAAAAAATCCTATTTTAAACATCCTTACTACAATATATGGCTTTTGAGTTGTTGATTTGCATCACACATGTTTGTTTAAAGATGTTTAGGCATGCATCATCTCCTTGCATCACATTTTCTATCATATTGCATTTCTAAATATAATGGGCAAGAGGGGATTGGAACAAGTCACATAATTTTTGCATTGTATTTGGTGTTGTATTTTACCCAAGTTGTGCTAATAGATAAGTTTGTATTAACATTGTTGTTAATTAGGTCATTGTTGGAAGCTCTAATATTAAATGTTGGGAGTTTGACAATATTGACAAGGGAGGGGAGGTGAATCAATATTGTACAGATGGATAAAATTATATCAAATTTGGTCATTTTTCTTTACAATTAACTAATTGGTTCACTCATTAGCAACACCATACATAAATAGTAGATCTAAACACAAATATGATCAATGCATATAAGCAACAATACACATGAACAAATAACCATGAGCACAACACATCAAAACATTATCACAGATGAGAACATAGCATATAAGGTCAAACCTTTTCTGGGAGAAAAACCGCCATTTGATACTACTTTGTTCTTCTCTTTATGATTGAAAGTATTTCTTTTACATATGCACTAGCCACCAACAGTGTGCAAGCTCCAATTTTCTATTCATGCAAGCAAACACTTGCTCCAGGCCACTACTCGACGAAATACACCACTTCTTGTACTTTGTAGGGCACCACTTGTTAGAAGCGACTAGTCCCTCAACTATGCAAGCCACTACCCACTAGATGCCCCAACACCCTATAATTTTTCCAGCCAACACTCCCAAATTATCAAGCTACAACCTAAAGGAAGCCACCACTCGAATGAAAATCCACTACTTGCCAACAAGCCACAACTCACCCACTGAAGGCCCCAACCTTTAAGCTCAACTGGACTAATTTTCATACATTTTCAAACTAGGATCCACTACTCAACTCAATAAATAGTAGGCCACTTTTCATCCCATTTTCATATTGGGCCCACTAATGACTCTAACCTCATCAACTAAATACAAGCACCTCTGTAATATAACTCTCTACTTTTACATTCAATCCACCATCACTTACACTTTGTCCCAAACCTTAACAACATCAACTCTTACTCATACACAATCTAAGCTGAGACATGCTCAACTCCCACGAAAAATACATCAGCCATGTCATACATGGTTGTACATACAATACAAGAAAACAAACTAAAGCACAATCACCAACAATATAACTTTCTCACTCACAAACTAAGTCCTCATGACATGACAATATAGAAACTACAAAAACAACATCATCATGCTCAAGCTCTAACCATGCACATCACTGATCTAAATACAAGGAAACAACATCTATATAACAATAATCCTTACAATAACAATGTTATCCATAAAAAATAGTAGCTATGCCAATGTGAGAGCCACATTCTACTACATGTATATCTGATCACTGTGAGCCCACCAACACCAACACTTTTTCTCATTGATATGCATTGCCACTAACATTCACAATCAAACACTCACCAAATCCATGCACATTCTTCTCACCAAATCACTCTTCTACAGGTGTGCAAATCACAACTATAGGTATGTTAATCTCTGTCATTTTACCTCTACTAGAACATTAGCACACACCATGTAAATGATAATCTAAACTCTACACTATGCTTCAATCATCACACTAGTCTCACTATCTGCATTAGATCATCGTTCAACACTCAGTCCATAAAAACCCTCTCTACAAAATCTCTTTGTCATACACACTGGTAAGAAGAAAAATGCACTATGTCTAATCTTCCAACACACACCAACTATGAAAACTTAACACTTTGTGTAGCACTTTCATATTTTATTATGAGCCTAGCATCCTCCAGATCAACCAAATCAAGATGACCAATGAATTCCATAACCACTAGGACCATATCAACGATGCATTAACCTCACAGACTAGATAAAACCACTGCACCTTCAAAAGTGGTTCAAGGTATGACTTTGATTTCGGTTTTATATGTTGACAATCTATTCTTGAAAAGTAATGAGCCTCTTATGATCAAAGTGAGAGGAAGCTGGCCTATAAAACTCAAAATAATGAATCATGTCCTAAAGTTGGGAAAAGAAAATCTATATCATGAAGCTATTGAAGAATTTTTTGGAAAGTGGAAATGAAAATCGTTGGACACTCCGATTGAATTTCAATCCACCATCACATACACTTTGTCCCAAACCTTAACAACATCAACTCTTACTCATACACAATCTAAGCTAAGACATGCTCAACTCCCACGAAAAATACATCAGCCATGTCATACATGGTTGTACATACAATACAAGAAAACAAACTAAAGCACAATCACCAACAATATAACTTTCTCACTCACAAACTAAGTCCTCATGACATGACAATATAGAAACTACAACAACAACATCATCATGCTCAAGCTCAAACCATGCACATCAGTGATCTAAATACAAGGCAACAACATCTATATAACAATAATCCTTACAATAACAATGTTATCCATAAAAAATAGTAGTTATGCCAATGTCAGAGCCACATTCTACTACATGTATAGATGACTATGAGCCCACCAACACCAACTCTTTTTCTCATTGATATGCATTGCCCCTAACATTCACAATCAAACACTCACCAAATCCATGCACATTCTTCTCACCAAATCACTCTTCTACAGGTGTGCAAATCACAACTATAGGTATGTTAATCTCTGTCATTTTACCTCTACTAGAACATTAGCACACACCATGTAAATGATAATCTAAACTATGCACTATGCTTCAATCATCACACTAGTCTCACTATCTGCATTAGATCATTGTTCAACACTCAGTCCATAAAAACCCTCTCTACAAAATCTCTTTCTCATACACACTGGTAAGAGGAAAAATGCACTATGTCTAATCTTCCAACACACACCAACTATGAAAACTTAACACTTTGTGTAGCACTTTCATATTTTATTATGAGCCTAGCATCCTCCAGATCAACCAAATCAAGATGACCAATGAATTCCATAACCACTAGGACCATATCAACGATGCATTAACCTCACAGACTAGATAAAACCACTGCACCTTCAAAAGTGGTTCAAGGTATGACTTTGATTTTGGTTTTATATGTTGACAATCTATTCTTGAAAAGTAATGAGCCTCTTATGATCAAAGTGAGAGGAAGCTGGCCTATAAAACTCAAAATAATGAATCATGTCCTAAAGTTGGGAAAAGAAAATCTATATCATGAAGCTATTGAAGAATTTTTTGGAAAGTGGAAATGAAAATCGTTGGACACTCCGATTGAATTTCAAGAAGTTCTGAATAGATATTGTTGAACTTGACTTGGCAACTAATAATTGATTGAAGCATTAATGCTCCATTCGAACGCTCGTCTGTATACATATATGCTATGCATAGAACCTAAGTGAATTCATGATTGAGCTACTTCATACACATTGTGTTGCCATCGAGTACCCTTCAAGATATTTTTGTTCTGATAAAGTCTTCCTCTGATATACGACTGCATGGATGTAATAATGATGTTTGGGATTATTATTGATGAGTGCATCTAGGTGTGTCTTAGTATGATATCTGCCATGATATCTTGGATGAGAGGTCTATATCATGACTGTGGTTGCGTACGATGTTGCTAGCATGGCTAGCTATGAGGTAGGATGAAGAAGATCTATGAAGAGTTGTTTGAGCAAGTTATAGATATGACATGGATACATTGTGATTACAAAGAGTGGGAATCGATTGGAATCTAATCCCACATATAGCTAGCACTAGGACACCTTCATTAAGATAATGTTGTTGTACGACGCAAGCTTAGGATTGTGGTTGGAACCTCCTTGAGAGGGAGGATGACTATGGTATCCTTTTTGTGATATATATATCTATATATATATATATATATATATATATATATATATATATATATATATATATATATATATATATATATATATATATATATATTTGTTGTAATATGAAATTTGATTTTGATGACTTGTATGAACGAGAGACAAATTCTATTGTGACATGATGATTACTAGATATGAGCATGATGATATGCTGCTAATCTATAGAGAGCATCATTGATTGAGGACATTGAGCCAACTCTTCCCCTTTGTTTGATCTCTCAGGGTGTAGAATTGAGATGGAGAAATCCTAGGGTTGAGGGATATTTGGAAAATAGGGTATCACCCCTATTTGTTACACATGGGGTTGGAGATGTTGCTCCGCTATCTTGGTCTTTACAGAGTATAACCCAGTTGGCATCATACTCACAAGCTGGGATTTTTGAGATTGTCCTTCCCCATCTGGCCAATAGGTTGAGGAGGCTTAGGGGATGCTATCCTTACCTTTTGGTAAGTCGATTATCTAACCCAAGCTTGGATTATGATGCAAGTGTTCAACCACACGACCCTTGAGGGTCATTGATGGGAAGATCGGTAGGCAATAAGATGGGCTGAGATGTGCTCACCTATATCACCTATTGCTCAATATCGTAGATGTTTAGCTCCCCCGTTAGATTCTAGGTTGAGATATGCTCCTCGATGTGATTTTGAGATGTGCTTTTTGATGTAGATGCAAACCGTAGATTTGGCTCCTCATTAATGTTTCTTGGGTGGTAGCATTGAGCTCCATGCTGACAGTGATTTTAGGTGGTAGCAATGGATCCGAAATGGATAGAGGGTGATAGCTTAGACTCCTCTTCAATGTCAAACTATTCTTATGTTAGATTCGAGAATGTTCAAAATATGAGCAAAGAAAATAAAGAGGAAAGTAAAAATAAGAAAGAGATTAACCAAGATGAACAATGACGATACGTGACGATGATATACTTGAGATTGGATATGATTTGATGACAAGATACATATGACATGATACAAATGGAATTCTCACTAGTTGAGACAGAGTGTTAAAATATGCAACTACGGTCAAATTCCACTTTGGATAGCTCATTTTGTGGAGATGACAATTGTATTAAATTCCTCTTTTCTAGAGGACCAAAATCGATATAACAGTCATCTAATTTGGATTTAAGAGAAATTTTATTTTTGAATTATAAGCCCACATGTGCATATTTGATCACGTTAGCCCTAAAGCAAAGTGGAAACCCTTGGAAGGCTATAAATACAAGTGACCTCTACCTCATTTGGACATTATCGTGAGACACTCTTCTATTTCTCTTTCTTGATTTTGGCTCACACAAGTCCGAGGCACGTCCACAGAGGAATGGGTTCGCTTGAAGATGAAATTGTAGGGTCTGAAGCTCGCATCTCTATTTGAGGGTTTTGGGCCTCACTCGCAGGACTGACATAGGAATAACTTCACCATAGTCACTCGTTGAATAGCTCATCCATGCGACCAAAGCGTCTCAGTCGCATGCACAAATCACCCTCCATGGAACTGGCATCTAGGGTTTTAGAATCACAATCGCAAGCTCTCTAAAGGTTTAATTCGACCACAATCACTATCTTACAAGCTCAAGGGAGTGACTGAACCTCTCCAGTTGCATGCATGATTCCTCCTCCATGCGACTGACAACTAAATGTTTGTTTTTCAGTTATCCAAAGTTTTCGCTCATTGAGCGTAGTGTTTTTACTCTCTTTTGCTGAACCATTGAATGAGAATATAGTAAGAAGAAGAATTTGAAAGGGTTTTCACCATAGTAGGTTTTTCCTTGGTCTCCGACCAATCCCGGTGTCTCTATGTGTGAATGATTTTCTTCTATTGTTGCTTTATGTTCCACTACATTGATGATGATGATACCGTTCTTTCTATATAGTTGCATATGCTACTAAACAATGATGTGAATCTGAATAATTCTATGTTGTTATGGGGTGAATTTAATGTGTAAATAAAGAAATTCAATTATCAAAGCAAAGAACAATATACATTAGGGGAATTTTGAGGTCTAAAATGGGCCTCCTAAGGAAATTATAAAATAATAGTGGAAAAAATAAAATAAGGTTAGATTACATCATCAAATTTTAGAGGGATAAAAGAAAAAACTAATTTTTCAACTCATATTTTCAATTATCTCCCTATGGTTTTACTCAAATTTCAAGAGGAAACACTCATTGGATGCAAAATTTGATTCCTCATCCAAGGAGTACCCATGTTGCATACTTTCAATGGACCCTACCACGCGAAAAATGAGAAATACATGAAAAATGGGATTGCAATCACGCTTTTTCATGTATTTCTCATTTTCCGTATAATAGGGTCCATCTAAAGTATGAAACATGGGTAATCTTTGAATGAGGAATTAAATTTTACATCCAACTTGTACTCCTGCTCAAATCAAAATTTGAGTAAAATCTTATGAAGATAAGTTGAAAATATGGGTTGAAAAATTAGATTTATTATTTTTTAATTTTTTAATCTTTTTACTTTTTTACTCCAAAAATGGGGAATCATCCCCCATGGTTGACATCATCATATTGAATTCTATTGGTTCTTATAATGTTTATTTGGTTGTACATTTTTCTTAGGAGACCCATTTTCGACCTAAAAATTTCCGTAATGACCCTAAGAAAAATTAAAACTTATTAAGAATGGAACTTGGAGGTTAGTGGATCCTCATGTTGGCATCAAACCTATTGGTGACAAATGGATGTATAAGATCAAGTATAAGGTAGATGGTTCACTTAAAATACTATGCTTAGAAGGAAGGTGTTAACTACACAAAAACATTTTCTCCTACAACAAAATGGGGCACAATTAGAACTCTGTTTTCTCTTGCAGCTCAAAATAGATGGAAGATACACCATATGGATGTAAAAAAAAAAACTTTTTTGAATGGTGATTTGAAGGAGGATGTTAAAATGTTTCAGCCATAAGGTTTTTCTGTCAAAGGAGAAGAACAAAAGGTATGTAAGGTGGTGAAGGCTTTGTATGTATTGAAATAGACATCTTGCGCATGGTATGAAAAATTAACTGAACACCTTCTCAAGTTGAATTATAAGTTATTTGATCTAGCTGGAAATTCAGTTGTATATTTGGTTGTCTATGTAGATGATTTGATGATCACAAGAAATAATGATGACTATATAGCATATGTTAAAAGAGAATTATTGGAAGTTTTCAACATGACAGATTTGGGTTTATTACATTATTATTTAGGGATTGAAGCTGATCAGAAACCCAAATATATTTTTATTTCTCAGAAGAACCATATTTCACAACTATTGAACATATTTGGGATGTAGGAATGTAACCCCATTGCTACTCCAATGGATAAAAATTTGAATCTTACTTCCACTAAAGGAAATACATTTGAAGATCCAACAAAGTATAGAAAATTTGTTGGAAGTTTGAATTTTTTAACTACTACTCGACCTGACATAGATTTTTCTATAGGGATACTTTCTAGGTTCATGCATTAGCAATGTGAAGGTCATTGGAATGCAAAAAAGTGAGTGGTCAAGTGTTTGAAAGGCAATCAAATGAACATAGGGCATCAAATATTCCAAAGTTGCAAATTTCCATCTCACTAGCTATGCAAATTGTGATTTTGACGGAGATAAGGAGAATGAGGTCTCTACTTCTGGTTATTTGATGAATATTGGATCAACAACTATCCGTTGGAGATAACACAAGTAATATGTTCCTGTTGATTATACCACTGGAGTCAAATATGTTGCATCAAATCAAGCTAAAAAATAAATCATTTGGATTTGCAAAGTACTTGAAGACTTGCAGAAGAAACAAAAGGCTTCAACTCCATGGCAGAATAAACTCCGTAATGAAAACGAAATTGCATTGATTGTGAATACATTCATTTATACAAACATAGGGTAGGTAAGAGACAATTATGTCTTGGTAACTTATTAGCTCAAAGTAAAAACTAACAACTAATTACTATTTTACAAACATAATCCCAAAGGTTTAATTGACATTCCCCCCTTAATCCGAAGGAACATTTGACATGCCAAGTAACATTTAGAACTTTTCAAACTTTTCACATCCCAGTTCCTTAGTAAATATGTTTGCGATATGCTCTAAAGTAGGGCAATGTGTCAAATAAATAACTTTGGCCTCTACATAATGTCGAATCAAGTGGTATTTGGTATTAATATGTTTGCTTCGATCATGAAACTTGGGATTTGCCCTATGTAAGATTTAATAATAAAATAAAAGAGGTTACATTCACCAGAGTTCAAAAATATCAGAAATGTCTATGCACCAAAAGGAATAAAGCATTAAGATAATGATTTTGGATAGGAGGTTTCCATATTTTGCATGTGTAGCCACCATAATATGTCCAAAATTGATAAATAGAAAAAGTTTGCATACTAAGGAGAGGATAGGAGAAGCCTCTAAGATGAATGCATTAGGAACCATATCATCTACAAAAAAAAAGAAAAGACTAAACAATGACACAAAGTATGCTTCATGAGATGGAAATGGAGCCAAATTGGAGCGCCCTACCCTGCAAGAAGCTTTAAAAGTATCTATCTAGATGTGGTAGAGACTCCACATTTGGAAATTAGGCTAGCCTGACTATTCTATTCCTAGAAAATGTGATCAAAGGTGATTCAAGTAAAACAATCCTTCACGTAATAGATCTTCTCCATCCAGTGGACTAAGAAGGGCACCAAAATGGAAATATTCCACAAGGCCCAATCAATAACCACCTTTGAGTCACCAACAATGTGAATCTAATCCAAGGTGAGCTAAGAGGAACAATCTAAAATGCTCCAAATGGCCAAGAACTCCGCTCTCATGTTAGTGCTTCTTCCCCGAAACCAATAGAAATGAAAAGTTAGAGAGGGGTTGAGGAGAATCATGGCACCCCCTCTTCCCATTGATGGCAACATTCCTATGTTATATCTTAGGTCTTATGTCTTACATGCTCTAAAATTTCTAAAATTATGATGACTAGTTCCCATAATTGAATGTTAGAATAATGATTATTAAATTTCAATGGCCGTAATTGTTGAAGTAAGTGTAAATTAATGTGTAGAATATTATTGTAAATTATGAAAAATAGCTTTATAAATTCAGTGATTGAATATCAAATTTAAGGTTATTGAATTTGAATGGTCGTCATTGTTGAGGTTTAAATTTTGTTATTGGAAACTTTATGAATAAAACTCTATAATAAATTTGGCTTGTCTAGCTTTTCAGGTAACACCTTACTCATCATGAGAGACTAGAAAGTCTAATGATTATCACACAAGTTTTGAGAGCCTTAAATAGATGAGGACACAAAGTAGCCAACACAATTAATAGGCCAATGGTTAAATTAGGAATAAATTGTAAATAAAATTACAATAGTTCAGAAATATTATGAAAAGTCAAAAATAAAATTACAAATTTTAATAGAAAAAGAATATGGAACAATTAATAGGTCAATGATAACACTAAGGAGAAATTGTAAATAAAATTAAAATATATTAAAAACTAGTAATTAGAGGTCATATATTTCCTCGATATAATCCACAAGCTTAATTGGGAGGATTGCAAAAGAAGAACAATTTAGGAGGGTGGAAAGCATTATATGCTGTAAGAGACATATTTATGGGATTGGAAAACTATCAAAGTGCTCTTTGGGCTCCTAGTTTTTCTAGTGATATTATATGGGTTAAATTGTGGGCTAGCAATATCCTTGTCTCAAAATGGAAGCAAATTGAGAAAATCCAAAAATGCTTGATCATGGGCAAATTAAAAATAAAAAGTTTGGTTCCTTATGAGAAAATGTTGAGTGAAAAATGAGTAGATCCCATCGAACAAATTTCTATGGTGCCTCTCATAAGGTACTTAAAAAGATTTGAGCAAATGAGAGTAGGTAGATGGCCTAAAGTTATTTACAATGAAGGCATGAGTGAAAGAAACAAATCATGTATGAGATAAAACAATAAAAGGATGCAAAAATGGAATATTTACCTCAATTCCTGTCCCACAAAAAACAAGAAGTTAAAGAATTTTGTTATGGACAAGCTCCGTAAGCGTATATGGGGAAAAATGTTGAGGAGAAAGAAGAAGTACTATTTCTAGAAATTCAACCCCACGAGTGATCTCCAACAAAAAGAGTACATTGGATCTAGCATTCGATGGAGAGAAAAGATTATTATTTGTCAATTAGGAACTAACTCACATCAACTTCAATGCAAAATCTGTCGGTAGAAAAGACCTAAAGAATATTGGGAAGAATGGGTGTGTTCTTTTTGCAGTTATGGGGTAGTGGAATTAGAAAAACATTTCATTTTGGAATGTGATGCTCTTAGAGCATCAGAGGCAGTTACAACAATATGTTAAGATCGATTCCTTAGCATTGTCTTTTCAGTGAGGGGACTGTTAGAAGGTTGAGTCATCTCATCATTAATTTGAGTAAGAAAATGATTGAATTACAAAAAGAGAAAAGTAGGGAGGCTAGTGATGCCATAGTTTTTTTTAGTCTCTTGGACGTTAAAATTTCATTCATTCATTCATTCTATAGTTCATCACCTCACCTGAAATCTAGTAAAAAAAAACTTCTAGTCATCCTCAAGTGAAAACCCAAAGTTCATGGAAATAATTTAATCACCAAATACCAGGCAACTATTTTTATATTTACCATTTAGTTTAGTATTTGTGATATTCATTAACTAGAGGTTTATCTTGTGAATTTGTGGATTGATCCATTAATACACATTAAATCAAATTCTCAAAGATCGAACTCCAGCACAATATGCTAATAAAAGAACCTAATTGCGATAGCTATAGTGGAGGAAAGTTCATGATAGTGCCCACTAAATAATTTATTGTTGTGGTCAGCGAAACAAACATAAGTTCGTCAATGTAATTAACAAAATGAGTTAGAGAAAGTTTAGATGATAAAGCTGATAATTAACCTAGTAAATGTGATGATGTAAAACATTATCTTTTATTCAATTTTTTAAATGTTTAAAAATTAAGAAATTATTTTTTATTCTAAAAACTCTTTTTTCTATTACTATTTTGATTGGTAAAAGTTTAAATTTATTAATATAGTTAATTATTCTTAATTTATATTATGAAATATTTAATTTAAATTTATTATTATAATTAATTATTCTTAATTTTTATGGTCAAAGATTTCAATTCCTTATTAACTTTATATTTTTGTTTTTTCTACGAAATATATACACCTCACATACTTACTTGTGAGATTACTGTATTTATATTTAGAAAATAGATAAAATTTCCACCCACAAAATTATTTATAGTGATGCAACAAACTCATGAGCTTACATGTCGCTGATTGAGAAAAAATATGACTCTCTTTTTCTTTCATTATATAAATCCTACTATCTAAGCATCATTCCCACAATCAAACTAATTGCATCCCTTCTCTGATCACAATCAAACTAATTTCATCCCTTCTCTGATCCCAATAAAATTGTGATCCATAATGATTTTCATTTATGTTTGAATTATAGTAGAATTAAATTTTTAATAGGTAATTTCATTGTTTATATTGTATTTTTTTAACATTAATATAGTTTGAATGGATTTAATGGATAAACATATGTATTTCCTTTTGAAAATTCATATGTTCAAAGTGATAGCGATAATATATATATATACAAACTTATATATGTCTTTAGAGATTTTAAAGGTTAAATGGTCAAAAGTGAGTAACTTATTTGGTAAATAGGAGAATCTCATACAACAATTTCAGGTACATGAAACTTCTAGCAAATTATATTGTTACACATTTAAATTTAATATATTTACTATTTGTATATAAAACTTCCACCATGATTATGTTGTCTTTTTTTTTCCTCGTAAAAAATTGTAATTTTATTTATAGAAGTAAGAAAAATACATTTTGTAAATGCACAAACTAAGTGTGTATCCACAAGACTAAAAATAGTATATTATGGGACTCCTTTTGCAATTCAATACTTTTTTTACTCAAATTAATGATGAGCAGACCCAACCTTCTAATAGTCCACCCTTGAAAAGATAAATCCAAGGAATTAATGCTAACATACTCCCATCACTATCCCGAAAGGATCACATTTTAAAATGAAATTCTTTTCTGATTCCACTGCCCCGGAAGTGCAAAAAGCACACACTCATTCTTCCCAAGCTTCTTTAGCTCTCTTCCACCCTCCAGTTTCACATCAAAGTTTATGTGAGTTAGTTCTTAATTGAGAAATAAGAATCTTTTCTCTCTATAAAATGATAGCTCCAAATAAATGCACAAACTAAATATGTATTCAAGTAAGATCTGTCGAGATTAGTATCATTTGACCCCATGTTTGAAATAGAAAAACTCTGCAAACAAAAACCTGGAGCTCAAACAACCAAGGCCAAACAAACAAACAAGGTAAAGTAGATGGGAAGACGACATCATTCAAAAACAATCACCAAAAAACAACATGGAAAATAGTTGAACAATAAATGCCTCTGAAGAAAACCCTTAGGTACTGTGCACAACAACATAAAAGACATTGACGATGGAAAACAGACAAAGTCAGCACCAAGCCAACGAGAGAAACCCTCAGCAAAGATGCATCCAAGAATGAGAGCCAGGGACAGGGATCATTGATGGTAAAATGCCACCAAAACACCCCCAAAATGAGTCACACAAGCACCTCAACGAGAGCTCGATACTGACAACAAAGGCGAAGGCAACTGGAAAATTCATCAAGATCATGGTAGATGGGAAGGGAAACACGAAACATAGGGCAACGATGACTAGGGTTCCTAGTTGTTAATTCCCCTCCCCCCTCAATTCCCCCTTCACCATAGTTACCAAATTCGGGCGAATTGACCCAAAAAATCCAAATATTTGTGGGTTCCGTTCGATTTGTCTGCTAGTTCGTATGAGTTTAGCTTCCTCTCGCTATCATTCTGAACCCAATCACTACCCCTCAGTTTCGTCAATCTTGGAAATAACGATTTAGTGGCCAAATATTCCTCTTGGTCCACCAAATAAGGATTGAATCAAAAGAATCTTGATAGGATTGGATTTACTGCTTTTTGCAATTCTTCCAAACCAACTACCAACCAGGGGTTAAGGATCAGTTAGGAAGGAGGTATCTTACCCTATGAACAATATTTATCCTCTCCTTTCTTTTGAGGATGTCCCACCCAAAAAGAAAGTGATCTATATGGTAAAAAACAAAATTTTGTATATTACAGTCAACAAAGTAAATTTATATTTAAAAACATTTAAAAATATGTAAAACACATAGAAAAAAATAAAAATTTCTATATTACAGAATTTGAAATAAGGTAAATTCTATATTTAAAAAAAATATAACTGAACAATTACTGTTATGGAATTCAAATAGAGGTTCTTTTCTACAATTTATAATAAAAAATTATTTTGTTAATATTATTCTTCATTATTGTTGAATAAATTTGGTTTTGATAAAGATTAGTTAAATGAAGTTGAAATTTTAAATTTGTTTAGAAAATCTGATAACTTTAGTATAAAATTGTTATATAATTATCTAAACTCTAAATTGTTAATATATTTCATTGTATTTAGAACTTGATTTATTAGTTGATAATTTAGCTTTCATCTATTAATCTCAGGGCTATTTGAAACTTTGAACTAATGGATGCATTCTGTTTTCAGAAGTGAGGATGTTTTTTACATTTTCAAAGTTTATATGAATTTGTTTAATGATAGAGACATAAATTTACTAGTATGTGAGGATCACTTAAGCCTATTTTTAATATTTAGTATTCCATCTTTTATTTAGGATTTAGTTTGAGTTTTCATTCCTAGATTTTACTTTACATGTTTTAGTTTGCCCCTAATTTGTTTTCTATCATCCTAAATAGGAGGGGTTGTAACGCCTTAGACAAGAGAGGTCATTGTTAGAGATAATTAAACATGACTATTCTTGTGAGAAAAGATTTTAATAACTTTTCTTTAATAATTTGAATATAAGTATTGCTCCTTTCAATTTTTAAAATTTTAAAAAAATATCTCTATGATGCATACTCTCAAATATTTTTTGTATTGAATTTTAGATGGTCAATATATATATATATATATATATATATATATATATATATATTGTTGGTAAGTATGCCCTTCACCACACTAGTGTTGTCATTGTTGATATTTCTGAAATAATTAAAAGAAACTTCAGTATGAAACACCAACAATATAATTGTCCAAGACACTCTTGTAGATTATTAATCTTTTCTTTCTATTACAAAAGCTCTAGAATTCTCTTCCTACTTGTTAATTCAACTGATTTATAATGTGAGAGTTATATGATAACCCAGCCTTGTTTGTACCTCTTCACCTCCTTTTCAGCTGTCTCAACTAATGCCATCTCCTATTGCATGTTTCCATTTTCCAATAAACTCTTGCACACTACCAATGCCTCTATCTCCCAGTGCCTGTTCCCATTTGCCAAGAATACTGGTGCACCTTATGTAGAGTTTAATTTAATTCTTTCTGGTCATACCCACTCCAATCATGTTAAAATTTTTCGTAAGAACATATCAACTCTGGCTTTTGGAGGCATCACTTATACGCTAGTATAAAAATACACAAGCAATATGAAAGTAAATCTTATCACTAAATCTGATGTATGGAGTTTTAGTGTACTCTGACTTATGGAGTTTTAGTGCTTGGAATTGATTTTCAATTAATCCCAGCCATATATATACTTCTTTGCATGCTTCTTAATCAAAATAATGACAATTAAGCGGTTATTAAAGGCATTAAGACCCTATAAACTTATGCTACAGATCCACTTGCTAAATGAAACTTTGAATCATAGGAGAACCATTCAAGTGTTATATAATATACATCAGAGTGTCGATTTGTTATTTGGTTCTCATGAAAATGTTATGTTCAGCCATGCCAACAAATGAAATCACGCGTTTCGCATGGAACAACAACTTCCATTGTGTTCACGAAAATGGTATGTTCTCTGGCCATAGTTGCAGGCTTCTGTTATGTTTTCTAGCCACAACTTGGGTTGGTCCATAGGTTTCCACTATTAGAAAATGTTATCAGGGTCGATATCAATTCATATATATGTATATAATTTTGATATATTCAAACTTTGATGAAAACTTTGATATATTCAAAGTTTGAATGGGGTATTGTTTTTGGATTGTTACAAAAATAATTTTTAGCTCTATGAATTTGGTTAAGCTAATGAATCTAGTCTAATAGAATGAATCTTATCTAATAAAATCTTATTTTAAACATCACTCCTATAATATATGAATTTTGATTTTTTGATTTGCATCACGTAAGTACATTTAAAGTTGTCTAAGTGACATTATCAGGCATGCATAATTTTCTTGTATTACATTTTCGATAATACTACATTTTTAAATATAATGGGTAGAAAGGGATTAGAACCAGTCACATCATTTTTTCATCACAATGTATTATATTTGGTGTTGTATTTTATTAAAGTTGTGCCAATAGATAAGTTTGCATTAACATTGTTGTTAATTATGTCATTGTTGGAAGTTTATGGTACCAAATGTTGGGGACTTGACAATACTGAGAAGGGAGGGGTGAATCAGTATTGTACAAATTGATCAACTTATACCAATTTTTCCCCTTTCTTTACAATTGATTAATTGATTGATTCTTTTTTTTTGCTAAAGCAAGATTCAGACCTTATATTTCATTAATTAGTAAATAAAATACATAAAATACAACATTCCTCAGTAAGTTGTGGACCAAGGAGAAAACCGAACACTAATTGTTAATGGGCCAAAGGCAAAAGCCCCGATCCCTACAACCAAACCTCAAAACTTTCCGGAAACCAGCAAGCAAGAATCTAGAGTCAGACCCGAAGCGAAACAATGTGCTATTCTGTAAAGATTTCATGTCCGCATAACTCACAACCCGCGAATCTGTGGAAGGGATAAGAAAGACCCTTCCCGCCAAGAACAATTTGCTTCCTGCCAAGAGTACTAAACACTAACTCCTGTCGCCATTTTCCTGACTAGCATCTTTAATCTCAACCGTCGAACTTTCTCACCCCATCCTACGGCTATGGCCAATATCGTTGTGCTTAGAAGCACAACATTTACCCATATGGACCCACCAACATGCTCAATCAATCCCATCCGTAGATCTGCAATGCAAGATCCAACGGTTGAGCATCATATTGCACCAGTCTACATCACCGAACAATAGCGTGCGATGAGGGCGGTATTCCATCCAACCCCACTGCCACATGGGGCTCGCTAAATGGAATCGCTCCCAAATAGGAAAAACCACTTCCCTCTTGCAAGGCTTGCAATCACCGGAAAATCGCCCTGAATGCGGTGGTGGGCTCGAGTATTGTAGCAATAATGCTACAACTCCTAGAGCTTCCTATCTCTAATTTTATCAACCCGGTAGTTCGTACAAACTTGGAAGCGACGGTGCTGTATGCACAAGTACTAGCTCTTGTCGCAGCTGTCACTTGGTCAGCTGGCACAAGTCCACTAGGGCTCAAGCCAACTTCTATATGCTCTTAGAAGAAGCTTGCTAAATGATGGACGAAGGCTATCTTAATGGAAATTAATCTATTTTGCAAAAATGAACTGAAAGCCAACCAAAACATGGAAACCCTAGTAAACCCTAATCTGACTAGCTTAACCTCTAGGATGAAATGGGTGGAGTGCAAGTGTCTGGAAATGATGCCATTACTTCTAATGATGTGAAATGCATGAACTTAAACTACTTTGATTGAAAAGAACATGTTTTTGGATTTTTGCTTAATTGGTTGGAGTGATGATGATTTTGTTTCTTATTAGGGTTTGGTTGTGCAGAGGTGGTGCGAAAGGAAGGAAAGCTTGGGAAAGGTCAGGGGGCTAGGAGAGGTCCTAGGGGATCCTTAGCATCAGTCTACAGAAGTCTACAACGTTTGGAGGCTCGGAAACCAAGTTTGCAGGCTCCTACAGGATGTCTGCAGGGGATCCTACAGGAAACTCAGGGATTCTACAGGAAGTCTGCTAACTTCTACAGGATGTGCTGTAAGTGGAAGTTTTGGGTGATGGTGAAGGGATGGAATGGTTTGGGTGGATAGATGAGGTGGAGATGGAACTTGTGATGGCTCAGGTGCAGAGGAACAAGATGGAGAGAGAGTGCACGGAGTTGGTTGGTGGATAGAAGGATGGGATCAACAAAAGGTCAAAAGGACGAAGCTACGTGGGCAATGAAAGAGTTGGAAGGTGAACGAGCTGAACAGAGGCCGAGTAGGTGGCTTGAGGAGAGGTCAAGAAGAAGAAGAAGGAAGTGGAATGATATGGAGCAGTGTAAATGAAACAAATGACTTATGTCTTGCACCAAAAACGAGAATTCATTAACCTATGATACCTGTGCCATTAAACCTATGAACAACAATGTAAAACTGAGAAAAGAAGCCGTGCATGGAATGAAAAATGTAGAAGTATGGCTCAATATCAAAAGTGCATGGATGGATCTTCAATGACTATGTTGCAGCTTGCATGGAAGTAAAAGACTGCATTTCTTTTTGGTGGTTGGTATGGACTGCACCCCAATCCCTAAACAGAGATGGCAGTGATATTTAACAACCTTTTCTTGGAGCTCCTGTGTATTACAAACCTCCTATCCGAATCTAAACAATTGAAAGCAAAGTAACCTTAAGCTAATCCTACTCAATCACACAAAAACTAAATCAGCAGACTGTAAATTCGAATTGCATGTCAAAGTAAAGAAACAAAGTGCTGGAACGAAAGGCAAATAACACTACAAAACAGAGGAGGTCTATTGCTCTCAGGTTGGGCCCTAACCTGAGAGCTATAGCTCCCTTAAAAACTCAGAATTAGATACAAATCTGCTTGCCTTTATTCATAATCAAAAGTCTAATGTCATGCCAAAACTGGCTTACAAAAACCGAGCTGTAACTCGTGCTCAGAGATTACAATAATAATTCCAAAAGTTCAAAAAGCCTCTAACAAAGGCTACAGCCTCCATATTTATACAAAATGAGGATCAAGCTGGCTGCCTCCATTCGTGGAGCTTGGCTGTCCAACTGAGAGTCAAACTGCTTTAAAACTGTTGATCCTGTAGAACGTGTTGGCTGCCTTTGAGCTCGGTGGGGAGAGCTGTTAGAGCTCGGAGTTAAGGTGAAAAGCACGAGGGAAGTCATTTAAAGCTATAGACAACCTCCCTATAAACATTCAATGCCACCTTTGTTGTCTCCTTGTCTCCTTTTGCATGGTCTTTTGCTCTCTTTAATGCCAAGAACCTGAAATCATTATGTATTAGTCACATAGATATAATGCCTGCCCTTCTTCCTACAAACAACACGAATATACTAAGAAATGAATGCATAAGTGGTAAAATGTGAATGGTTGAGAAAGGTAAGTAGGCCAATATGAGCCCAAATTGTACCAAAAATTGGGGTTCATCATCACCCCCAAGCTAAACTATTTGCTCATCCTTGAGCAACTTAGTCCAAATCTTCATCCTTCATTGCTTTCACTGCTTCCCTTGCATCCCAAGGCTCTGTGGTAGTGTCCTCTTTGTGGATATGAAACCCTGCTTTCCTATTCACCTCTTCCCATTGTTGACTATCATCCTCCTCTGTATTGCCTTCAGTCATCCCTAGCAGTAGTGGTGGGCTGAGTTTAAGGCCAATCCAGCTGGCCTGGAGGCTTTGCATGGATTTCTTGTAAAGGTCAACCCTTGCCAAAGCTTCCCTCATCTGAATGGGGGTATGGTACTCTCGGATTTTCAAGTTGTGTGCCAAGGTATTCCATTTGCGTGTACATTCTTAGGCAGCACTTTCTCCTAACAACCTTTCCATGTCTTCGAAGTGAGCTATTGCTTGGGCCTGTTGGTCCATAAATCTCAAGGAAGCTGTGGGATCAGTAGCCAACTGTTGGTGGGCTGAGATGAGTGCCACCGGATCCTCTGGTTCTGCTCGAATGAACAGTGGCTCGCTCACTTCTCGGTTCATGACCGATTTTGCTTCAGCTGCTCTTTGATCCTCATGGTTTAACCATGAAGCGAACGCCATCAATTGTATATCACCCAAGGCAATATTGGGATCCCAGGAGACTTCATTAGGCAAAGCCAAGTTGTGGAGGTAAAACTCTGCAAAAAAGATGGTGGGCTCCAGTACTGTAGCAATAATGCTACAACTCCTGGAGCTTCCTATCTCTAATTTTATCAACCCGGTAGTTCGTACAAACTTGGAAGTGACGGTGCTGTATGCGCAAGTACTAGCTCTTGTCGCAACTGTCACTTGGTCAACTGGCACAAGTCCGCTAGGGCTCAAGCTAACTTCTATATGCTCTCAGAAGAAGCTTGCTAAATGATGGACGAAGGCTATCTTAAAGAAAATTAATCTATTTTGCAAAAATGAACTGAAAGCCAACCAAAAAATGGAAACCCTAGTAAACCCTAATCTGATAGCTTAACCTCTAGGATGCAATGGGTGGAGTGAAAGTGTCTGGAAATGATGCCATTACTTCTAATGATGTGAAATGCATGAACTTAAACTACTTTGATTGAAAAGAACATGTTTTTGGATTTTTGCTTAATTGGTTGGAGTGATGATGATTTTGTTTCCTATTAGGGTTTGGTTGTGCAGAGGTGGTGCGAAAGGAAGGAAAGCTTGGGAAAGGTCAGGGGAATAGGAGAGGTCCCAGGGGATCCTTAGCATTAGTCTACAGAAGTCTACAACGTTTGGAGGCTCGGCAACCAAGTTTGCAGGCTCCTACAGGATGCCTGCAGGGGATCCTACAGGAAACTCAGGGATTCTACAGGAAGTCTGCTAACTTCTACAGGATGTGTTGTAAGTGGAAGTTTTGGGTGATGGTGAAGGGATGGAATGGTTTGAGTGGATAGGTGAGGTGGAGATGGAACTTGTGATGGCTCAGGGGCAGAGGAACAAGATGGAGAGAGAGTGCACGGAGTTGGTTGGTGGATAGAAGGATGGGATCAACAAAACGTCAAAAGGACGAAGCTACGTGGGCCATGAAAGAGTTGGAAGGTGAACGAGCTGAACAGAGGCCGAGTAGGTGGCTTGAGGAGAGGTCAAGAAGAAGAAGAAGGAAGTGGAATGATATGGAGTAGTGTAAATGAAACAAATGACTTATGTCTTGCACAAAAATGAGAATTCATTAACCTATGATACCTGTGCCATTAAACCTATGAACAGCAATGTAAAACCGAGAAAAGAAGCCGTGCATGGAATGAAAAATGTAGAAGTATTGCTCAATATCAAAAGTGCATGGATGGATCTTCAATGACTATGTTGCAGCTTGCATGGAAATAAAAGACTGCGTTTCTTTTTGGTGGTTGGTATGGACTGCACCCCAATCCCTAAACAGAGATGGCAGTGATCTCTAACAACCTTTTCTTGGAGCTCCTATGTATTACAAACCTCCTATCCGAATCTAAACAACTGAAAGCAAAGTAACCTTAAGCTAATCCTACTCAATCACAGAAAAACTAAATCAACAGACTGTAAATTCGAATTGCATGTCAAAGTAAAGAAACAAAGTGCTAGAACGAAAGGCAAATAACACTACAAAACAGAGGAGGTATATTGCTCTCAGGTTGGGCCCTAACCTGAGAGCTATAGCTCCCTTAAAAACTGAGAATTAGATCCAAATCTGCTTGCCTTTATTCATAATCAAAATTCTAATGTCATGCCAAAACTGGCTTACAAAAACCGAGCTGTAACTCGTGCTCAGAGATTACAATAGTAATTCCAAAAGTTCAAAAAGCCTCTAACAAAGGCTACGGCCTCCATATTTATAAAAAATGAGGATCAAGTTGGCTGCCTCCATTCGTGGAGCTTGGCTGTCCAACTGAGAGTCAAACTGCTGTAAAACTGCTGATCTTGTAGAACGTGTTGGCTGCCTTTGAGCTCGGTGGGGAGAGCTGTTAGAGCTCGGAGTTAAGGTGAAAAGCATGAGGGAAGTCATTTAAAGCTGTAGACAACCTCCCTATGAACATGCAATGTCACCTTTTCTGTCTCCTTTTGCGTGGTCTTTTTCTCTCTTTAAAGCCAAGAACCTGAAATCATCATGTATTAGTCACATAGATATAATGCCCGCCCTTCTTCCTACAAACAACACGAATATACTAAGAAATGAATGCATAAGTGGTAAAATGTGAATGGTTAAGCAAGGTAAGTAGGCCAATATGAGCCCAAATTGTACCAAAAATTGGGGCTCATCATCACCCCCCAGCTAAACTATTTTCTCATCCTTGAGCAACTTAGTACAAATCTTCATCCTTCATTGCTTTCACTGCTTCCCTTGCATCCCAAGGCTCTGTGGTAGTGTCCTCTTTGTGGATATGAAACCCTGCTTTCCTGTTCACCTCTTCCCATTGTTCACTGTCATCCTCCTCTGTATTGCCTTCAGTCAACCCTAGCAGTAGTGGTGGGCTGAGTTTAAGGCCAATCCAGCTGGCCTGGAGGCTTTGCATGGATTTCTTGTAAAGGTCAACCCTTGCCAAAGCTTCCCTCATCCGAATGGGGGTATGGTACTCTCGGATTTTCAAGTTGTGTGCCAAGGTATTCCATGTGCGTGTACATGCTTGGGCAACACTTTCTCCTAACAACCTTTCCATGTCTTCGAAGTGAGCTATTGATTGGGCCTGTTGGTCCATAAATCTCAAGGAATTTATGGGATCAGTAGCCAACTATTGGTGGGCTGAGATGAGTGCCACCGGATCCTCTAGTTCTGCTCGAATGAACAGTGGCTCGCTCACTTCTCGGTTCATCACCGATTTTGCTTCAGCTGCTCTTTGATCCTCATGGTTTAACCATGAAGTGAACGCCATCAATTGCATATCACCCAAGGCAATATTGGGATCCCAGGAGACTTCATTAGGCAAAGCCAAGTTGTGGAGGTAAAACTCTGCTAATTTGGCTTTGTCTTCTGACGAACTGGTACTGCACAATTCAGAAAATTGTTGTGGGTTTTGGATGTGAGAAATACCTCTTTGTGCGAAGGTGTTTATTTCGAACTGCAGCCATTGATATTTTAAATACAATCCATAGGATTTTGCAGGTTGTCTGCACTGTATTTCCTCCATGGCCCAACTGGCCATGGAGGCTAATTGTGCTTCCTTTTGTTGCAGCTGTTCTTTTAGAGCTTGCACTTCAATTTTTGTTTGTTGTTCTGCATCCTGTAGAAGTGTCATTGGCTCTTCAAGACCGGTGGTCAGCTCATTTTTGCCTTGTTGTTCTTTGGTGATGTCTTTGGAGGATGTTCCTGCCCCTGCCCTTAGTTCCTGTAGCTGCAATCTCAGCTTCTGATTTTCTTCCTGTAGAAGCACACGTTGGTAATTAGCCACATGTTTAGCCATGGTGAATTCACTCTTGACCTCCTTGAGTTGCTCTTGTAAAGGACCTATGTCTGCCACACTCTTTGATTTGGCGATCTGCATCCATGTGTGGGAACAGACTCTTTCCTCGTCTAGTGCAAAAAATAGAGGCACAGTAAATTTCTGCGGTATGATTTTTCCCGCCTCTAAAAAGGTGTAGTATGAACTCAAATTAGGCGAAGGGCTAGGTTCTGGTATATGTTCTCTTTCTATCTCTTCAGTTGGTTCTACCTCACCCTCCCTTGGTGGTGATGAGGGTCCTTCTCCTTCCCTCTTTTCCGTTTCCTGTAGCTGGGCCAGAGTGTCCTGTAGAACATTCTCAGCTTCCTGTAGCCGAGCTTTTTCAGTCAACAGGTCTAACCTTTCTTGCCATGTATTTTTCTTTGGACTCCCCTTTTCGTAGGTGACTATTATCCTTGAGGGGGACTTTTCTTTGGGAGAAGCAGGGGTATCTTCAATGACAATTGGGCTGCTGGACGGAGGCTGTGGCTTGCCTGTCTTTATCCTAACACTCCTTCGAGCTTTAAAGTACAGAGGGGTCTCCCTCTTCCTCTTTTCTTTTGGCTTAGGTGGCGTGCTGAGGCTAGCTAATATAGCTGTTGCCTACCATGCCAGAATATCCACCTTCTTCTCTTTGGGTTTCACCTTTTCGGGGCTTCCTGTAGAAGCCCCTGTTTTGGTAATTTTCGGGCTTCCTGTAGAAGACACTTTTGCCAATTTCGGGCTTCCTGTAGGAGCCCCTTTCTCTGTTTTTGGGCTTCCTGTAGAAGCCTGTTTCTGCTTTCCTGTAGACACGGGTGTCACCACCTTTTCTTGCTTAGCCGCATGGGTTTTGCTTTTTGCTTTGGTTGCAGGTGCTAATGAGGTACTTGGGCTGACGTGGACTACCTCAGCTTTGTCCATTCTGCTCTTCAACCTCTTTTCTCTTGCTCACAAGATGGGTGTGCCACCTTTTTCTTTGTCATCCTTTTCCTCATGCTTCTTCTTCTGTTCTTTCTTCTGCACTATGGTCGGGGTCTTCTGGCCTCTTTCTCTCTTTCGCTCGGCCACTGCTTCTTGTTCCTCACTACTGGAGGAACCCGTTTCTTCAATCAACATTTTAATGTCTCCATCTCTAGTCAAATTCCGGAATGATTCCCATGAGAGGGGAACCTTATATGAATGCAGTGCATTCTCCACAAAAAGCTTGATCAGCCCATGGTGGGCTATTTGATCTAGTATGCCCTCTTTTAGCTTTGTGGCACACTCCATTAGAGACTGCAACAGGAAATAAGGGATGCTCAGTTTTTGTTCTACAGTAAGATCAATCCAGTGCCTCAATTCAACGAGCAACCGAAAGTGATATGCATACACGATGCTAAAACGACCTTCACAAGTTATATATTTCATGATTTGCAAACTGACTTCATTCCAGGGTGGCAGCAAGCTGGTTCTTCGCACCCCATTTTTGTCCTCTGAGAATTCCTCCTCAGGTGGAAAGAATTCCTTCTTGGCTTGCTGGCTCAACTTTCTTTCTTCCTTATCCCATGGCAAACCCATTGGAAGTTCAGTGATCCGACTGATATATTGCGGGGTGAGCTTGAGGCTTAGACCTCTGAAATTCACTGTGGCCAGTGTCTTGGATTTCGGCTTCAGAGCCTGCAAAAATTATTCGGCCACTTCATCATCGTAACCCTACAGCTTATCACAAAAAGATATCCATTGTGCTCGTGTGAAGAGCTCTACCACCCACTGGTTTTCCCTTAATTTGGCTGAATCAGTGGGTTCTCGTCTAATAAACCCACTCGACATGATAACACAGTTTTGTTAACCAGAGGTGGTGATTGTGGAAGAGGTTTTGGTTTACTGAGACAAAGCGTAGGATATTATGCACATAACCCACAAACTTATCCCTGAGGAACTTTAACACAATTTAATTACTCGACATCCTGTAGAATGATAGTATAGGCACAGCAGACAACAATTTCACCGTTTTTTCTATGACCGGACTGTGGACGACAATCTTGCCACCTTTAATAACCAGTTGCATGAAGCGTTCAGGGTTACCTCTTTAAGTGGCCACCTTTTTACGTGAGGCACCCGCTTCCCTGTAGAAGACTGCGTTCCTGTAGGATGACAGTGTTCCTGTAGAATGCAGCGTTCCTGTAGAATGACAGCGATCCTGTAGAATGCAGTGCGCAGATCTCGGGAGAGACTGCAGTCGGTCTGTGCCTTCAGCGTGCTTCTCAATCGCTCTGATAGCCAAAAGCTCGACGTATCACACTGCAGAAGGATCAGGATAGCCGCTCGAGTTCAAACCGGTGGGTGATAAATGCATGAATGCAATCGAGCCGATTAGATTTCAAATTCGGTGGAATCCGTGGCGCGGGGGGTGAGCTATCCCCACCGGACCGTTGGGTGACGTCACCCCATCATTCGACTGTGCGTTCACTTGCTGCCACATCAATTCCCGCGGATCTGCCGCCGCCTCTCCTGTTGAACTCGTTTCCTCGACGGGATTTCTCTCACGTGCATGCTGCCTATTCTCTTTGTCATGGCCGCCACCCACACATCCAACTAGACCATTAACTGGCCGACGTGGCTGGCCAAATGGCGACACAGTCGCTCAACCAATTCACCTTTACACCTAAGAAATCAATCAAAGTATCATTCATGCAGTCTGATGGAAGGAAGGGTCGAGACACTTACCTACGTAGTTGTACACAATGTCTCGACTCTTTGGACGCTGATGAGTCGATTTACCTGCCTGCTAGCGGACTTACACAGGCCCAGAGGTCCATGTTCATGAGCTGCCGTCGATGGATGGGATGCTTCAGTTGCATGCGCCCACGTTTCCCTTCAGATGGCCTATGCGGTGAATGGTATCCACTCTAGTAGGTTTAACTGTTACAGGACTCCCGCGGGATGTCTTGGAACAGTTCTTCCTCCTTGGGTGCATGTTGCACGACGATGGATGGCCTCACGATCATGCTCTCGGGGCCTCGAGCTGATTGTGATGAATATGGTGTCAGATCTCTAGCGCTTTTTCCATTTACAGGTTGCTTTTTTCCTCGAGACTCATCGATCTGCTTTGCTGGTGCAGGTACTTGGTTGCATGTCGACAAGGACGGTGGAGCAAGATAACAACAATGTGCATGGTTGACAACCGTGGCATGCATGCGTCCAAACCGATCCTTAGCTGTTAGATCGCCTCATGAAATGAATTCTGGCCCGTTCTGAGCTTCTACAGGAAGCTTCCTGTAGAAATACAGCGTTTCCTGTAGAAAGGATGCGTTCCTGTAGAGAGTCTACACCTTCATGTAGAAGATCTGCATCTTCCTCTATAAACTCTATATTTTCCTGTAGAAAATCTGCGTCTTCCTGTAGAAGACTCAAGCTGGAATAAAATTGCACATACCTTGGAGAAAATGAGGATTCTTGGAGGAGGTGCTGGTGAGGTGTCCTTGCTGCATGATGAGGACCCTTGGCTTTGAGTTGAGAGGCTTCCTCTCCTCCATAGAACACCTGCATGCAATTTTACATAATGAATCTCCTGACCTTGTTTTTCTTTTTCTTTTTTGTTTTTCTTTTTTTTTGAAAGATAACAGGGGCGCCTCATTGAGGTTTTCACCCTTGCCATCTGCCTTGAGCGCCACAAAGAGGTTTTCACTCAAGGATCTTTTCCCAATTTTCTTTCTTTTTTTTTCCTTTTTTTTTTTTTTTGAAAAGACAATAGGGGCGCCTCAGTGAAGTTTTCACCCCTACCACCTGCCTTGGGCGCCTCAGAAAGGTTTTCACCCAAGGATCTTTATTATTATTTTTCTCCTTTTTTTTTTTCTTTCTTTTAGATTCTTCAGGGTATGCCCAAAGCAGAGGCAGAACACTTCTCTATGACCAACACTGCCTTCTCCATAGTTTTGATGAACTCTTGTCTTGAGGGAGGCTTCCTGTAGATCTTCAATCGATGCCCATTGACAAGCATGGGGATAGCTTCCTCATCAATGGTCCTAATAAGCACAGATCCATTGTCATGACATTTTTCCACTGAATATGGCCCTAGCCATCTGGTTCTCAGCTTCCCTTTGAAATCTTTGTATCTGGAGTCATACAACAAAGCCCAATCTCCCGGCTGAAATTGCTTGTCATGGAGATGTTGGTCATGCCACACCTTTCTCTGAAGTTGAACCACTTCTGAGTGAAGGAGGGCCTGCATTCGGTGCCCATCTAGGCCATTCAGCTGCAATAGCCTTTCTCGTTGTGCATGGCTGAGATCTAGGTCCAGCTGAGCTGCCATCCTCAAAGTGTTGTACTCAAACTCGATGGACATCAAAGCTTTCTTCCCATAGACCAGCTCATACGGTGTGAAGCCGGTGGTGGTCTTCCAAGTGGTGTTGTAAGCCCATGTGGCTTCAACCAGGCGATCTGCCCAGTCCTTTCTGCTGCTGCTCACCACCTTAGTCAAGATCCCTTCTAATGCTCTATTGGTGACTTCCACCTGCCCATTTGCTTGAGGGTGATAAGGGGTGGAAGTCCTATTCTTGATCTTGTGATGACCTAGTAGATCTTCAACTAGGTTGGAGGTGAACTGGCTCCCTTGATCGGTGACCAACTCTCTTGGATAGCCAAACTTATAGAAGATGTTTTCTCTTAGGAACTCGGCCACCTTTTCTTCTGTTGCTGCTTTGATTGCTTTAGTCTCTACCCACTTTGTCAAATAGTCAGTACACACAATGATGTAAGACCTTTGCCTCGAAGGAGGGTTGATTGGGCCCACAAAGTCCATGCCCCACTTCTCAAATGGCTCAAGAGTCACTTGAGGTTGGAGAGGAATCTCATCCCTTTGGGTCGGTTTCCCCATTCTTTGGCATTGGTCACACTGGCTGACATATTTTCTGACATCTTGATGAAGTGTGGGCCAATAGTAGCCTGCCTGCAGGATCTTGAAGGCAGTTCTCTTTGCTGCAAAATGTCCTCCACAAGGCCCATCATGACAAGCAAGGAGGATATCAAAGACTTCCTCCTCCCTTATACAATGCCTTAAGATCTGATCGAGGCCAAGCTTGAACAGATTGCCCCCGATCCAAGTAAATGAGGCACCTTTTCTGATGATTCTGCTCTTCTCTCTGGAAGATAGGTGCGGGGGGAACTGTGCTGAAACAAGGTAGTTTGCTATATCAGCAAACCATGGAGAGAGTATTGAAATAGCAAACAGATGTTCATCGGGCATCTGGTCATCCACCGTTCCATCCTCATCTGCAGACAAATCCAATCTAGATAAAAAATCAGCAACAACATTTTCTCTACCTGGTTTGTCAACAATGGTCAAATCAAACTGCTGCAATAAAAGTAACCATCAAATAATACGAGCATTCACATTTGGTTTATTCATTAAATATCTAATTGCAGCATGGTCTGTATGTACAAAGGTTTGATAGCCAGTAATATAATGTCGGAACTTGTTCAGTGCATGGACCACAGCCAAGAATTCTTTCTCGGTTACAGTGTAATTCAGCTCAGCTTTGGACAAGTTTTTGCTCAACATGTCCTAAAGCTGCACCTATGGCTTTGTTCGAGGCATCAGTGTGGATGTGGAAAGGTAGGGTCCAGTTTGGACCTCTCAGGATTGGGGCTGACAACAACTTTTCCTTTAATTCATTTAAAGCCCTCTGACAATCGTCAGTCCATTTAAACTCCACATCTTTTGCCAACAGGCCAAACAATGGCGAGGCTAGCTTGCTGAAATCTTTAATGAATCTCCGGTAGTATCCTGCTAATCCCAAGAAACTCTGGACATCCCTTACCTTTTGAGGAGGTGGAACCCTCCTGATGAGAGCAATTTTGTTAGGATCCACCTGCAACCCTTGGCAAGAGATGGTATGGCCTAGCACGGTCCCTTCAGTCATTAGGAATTCACATTTTTCAAGACTAAGGGACAAGTTCATTTCAATGCATTTGGTTAGGACTTTTCCCAGATTGGACAATTCTTCCTGGAAGTTGGCCCCATAAGGAGTAAAGTCATCCATATAGATTTCCACTGCATCATGGACCAGCTCCGAGAAGATGCTCAAGACAGCTCTCTGGAAGGTAGCAGGAGCATTGCATAGCCCAAAGGGAAGAACTCGATAGGCAAAGTTACCCCAAGGACAAGTGAAGGTGGTCTTATCTTGGTCCTCCGGGCTGATTTGGATTTGGTTGTACCCGCTAAACCCATCCAGGAAAGAGAAGAACTTCTTTCCTGCCAGTCCATCCAACACTTGATCTATGAAAGGTAGAGGGAAATGGTCTTTCTTGGTAGCTTTGTTCAGTTCTCGGTAGTCCACACAGATTCTCCATTTCCCATTTTTCTTGGGAACCAACACAAGAGAGGACACCCATTCACTATCTGAGATGGGGTAGATGAATCTTGCATCCAACAGTTTTTGCAATTCTTCTTTGACAATGTCCTTAAGAGCTGGATTCATTCTCCTCTGGGTTTGCCTAACCGGTTTACAATCCTCTTTGATGTATATATGATGGGTACAGACCGAAGGATGGACTCCTTTCATTTCCTTATAGCTCTAAGCAAAAGCATCTAGGTGGTTGGCCAACAGACTACACAGCTCCTTTTCCTGGGAAGGAGATAGGGAGGAGCTGATCTTCAATGCTTTCTCAGGGCCGAACTCCATATTCTTTAATCTGGGAGTAACAGGGTTGGTTGTACAAAGATCCACTAAGGTGCTAGCTTGGGCATCCTCCACCAATTTTTCTAAGGGTAGTGCACTGGAAGGTGGATTCTGGATCAAGGTCTCGATCAAGTCATCCTCGGTTGGGGGGTCTCTTCTAGTGGTATCTAAGGTGCACAGAGGTGCTGAGTACACCTCGTCTTCCTCTCCTTCTTCCAACCAGAGTGGTAAGTCATTCTCTAAGGAGGGTTGGGCAGGAGGGTATAGGACTAGCTGCTTGGACATGGGACCATTTTTGATGGTCATGTTTCCTGCACGACAACTTATGTAAGCATCTACAGTAGCTAACCAAGGCCTTCCCAAAATGAGAGGATATCCAGTAAGCTTTGCCTTTGGTTGCGGAACCAGGAAGTCTGCAGGGTATTCCCAAGAGTCAATAGAGACCAAGACATCCTCCACAATCCCTTCGGGAGTCACGGTGGAGCGATCTGCTAGTTGCAGTACTGTCGAGGTCTTCCTCAAGGAACGCTGAAGATTGAGTTTGAGCATGGTATCCCTGGTCATCACATTAATGGCAGCCCCCAGATCAATCAAGGTGTGAGGTATGATGGTGCCATTGATGTGGACATCTGCTACAGGACTTCCAGGATCTAGGTACTTTGGGCAGATGACTTGTCCTAACATCAGGTCAGACAGTTGTCCTATGACATTAATGGTTGAAGCATCTTTCTTCCGCCTGCCTGGGTGTTTGAAGCACTTTTCCTTAACCAGTTTGTTGTATATTGGCACATCCTTGATGGCTTGGAGAAGTGGTATTTTCACACACAACTGCTTGAGCTCACCCAGAAGTTCATCCTCCTCTGGGTTGGGTTGTGTGGTGGCTGTTAGTCTCTCAGGAAAGGGTGGAATAGCCTTTGGTTCACTTTCCTGTTTATCTTCCTCATCCTCTGGGGGAGGAGGTTGGTGATCTGGTAGAGTCTTTCCAGATCGAAGATTGATCTCCTGGATCTCCACAGCATAGGTAGGGCATGAGGTTTCCCCAGTGTATACCTGCTGGGCTTGTCTATTGTTGGGGTTCGGGTTCGGTTGAGGAGGCATTTGAGGTTGCCTTGGAGGAGCAGGAGGTAATGGCTGAGGTTGAACTGGTGGTGGAGGAAAAATGGTAGGAGGAGTGTTGTATTGGGGCCTCCACCCCGACTGAGGTGCATTCCATTGAGGCTGAGGCTGGGCATGTGAATGATATGAATGAGAAGTAGGTTGATTGGGGTACTGAGGTGGATAAGACCATGGAGGAGGCATGGACCAGGAAGGATGAGCAGGGGGACCCCAGGAAGGCATAGGAGTCGATTGGTTGGGGCTGTAATAAGCTTGAGGTGCCCCTTGCATCCCCTGCTGATAAGGTCTAGATCCTTGTGGCCTCCTTTGGTTGAGGTAATAGAGAGGTTCAATGGGAGCTTCTGTCCATTGGTACATGGCTTTAAACCCAGGTAAGGTTGGACACTGATTTGTGGGATTGTCCTCCTCACAAACGAAACACACTTCAACCGAATGCAATGGGCATTCGTTCTTAGGGTGTCTCCTTGTGCACCTAGGGCAGAAGACAACCAAGGCTCTCTCAGCTTCTTCTTTCTTCTGTTGGATTCTGAATGTGTCCAGCTGCATGGAAATGGTCCGTCTCACCTCACTCTTGAGATCTTCTAATTGATTTGCAAGCTCATGTTTGGAGAAAGGGATACTAGTTGAGAGGAGGTTTCCCCTACCTCGTTTCCTAGCTGCCCTGGAGAGGTTTCTAAACACAGTCTTGATGTCCTCATAAGGCAGTTGGTAAATGTTCCCCCCAGCTAACATGTGAAGGGTATCTAAGAGGTCTTCAGGGACTCCTCGGAGCAAGACCAACTTGAGGGATTCAGGGTCAAGTGTGCACCTGGCCCGCTTATAGCTTAGTTGGAACCTCTCCTCATAATCCTCTAAGGACTCATCATTTCCCATGGTCATCCTAAAGATTTCTCCCTTGGTTTCCTTAGACCTACAATAATCCCTGTACTTGGTATTGAAAGCTTGCTGCATCTGAGCCCAAGTGGTGATACTATTCCCAGGTAAGCCCATGAACTAGCGTAATGTTGCATCCTTAAGAGTTGAAGGGAAGAGTTTCAACTTTTGCTCATCTTCAGTATAGTCATAGGTTCTACAAAGGACAACAAACTCAAACAGGAAGGTATCAGGATCTTCAGTAGTCAGACCATGGAAGTGAGGTAAGGCGGAGGGGCTAATGTTCTTCATTTTCATTTCTCCATTGGTCTCTCGAACGGGGAAGGCGCCTTCTATTCTCTCATCTTCTCTTCTATTGTCAGCCATAGCTTCAGATGGAGTGGTCTCTAACTCTTCTTCTACTATAGGATCTTTGTATATCTCTGGATGTTCACCTATAGGTTCTTCTAGGTCACTGTCACCAAAGAAGAGAGAAGGGTGACTCAGTGATGTGGTGGGGGTGTTTGGTAGGAATTTTCCTGATTTATCTCGGTTCCTACGAGGCATGAAAGGGAAAAGGCTTTCTTTTTCTTTTGATTGTTTTTGCTTTTTTTTTTTCTTTGGTACTTGCAAAACTGAAACAGATTGATCTACAACTAACTATAAAAGATGCAGAATTAAACTGAAAGTAGGAAAGAACTAATCTACTTTGCTCAAATGAAATTGCAAGAATGGAAATGCTAGTCTACGCTTGCAGAAAGGAAATGCTAATCTACGAAAGCAGGAAATGTTGATCTATGAAAGCAGGAAATGCTAATCTATGAAAGCAGGAAATGCTAATCTATGAAAGCAGGAAATGCTAATCTATGCTACTTTTGCAGAATCGAAATGAAATAAACTACTTAGCATAAGGCAAGAGTAAGAAAATAGAAGAAAAGTAACAATTACTAATACTCTGACGCTTCCCCGGCAACGGCGCCAAAAAGATGGTGGGCTCCAGTATTTTAGAAATAATGCTACAACTCCTGGAGCTTCCTATCTCTAATTTTATCAACCCGGTAGTTCGTACAAACTTGGAAGCGACAGTGTTGTATGCACATGTACTAGCTCTTGTCGCAGCTGTCACTTGGTTAGCTGGCACAAGTCCGCTAGGGCTCAAGCCAACTTCTATATGCTCTCAGAAGAAGCTTGCTAAATGATGGATGAAGAATATCTTAAAGGAAATTAATATATTTTGCAAAAATGAACTGAAAGCCAACCAAAACATGGAAACCCTAGTAAACCCTAATCTGACTAGCTTAACCTCTAGGATGCAATGGGTGGAGTGCAAGTGTCTGGAAATGATGCCATTACTTCTAATGATGTGAAATGCATGAACTTAAACTACTTTGATTGAAAAGAACATGTTTTTGGATTTTTGCTTAATTGGTTGGAGTGATTTTGTTTCTTATTAGGGTTTGGTTGTGCAGAGGTGGTGCGAAAGGAAGGAAAGCTTGGGAAAGGTCAGGGGACTAGGAGAGGTCCCAGGAGATCCTTAGCATCAGTCTACAGAAGTCTACAACGTTTGGAGGCTCGACAACCAATTTTGCAGGCTCCTACAGGATGTCTGCAGGGGATCCTACAGGAAACTCAGGGATTCTACAAGAAGTCTGCTAACTTCTACAGGATGTGCTGTAAGTGGAAGTTTTGGGTGATGGTGAAGGGATGGAATGGTTTGGGTGGATAGGTGAGGTGGAGATGGAACTTGTGATGGCTCAAGGGCAGAAGAACAAGATGGAGAGAGAGTGCACGGAGTTGGTTGGTGGAGAGAAGGATGGGATCAAAAAAAGGTCAAAAGGACGAAGCTACGTGGGCCATGAAAGAGTTGGAAGGTGAATGAGCTGAACAGAGGCCGAGTAGGTGGCTTGAGGAGAGGTCAAGAAGAAGAAGAAGAAGGAAGTGGAATGATATGGAGCAGTGTAAATGAAACAAATGACTTATGTCTTGCACCAAAAACGAGAATTCATTAACCTATGATACCTGTGCCATAAAACCTATGAACAACAATGTAAAACCGAGAAAAGAAGTCTTGCATGGAATGAAAAATGTAGAAGTATGGCTCAATATCAAAAGTGCATGGATGGATTTTCAATGACTATGTTGCAGCTTGCATGGAAGTAAAAGACTGTGTTTCTTTTTGGTGGTTGGTATGGACTGCACCCCAATCCCTAAACAGAGATGGAAGTGATCTCTAACAACCTTTTCTTGGACCTCCTGTGTATTACAAACCTCCTATCTGAATATAAACAACTGAAAGCAAAGTAACCTTAAGCTAATCCTACTCAATCACACAAAAACTAAATCAGCAGACTGTAAATTCGAATTGCATGTCAAAGTAAAGAAACAAAGTGCTGGAACGAAAGGAAAATAACACTACAAAACAGAGGAGGTCTATTGCTCTCAGGTTGGGCCCTAACCTGAGAGCTATAGCTCCCTTAAAAACTCAGAATTAGATCCAAATCTGCTTGCCTTTATTCATAATCAAAAGTCTAATGTCATGCCAAAACTGGCTTACAAAAACCGAGCTGTAACTCGTGCTCAGAGATTACAATAGTAATTCCAAAAGTTCAAAAAGCCTCTAAGAAAGGCTACGACCTCCATATTTATACAAAATGAGGATCAAGCTGGCTGCCTCCATTCGTGGAGCTTGGCTGTCCAACTGAGAGTCAAACTGCTGTAAAACTGCTGATCCTGTAGAACGTGTTGGCTGCCTTTGAGCTCGGTGGGGAGAGCTATTAGAGCTCGGAGTTAAGGTGAAAAGCACAAGGGAAGTCATTTAAAGTTGTAGACAACCTCCCTATAAACATGCAATGCCACCTTTGCTGTCTCCTT
This sequence comes from Pinus tabuliformis, assembly GCA_031772625.1. Taxonomy (NCBI): domain Eukaryota; kingdom Viridiplantae; phylum Streptophyta; class Pinopsida; order Pinales; family Pinaceae; genus Pinus; species Pinus tabuliformis. The sequence continues at coordinate 2,090,848,219 of CM062816.1, forward strand.
GTCTCCTTTTGCGTGGTCTTTTGCTCTCTTTAATGCCAAGAACCTGAAATCATCATGTATTAGTCACATAGATATAATGCCTGCCCTTCTTCCTACAAACAACACGAATATACTAAGAAATGAATGCATAAGTGGTAAAATGTGAATGGTTGAGCAAGGTACGTAGGCCAATATGAGCCCAAATTGTACCAAAAATTGGGGCTCATCACGCGGCATTACGAACAAAGAAGAAAAACCCTGGTTTTTGAGGCCGCTGAGAGTTCCCGGTTTTCGGCCTCTCGCTGCATCTACTTTACCTGAACCACTGTGAGATGCAGCTCCCACCATCCTGCTTGTCATCCAAAAAACCAAATCACCCGGGCTGCTACCTCTAGGATCCTCTATGAAAGTATTGACCCGAGTTGCGAATGCTGACCATTGCTTGCAACCCTCTAAAGACTCGACTGTGAACAAACCGCTAATCATAAAGCTGCTGAGTCATCTGAACCCCACCTCCATGGCTATGTTCCGAAACACCATCCTATCTTCATTTGCTTGGTTGTGACAATTTGCCTTTAATCTGTTCTGAGGTAGCTCTTGCCAATTCATCGCAACCCTATTTTCTGTGCAGATCACTCCTTGATTGGCGAGAAGATCCACCAATTTATTGGCCATTCTTCGTACATGTTTAAAACTAACTGTTCAAAGGCACTCGAGGTGACTGTGAATCCGTTGAAAGACCTGGATCAGGCTCCAGTTTCTTGAGGCTTTTTTCGGTTTGGTGCCCCAACTGATTCTCTTGATCGAGTTAATGGTTAACTCATAATTAGCTTCAACAATCACATTATGGCGATTATCTTGAACCGGGAAATCTAAACATTGCTCCATAGCCATTAATTCTGCCATATTGTTGGTGGCTCTTCCTAAATGGCAATAGAAGAGTTGCCTTTTTAAGCACCATCAATGTTGAATTTCAAAAAACCATTAGGGGGAGGATGCCAGAAATCTAGCTCAGAATCCAAAATTAAAACCTTCCTATCCAGGCCCTGAGGAATAAGTCCCTGCAACCCTAGATGACTGAGAATCCTCAATTCTGTTACAGAAGGTGGATTCTTAGAGGGATTTCAGACTATAGTGCCCACTGTCTCCTTAAGTTGTTTTAAGATCTGTTAAAAAAGGCAAAGGGATGGCTTCTTGTCATTCTTGAAGATTATATTGTTCCTTTCTTTCCAGACATTCCAAATAATGAAGCTTGGCGTAAGAGCCCAAGCTAAGCCAAGAACTTCATAATCTAAAAAGTTTCTTCTCCAGTTGTTTAGGGTGTTGATAATACTTCCTTTGTCCCTATCAGACTATTGGAAAATGGTGGCAAAAGAATCCCACAACCAGGAGGTAAAAATTCAATTGTTGAGAAGGTGTTTTTTGGCCCTTCTACTCAACGCGTAGCACCAACCACAAATGTGCAATGCCACCTCCTGAACGTGAAACACCACTTCAATATGACTTTTGACTACCTTCCCGATGTCCAAATTGAGCATGGAATAACTCATTGGAAACCGTGTCGAGTCTAATTTCCAAAACATCTTGAAGTTTTCAATTTGGAGCTCATTTTCCCTGTCAAAAGCTCAATCTCCCAAGTTTGGTCAAAATGTGCAGAATGAGGCTGCCAAAATGGAGAGTGTTGTTTCAGTCAACTTTTGGAGGCCTTCCTCAACTCCAAATTGACCTCATGATAGCTCATTGAAAAGGTATCTTTGTATAGTTATCATTTGACTCATTAATCAAGTCTTTTGGACATTCCATATAGAGGAAAACATGATTTTACCAAGGTAACTCCAGAAGTGCATCAACTCTCCTGAGCCAAATCATGGTTTGGACATTTCTCCCAAACTATGAGACCTCTGTAAAAACTGAAGGTTTTTTTTTCTTCTTGGGTATATTATGGACAAAAACTTCTCTCACATTTTTCAATTTCATCTTTTCTTGCTCGGAAACATCATTTTAATAAAACCTATCCCGATGTGTGGAACAGGGGATTTTCATAAATGAAGGGAAATGAAGGGGATGAGGGGATTCTAAATTTTGGAGAAACTTTTGGGAAGTAGGGATGGATGTTAGGAAGTAGGGGAAAGTGTAATTTCAAGGATTGAGAGAGGGGAAGGGGTCCAAAAGGGCAAAACACAGGCCTAACCTAGAAAAGTGTCAAATTGTAGGAATAGGCTGGGTTTGTGGGAAAATGATGAATTTGAGGGATATCAGTGATGGTAAGTGTTTTAGAAGGTATATTAAGGATAGGGGAAGATGTATGAGCATCAGGATACAATTTTTATTGATGATTTGACCATCCAAGAAAAATTACCTTCAAAACCCTAGGAGAGGGAAATGAGCCTTACCTAAGCACAACTTAAAAGCATGAACAAGGTGTAAAATGACCCATTGGAACCTGAAATAATGATGACAACTTTTTGAATGATGGTACACTCAGTCAAATGGTGACATGGACCAATACTTGGAAAAATTTGGAAGGAGTGAAAACAATCCTAGACCTAATACCTCGTGACCAAATTTTACTTGAAGAATCACTGAAATGAAAAAATTTCACTTGGACACCCTAAGACCACTTTGTAAGAGCATGTTTGATCGCTGGTGGAAGGCTACAAAGACTGACACTAACATTGGCTCCACTGGGGATGGTAGCTCCTTGGAGGTGCCAAGAACACCGTAGACCAAGTAGCCTTATCCGTTGGCCATGGAGTAAAAAAAAAAAAACAAAATCTCAATCTGAAATACATGACTAAATACTGATGACTCAAAGACACAACTAACTTTTATTCAACTAAAAATTGACTCGATACTAAAACACAACTGACAAAATGGAAAAGATGCTCAAAATGGAGCTTATTCAATAAAACCTACTCTAATTGTTCCATTCATCACCTGATCAAGTGAAATGAAACAACCAATGCAACCAAGTAAGCATTCTAGGTGTTGTTTGAATTCTCCACAAGTGCTTGTGTATGAGCAAGAAAAGAGAACTACTGAAATGCAAATCCCATGAAAACTTGTAAAAAGATCCAAATTTTCCCAAATTGAATATATGGATTCTCTATCTGACTCCAAAGATACTGCATAAGGATCTTGAAATTCATGTGCACTGGGACTTAGCTCATCCAATGGGTTACTTTTCTTCTCCTCATACCATGAATGCAAAAGTTCATCTGAGTTTTGTGACGAGACTCCTACTGAAAATGACAAAGAAACCAGTTGTCGGATCAAGTTTGTATCAATACTTTTTTCAAGCTCACAGTTAGCTAATGGAGAAGGACTTTGACTACCGATATCATCCAACACATCAGCTATTTGATCATGAAAAACTTGAAAACACTGTTGCAACCCATTTTCTATTGGTTCCAATGAAATTGCATGATTTTCTACAAGCTGCTCATCCTTTATTAAAGATATACTATGAAAAATTCCCTTCCAAAACTGAAACGATTCAAAACATAATGGCACATAATCATCTTGAATCATTTGATCATATATTGCAACTTCCAAGTCTTCATCTGCAACCTGAAATTCAATGGCATTCGGGGGCTACATATCTAAATATGGGAAGTCTTGAACAAGGATTTCATTGCCCTCTAGATGGTCAAGATCAAAACTTATCGACGGTTGATTTCTGATTGCACGAATTTTTCTCTGATGAAATGAAACGAAGTAAAACAAAGAGGCAAATATCCTTCACTTACTTCAAAATTTTCTGCACTTTCCTCCTCACTTCCATAGTTGATATGCAACGGTCGATCACTGTATTCGAGCTGTTGAAAGTGAACTTCCTCATTCCACAAACCAACTGCTAATTTGTCTGCAAGACTAGCTTCTGTTTGGAGAACATAATCATCATGATACTGATCAAACTTAGTCAAATCATCAGTATAAAACACATCATCAAGCATACATGTCATATCAACAGATATCTTTCTACAAACTGATCTATAAAAAAATCATTATCAGATCTATGACAACTAGGATAAGAAAGGAAATGTTTTGGATCAACCACTTATTTTTCTTCAATCAGCGAGCCATGGTCTTGAACATCATACTCATTACTTGTGGTGATTTTTTGCATCATCTCTTCCACTGCACTTACCAAAATGTCGAGCTTTACCTCTAAAGATGTCAATTCCTTTGGATCTATGTTCTTTATCTTTTCTTCCTTAACTTTGCCCTTCTAATCAGCAGATTAGTCTCTACATCTATTGCATTGTTTTGCATCTCTTCAAGTGTTGCAAGGTTCCTTTCCCTCAGCTGAAACTCCATTTCTGGTAAGGCATACGGGTAGTGTAAGAGAGCGGATCCAGGAGGAGGCCTTATATTAGCAGGCATCGAAAAATAGACTTGGTTAAACCTAGCAAAAAATTGTTGTACTGTCTCCCCTAGCTATCTTTTCAACTCGTTATACTCTTCTAGAATCAAGAAAGGGTTTTTTCTGACCACCCACTTGCCGAGGAAAACTTTGAAGAACTGCTGGAAATTTGAGATGCTCGCATTAGGCAGGGTCTTGAACCAACTCTAGACTTTGCCTTGCAAAGAAAGAGCAGAAAACCTAATCCTAACATCCTCTTCATCAACTTCAAAAAGGTCAAGAAAAGACTCAAAATTCAATACATGTCTCTCAGCAGTGATGTTGTCACACTCACCATCAAATCTTGGTAGATATAGGTAATGATTTTTAGGGAAAGCAAGGGATATAGGAGGTAAAATCAAAGGCTTGTATCTATCCAGAATTTTACAAGGTATAGGAGTATATACAAAAGTTGTAGAATTATTCTTGAACTCTTATGGCTCATCAGTTTGAAGATGGTCATCATAAGGTTTGGAAGAAGGGTCTTGATCAAGATCAAAGGCATGCAAATATTTTTTATTTGCAATCTTCAAAGGGAAGGAATCACATGCAGGTATAGGATATTTTCTCAAATATAGTATACTTTGTAAAGCCTTCTTGAAATTCTTAGGGAAAGTGAAGAAATAATTTATAACAAAGAACGTAATGTCTTGGATGAAATTCCAACTTGAATACCCGATATTTTCATATTTTCCTTTCATGTTTCTGTTGGTCAGTTTCATCCTCCATTAGAGTCCTTATATCTGATCTCGAAACTGATTTAGAGCCATCAGGTGAATGAATTCAGCCTTTTGGTGTCTAATCGCTGTCTGCCATCAACAATCAGATCTGAACTTGACACATTTTGCTGAGGAACATAAAACTATGTTCCCCAGTATGGTCGCCACAATGGTATCACCTAGATTGAACCTCCAACTGAAGGAAGGAAATGCCAGGCTAACCACAAACCACGCTTAGCCAAGTAGCTATCCCTACTAGGTGGGGAGAGGGCTCTCTCCGTAAGGATATCTGCCAAGATGAATTGATCAGGTAAAGGATATTAGGCTAGGTATAGTAGCATGGAACTTTTGATTGGATTTTGTAGGGGTTTTGCCGGATCAGGAGGAGCTGGACAATTTAGGTCTAGGAAACTAGATCAGAATTGCAGGGTATTCAATGGGGAAATGTAGGCATAGGATTTAGCACTCAAGAGCTTGATGGGGTGAGATGTTTCAGACTGGTGAGAAGTTAAGAAGGGCATGTGAAAACCATGGATCCTTCTTAGACTACAGAAAACATGAAATATTGAATGGGTTCCCAAGGCAGAGCACTGATGCAATGAATTCCACCTATCAACTTTAAAACATTCAACTAGAAGCAATGAAATGTTTAATGAAGCATAAAAAACACATTAAAATATGATTACAAAATAAGAAAATATACTAAAACTCATACCACATGGATCCCATAAAAATAGCCGCAATTCTTATTAATCTCCTACCAAACTGCTTACAAAAGGTGTACAATCAAGGTCTGAGCATCTAGCTAAGTCCAACCCTTTACAATGAGAAATAAGAAGGAGATATAGACATTGTTTCAACCTCCTCCCATCCTCAAGGGTCGAATCCCTAGGATGAGGAGCTAATCTAACTAATATTGAACAAGAAACATGAATATAGGCATCTCAACAACTTGCCTCTAAAAGTGAAAAATTGACTCATTTGAGCTCAAAGTGACTTCTAAAGCAATGAATCTACCTTCTATTACTATTTAAATATCATAGTTACATGTCAATTCATCATTTACAAAGTTGAAACAACCTCCATGAGAGAGAATCCAAGAACACAGTGAAAATTTTGAAAAATAAGCATCCTGAGCAAAATCTGCCCTACCCGCAGCGCCACTAGCCCAACACGCATCACCGCTTTTAGGTCCCTTTGGGAGGCCTTTCCGACATCCAAATTGAGTTCATGATATCTCATTTGAAAGGTCTTCAATTCTACGTTCTAAAACACCTAGAATATCTACAGTTGAGGCTCATTTGACCCCTCAAAACTTGATTCTCACAAGACTGCTTCTGTGTGTCCAAAAAGTGGTAGAAAGGTCATTTTTAGGGTGTTTTTTGACCTTTTGGTGGACTAGTTTTGCCCCAATAGCTTTGAAAATATCTAGGGTGCATGTCCTCATTGCTCTAAATCCAAAAATTCAAACCATTTCTTCATTGGGTGCCCCTAGGAAAAGCGCAACGCCAGTGGCGCTACGTGTTTAGGCAGTTTTCCTGTGTGTAGAATTTCAAAAATTGGCAAATGACAAAAATTCCTCCAAACTTACGCATAATTAGTGAGAAGCACCATCATCAACTTTCCTGATGAGCCAAGGAAGCTTTAGCAAGAAACCTAAGCCTATCCTCCTCCCTTTTTCCTTTTAGAGCCTGCCTTAGCCTAGCCTCTCCATAGTCTCTGTCTTCTCTATCCATGTTTGCAAGGCTTGAGGTTGTATGAAGGGAATGAGTGAGAGTGTTTTTAGGAGTGAGGGGATAGGAGATGACTGTCACATGGAATAAGCTGATCTTGCGGACAAGTTAGACCTTCCTAGAATCTAAAGAAGACCTAATGACAAGCAAACCAATCACACACTATCTTTCTCTAAATATGCTTTTATAAACAAAGGAAAACAAGTGTTTTAGGCCTAGCTTGGGTCCAACGCAAGTTTGTGGAAGCCTCTCTCTTTCGATCCAAATAAGCTCCCTTGTCGCGAATCTGCAAGCAAAAACAAGCAAACAAATTAAATAGCACCTGAAAAGCCAATATCATAAAACATATTTAACATGAAAGTCAAGGAATTCATGAAACAAATGACATGAGACAATTTGTTGAGAAAAATGAGTTTGATTGTATTAATTCAAATCAAAGAAGAACTTTACAACCTGTGCCTTGACGCTGTACAAGCTCCTCCCAGGGTCCAGCAAGAAGTCTCCTCTACTTTGACAAGTTTCACTCTCTTAGCAATGAAGCCAAAAAGCTATGTGATCTCTCCTCTCAAGCTTAACTAGGAAGTCTCGATTTCATGAGCATTTACCCTAAAAAATGTTCAGCTTCTAACCTCTCTAGCAACTAGCCCAATGCCTGAATTTATAGTGGAATGGAGGGAAGTTACTAGGTCCTCCTTCAAAGGGATAAAGCCCTCCTTCAAAGGGATACCTCCTTTCATCAAGGGATTAGCTCCTTCTCTTTTAGGATGCATGAACCACCTAAGAGCGGCCAATCCACGTCAAAATTCCTTCTAGAATCATCTAGAATTAACCCATAGTGAGTTTTTTAGAATAAACTTGCGCCTTTTTGAATTTCACAGGGGTCCGCACCCACACCTTTAGGGACAGAGCGGGCAGGTCCACAGGTTTTGTAAACAGAAGGTGCGGGACCACAGGTAACAGTGAGAGAAAGTGTGGAACCAGAGTTTCATTCATTTTTAATGTCTTTCTCTTATTTTCAAAGCTTGACTTGAAGAGCTGAGGTCTAAGACTTGCTTAGGAGGACAGTACAAGTGATGATAGACCCATACTGACTGCAAATAATCATGGTGATGATATTTTTGTGTAACAGATTCCCCCTAAAGTGCAAAGTCTATAGTAGATGAGGATTTCATTTATCATTTAGGAAGAGTGAAGTACTTTATCATTTCGAGGATCATCTTGTGGAGAGCCCGGTTGGAACCTGTAAAAACATTCAATGCAAGATATATATATATGAGATCATATCATCGCTGAGGTAGGCATTCCCATACACAGATCAAAATTGACTTAGAAAACTAACTACTGCTCTGATACAGGAATGATCTTGTAATATATCACAAGTATAGACTCATGTGGACAGAGTATGGATGCAACCATCTGTTTATGAGTAGTCCATTATATAATGAATACAAAATTCCTCGTAGCCTGGATTGTGGAAACTAGATCCAGGGTCTTCATTTCTACTTCCCGAAACAGTACGATTTTATTCAAGCGAATAAATGTGTTGATGTCAAACATGGTAGAAGCCACTTGATTACCAGTCAATGATGTAAACTGTTAACAAGTGTGAGAGAAACCACCAGTGATGTCAATGGCTCTCAAAGTACCCAGTACAATCCATGAGATGTGAATAAATGTATTGATGTCGAACATGTCACGGAATCCTTTGATCGAAGGTCAATGATGCAACCTGTCGTCAAAGGCGAGAAACCTGCCATTGAGGCATGCAGATCCCAAGGTACTGACGATTTCTAGATCATCTTTCTAGATAATGAGCTGAAGTCGATAGAAAGCGATCCGTGGCAGGCAAGCCCACAACACGAAATCATAGATCAAGTTGAAGAAATTTAGTTGCAAGGAGTGACTCAGGGATGGTCAAGATGGATTACAGATATTTTGGAGATGAATGGCTTATTGGCAGTGACCTCTTGAACACATAACGACACAACAGATGGCTTGGTGACAATTGACCCAAAGTTAATACCCAGAAACTGGCTGAAGACTTTCAATGTGGTTTGATCAACTGTTAGGCAAAGGATTTCCCAACCCAGGTGAATAAAAGTGTCGTGTTCAAGAGTGGTTACAGAGTATGACAAACAGGCTCATTTTTCTCTCTTTTCCCCCACCATTTCTGGCAAGTACCTCTTTATTTTTGACAAGCTTGACGAGGATAACATTTTCTTGATTATAAGTTCATCCTTCGGATGGGTCCAACTTAGTTTAAATTCGAACCCTAACAAGGAGTGGTTCATTCCTGTTTGTAATTGAACAGGTCCTTTACTGTGAAATTTTAACGAGTCCAGTATAGGAGAAACTCGGCGTTTTTCAATTTTAGAGAGTCTAAAAAACTTAAGAAGACTCCACAGTTGATCTTTTTCATAAATTTGTGTCTCCCAAACCCGAAAAAGTATAAAATAATACTTGAGAGAACCTCTTGATCTTTACGACCAAGGAGTACTTTTCTAATTAGTGCCCCTTATCCGAAAGAGTAAAAGGCGACGAACGACACGTCGTTTTCTAACCAATATCGAATTTGAAACGACAAAAATCCAGCAAGCTTTTCATGTTTTTACGGTCAAAAAAGAGCTGTAAGTGGACTGTATTTTAGTTCCATTTTAACGAGTTTAAAAGAAAAACTTGGCAATCTTTTCATGTTTCAGGAGTCAAAAAGAGCTTAAAGGTGACTCTAAATGTTTTTTCGTCGAAAATGATAGATTTTGCCTGAATAATCCGTTATCCTGAACAAAAATGCAAACATTACTCATACCTGTTTGAAATGGATAAAAATGTTGCAAAAATACCTTTCCAAAGTGAAACATAAACAAATTTGCAATTTATTTACTCAAAAAACTTATAAAAAGGGCTTTCGTCAATTCATTTTTACCGTTTGAATTTTGGGTGAGAAAATAGTGCTTTTGTTCAGAAAACTTCCCGTGAAGATTGCAGAAAATCCAACCGTTGGAATCGAACACCGTCTTCTCCAGGTAATCCACATCGTCCCACTCTTCATTTTTAACCGTTTCATTTTCTGTTTTAGGCTTTTATTTCATTTTTTGGAGGGTTTTTAGGCTTAAAACCCGCGCGCGGGGGCTTGAAGGTGTAACACTGCCAGCCTGCGGACCCTGACTTTTTCTCAATGGGAAACAAGTCAGGGGTCCGCACCTTCCATGTAGGCAAGGTGCGGACCCACGCACTGTGTCTAACCTAGAGGGTGCGGTCCCCGCCACAAGGGTTTTTAACCCAACAATTCTCAAATTTGGCCCAAACAAATTAATTTCTAGCATTCTAATTTATCTTTTTACTTGATTCAGAGAGTACATCATGCTAGATTGGCGTGAACGAGAGCATGAGGACGTGGATCTAGCCGCGTTGAATCACCAACCTTCGATCGATGCTTTGAAGGGGTGAGGCTTGTACAAATTCTGGGTCATACCTGGCATGAGGGCCCAGGTGGATTTCTTACAGTGGCTGGTTGATAGATAGAGCATACAGGACCAGTGCTTCTTCATTGGTGGCCACCAACTCGAAATCGAGCCGGCAGATATATATTTCCTGACTGGTTTGCCTAAGAGAGGCGAAGACTTGACTCTATTTGGGGCTAGGCTAGGTGGCCAGTCTATCGATAGCCTCCGGCTAGAGTTCTGCAACAACCAGGCTAGAGACAAAGGGATAGACATAAAAACCATAACCCTTCCTGAACTCATGGTGATCGCGTTTACTGTCACCAGAATTTGCGGGAGTGCCGCATTACATGTTGCCACCGGATCCCAGATGCGGATGGCAGTTGACTGCTTTCGAGGCACCATATTCAACTGGTGCGATGCCGTGTTGGCCAATGTGAAAGGCCAACTGACCAGAGCCAAGAACGGAGCTGGGCTTCCTCGAGAGCCAAAACTGATGCGATGGGTCGCAGTTATGGCCCCTCATCCGGACGAGGGGACAAAGGTTGTTCGATTCAAACCTGAGTATTTCCAGTGGTTGGAAAACTAGGTTTTTTCTATTCAGGACTTCCCTTACGCTGGGGTAGATTTTCGTGGTGACCCAGACATGGCTCTTCCACCAGGAGAGAAATGGGATGACTCAGGTAAAATCATTTTCAACATTTTTCCTATTTTAATTTTTTATTATTTTTCTATCGCCCCAAAACTTATAATAAAAGTTTCAAATACAGATGTGGGTCCATAACGACCAGCCACTCTCTGGCCTTATGAGAGGAAACAACCAGTTGCAGCCGTGCCAGCCCCACAGGACGAATTAGCAGAGGTTTTGGCCGAGTTGGAGAGTCATCTAGAGCACTTGACAGGAGATATTGCGGAGACCACCATAGATGACATTCCTCATCGACTTCAGCGCTATGTGATTGGGGTCCCAGGAGCTTTTAGGAGGTTCCTTTGCAAGGTGCCATGCAGTGGTTTCTTATCGAGATCATCACCAATGATAGGATGATCACTTATTGTGGGAATATATGACATTTTTGTTTTTTGTACTTATCATTTTTGCTGATCATAAGGTGTTTTTCAACCTATGATCGAGGACGATGTATTTTTGACACACTCCTATATATATATATATATATATATATATATATCACTATTACTGGCTTATCTTGTAAATCATGTTATGGAATGGTTATAAATTTACATGTATGATTATTGCAAATGTCTACTTAACATTCAAGAAGCAATTGCATCTGCTAATGTATTTAAAGATCTTGGAATATGCTGATATTCAATATAATCAAATTCACGTTCCAAGAGACGCACTCTCAAAAATAATCTCAATAACACTTGATTTCTAATGGCATACACTCTATTAAGTTGTAATACAACGAGTTCAGAATCTAACCTCACTATCAAACTCTGAATCCCAAATGAAATAGATTCAGATAATAACTCAATCACTGCACTATACTCGGCAATGTTGTTCATTGTTTGACCAAGGCTTACCCCATGCATAGATACCAACTCGTCAGAGGCCGAATAGATAACCCAAGCTAAAGAAGAAATGTTCCATGTATTACGACAAGCACCATCAGCGAAACCAATGTATGTTTGGAGAGGCATCGACATCTGCAATATCAAGAGTAAAACCAAGATAAGCAGGAATAATGACGAAAAACACTCTCTAAGCTAAGCACACTGTTTAAACTAAAACACACCAGCTAGAAAGAAAAAACTATCCTAACTAAAAATCTCCATACCCATTCTTTAAGCATAATACCTCTTCAGGTAAAGACCATTTATGGGTTTACCTAAAGAGTCCCTGTCAAAGTCTACCAATTCATAGGCCCCTTTTGCTAGCTTTTGCTTGAAAACATAGGGACCATGCCACATAGGAACGAATTTTCTAGTGCCTAATTTATCATTAGCTTCATCGTAAACTAAGACTAGATCTCCTTCCGAAAAATTTCGAGGGGTCACATTTCGATCATACTAAGATTTCATACGTTTTGTGTGAGTCTCGATCACCAATGCAGCATCACGTCGATTCTCATCTATTTGAGCCAAGTACAACAAATGCTTTTCCTCTTCGGAAGTGCTGGAGGTAACTCGATGGCCATTTGCAATGATGGGATTTCGCATTCAATGGGTAACACAGCTTCCAAACCATAAACTAGTTGGAAAGGAGTGAACCCTGTTGATGTTTTTACTGAAGTTCGATATGCCCAAAGCGCTGAAAATAGCATGTTATGCCAATTCGACCGATGAATCCTAATAATTCACCGGATCATGATGACTAAGACTTTGTTGATAGATTCAACTAGATCATTAGCTTGTACATAATAAGGAGTTGAACTATCGTGACGCAAACCAAGCTGGCCTGTAAGTTCGGTCATCATAATGTTTCGAAAATGACGCCCATGATCAGTGATAATCGCTTGTGGGACACCAAACCTAGCAATTATATGCTTGAACATGAAAATTGCAGCTGTCTTGCCGTCTGCCTCAAATGTAGGCATCGCCTCGGCCCACTTGGTAAAATAATATACCGCAAGGATGATATACGCATGCCCCCCGGCCGAGTGAGGGTTACATGTAATAAAATCGATACCCCATTTGGCAAAAGGACCAACGACAATTATAAGGTGGAGAGGAGCAGGTGGAGCACGCATCTTTCGATCAAAAATTTGGAAGTTGTGGCATTTTCGGACCGCGGTAATACAATCTTTAAACAAGGATGGCCAGAAGTAGCCAGCGCGCAATATCTTTTGGGTTGTGGCATACCCAGAAATATGACCGCCACACGCTCCAGAGTGACAATCATTTAGAACCCTTTCATCTTCTTCGTGGGTTAAACAACGTCGAAAAACAGAGTCCGCCCCATGGCGATAAAGAGTATCCCCAATAATCCTGAATTGTTGGGACTAGAATCGTATTTTCCGACGTTTTGACCTTGAAATTTCTGGCCGAAAGGATTAGGTCTGGAGATAAATGATGATATCCCCATACCATGGATCTAAAGTGCTGATTAGAAACAAGGATTCGTCCGCAATGGGCTCCTCAGCCACAGTTTCCGTATCAGTACGCGGGAAATCACACATTAACTCCGCAAAAACTAAAGATTTCTTAGACTTAGATTTCTCAAATTCCAAGTCGAACTCCTATGGGATAACAATCCAATTAGAATACTTGGCCCCTAGCAATTGCTTGGTAAAAATGTACGTCATAGGGTTGCAATCCAAAATTACTGTAGTTTTACATAGTAAAATGTAGTGACGAAAACGTTGGACAGCTTGAACAGTTGCCAATGCCAATTTCTCCACATGTGAGTATTTTAGCTCAGTTTGATTTAAAGTTCGACTAAGGTAATATATCACATGTTCAGTTCCGAATTCATCTTCCTAAACTAAGACCATTCCAATGGTGGAATAAGAGGTGGCGAGATACAAGAAGTAATCCTGGTTGTAGTTGGGAGGATGCAATAACGGTGCATGGGTCAACGCGTGTTTGAGTGCATCAAAATATTTCTGAGCTATCTCATCCCAATAGAATGGAGTATTCTGTTTCAACAACCAGGTAAAACCCTTTGTAACCTCGGCGTAGTTAGGAATGAATCGTCGTAAAAAGTTTGCTTTCCCTTGCAAACTTTGGAGTTGGTGAAGACTCAAAGGAGGAGGCAATTTGACATTGTCTTCAACCTTCGGGGGATCGACGCGAATGCCGGCTTTCAAAACAATAAACCATAGCAATCGACCCATTTCTATACAGAAGGCACACTTGTGTGGTTTCAACCGAATCCGATAATGCCTACACCTCATAAAGATTTCTTGTAAATGGGCGAGGTGATCTGCTCGATGTAATGAATGAGCAGGCAAGTCATCGAGATAGGGTTGCACAATGTGCTTGATGTCATGAAACACATAAGACATGGCCCTTTGAAAAGTTTCTCTGGCATTCTTGAGCCCAAAAGGTAATTTGCAATAAGCAAATGTCCCCCATGGACAAATGAAAGCCGTTTTTGGTTGATCGGCAGGTAGAATACTGATTTGATTGTATCCAGAAAAACCATCCATGAAGGAGAATATTTCGCTGTCGGCACAATCATCAATGATTTGATTGATATAGGGAGTTGGGTAACTGTCCTTTCGACAGGCTTGATTAATGTCCCTATAATCGATACATATTCTTATTGTCCCTTGATTTTTGTTAACCGGAACAATATTCGATACCCAATCCGTTAACGGAATCGGATAAATAAAACCTGCTTTGAGTAATTTTTCAACTTCTGCTTTAATTGCAGCAGCTTTTCTTGGGTGAATCTGACGCAAACATTGCCGGACGGGTTTAGCGTCTGGGTAAGTCTTTATTTCATGAACAACAATCGCGGGATCAATTCCTGGCATTTCCTCATAGGACCAGGCAAACACGTCGCGGAATTCCTGAAATAGGGCCTTATATATTTGAATTTCGTCATCTGTGCACGAGGCACCTATATGAATGTTTTCAACAATTCGAGGTTTAACTGAAATGTCAATAGGAATAGTTCGAGAGATGTTTCCCAAATTTAACTCTGAATCAGGATGTTTCATTGGATTCTAATGTTCATTGACATATTCAGTCGTAAAAATTAATGAAAAATCATTTTCAAAACTATCATTCTCGGGTAAAAATGGAGATCTATGATGGAGATCTTCCCATGGTAAATCATCTACACATAGGATTTTACGAATTTTCTCATCAGAGTGAACAAGTTCAGAAAACGTGCTTGAATCCGAGATTGATGTGAAAAGTGATTCTTCATGGACCACATTCATTAATTCAATTTCGGTTGAAGATGGATCGGTAAACGATTGCACGGCCTCATATGCAATTTCATATGGACTCAAAGGCATGACATCACCAAATGAGTCTATCTCAGATTCAGAAGGAACGATCCAAGGATCATCATAAACAATGGTGTCTAACGTAATCATATGAATGGTTGCAAATGAAGACGATGCGTTGATCGAAGGAAAAGGAAAAGTTCCCAGTAAACCAGCATCTTTAACTAGTCCTACTCCAACATCCTTATATGGGATAGTCGTTTTACCGACATGCTGAATACTTTCAGAAGAGGCTGGGTCGGATGAAAAGTAAGCCAACTGGTCTATTGTTACAATCTTTCCATTATGAGGAAACTTTATAAGCCGAAAGACCGATGAAACGACAACTGTCATTGTGTAAGACCAACTTCGACCCAAGAGAAGGTTGTAATCTAGAGGGGCATCAACCACCTCCACATCTAGATTAACGGTTTTTCCTTCAACCCCTATAGGAAAATCCTATAGAATGCAAAAAGGATGAAACCCACGGCCATCAAAGGCCTTAAGAATCGTCGGGGATTGATTTAGCGAAGGAGAACCAAGCGATCTCCAAAACTGTATCGACATAATACACGTTGAGGCTCCCTCATCGATTACGGTCTGATGAATAGGTCTATTTTTTACTATCACTGGAATCTAGAAATCCATTTGATGAGGTAAGCATGCTGTACTATTTTCTAGATCGAAAATTATTAGGTTCGAGTGCTGAAGGTCAACAGCTCCTATAGCCGACAAAAGTAATTTACGCTGTGCTGGACATGATTGCAGCACTTCCAAAGCCGACATTGCTGAGGGTGAAATAGCTAAATCCTCAACAATGTTATAGTTCTGAGCTGCTCTCGCATGTGGATTGAAAGCTGACTTTCGAAGTATACCCTTGGCGGGCGGTTTGATTACCAAGTCTGGATTAGGTTTCTCGGTCTGTAGTGGATCGGAACCAGGAGCTAAGGTTGGTGGATTAGAATGAGAAGATTCTGCTTCTTTACCATCAACAGGACTTTTACTACTATAATCATGCGATCGAGTCGCAATCCTAAAATGGGACAACATCAGTATGGGTTCTTCATTGGCACTCGAGGAAGAACCTATCATCTTATTGTCATGACTTGGAAAAGGATCCTTCAAAACAGCAGGCATTTCGTAACCTTTGACAATCTTCGCAACCTCTACACGATGACGACAGTCTCTTGTAAAATGTTCATCGTCACAAATGAGACAAGGATAACGAGGTTTGCATTTTTCATCATTGGATTCTAATTTTTTAGGTTTCTCCTTTGAATTTTTGTCTGTTTTATTCTTCTTCTTCCCTTTCTTCTTCCCACCAGATTTTGATTTTGCTGTAGATGACTCTACAACGTGAATATCGGCGGAAATCTCCGCTGAAGAATCTCCTATCTGGGAATCAGGCATGGTTATGATAGGAGAAGAATTCTTGGAAGACTTCTTCTTACTCTTAGTGTTAACCGTACCAATCATACCATCGGCGGCATGAGATCCCAAAGGAGCTGCAGCGATTTGATTTTGCTTGGGAAGATCGGGGATTTTCTCGTGTAACGTACATAACTGAGTGTAGACCAAGTGAAGGTACTGTGCTTGAGCAATTACTTGCTCCTCAGTAACAACTCCGACTTTAGCTACATCTTCAGTGATCTTTGGCAACAAAGACTTTACAAACCACTCAGCCAAAATCTGATCCGGAATAAAAACCTTCACTAAGCGCTGCCGACGTCTCCATTCATGAATATGATCTGAAATGTAAGTGGATGTCGATTGCTTTAATGAAGTTAACAATTCCGTGCCATTGTCATATCTGACCGGCAACTGAAAATGAGTTAAAAACGAGGTAGCTAACTGACTAAAATTATAAAAAGTTCCTCGCGGTAACTCAATGTACCACTTGGCTGCAAGACCAATTAGAGTGCGCTGGAAAAGTCTTAGACAGATTGAATCATATGAAATGGAGTTAGATGCACACCAGAGGTGATAAGTCATCACATGGTTCGATGGGTCCTCTCCTGATTTGCCTTCAAACTTAGGAATATCACTAGGCAACTTATTCGGCATTGGCGGCCAAAACGGAAGATAATTAATGGGATCGTTCGTTAGGCACGACAAGTCAGGCAAGTCCAAAGCTGTGATAAATGGTAACTGACGATTACGGTCCCTAAAACTCTGGGTCATGAGACCAGTCC
Organism: Pinus tabuliformis; assembly: GCA_031772625.1. Taxonomy (NCBI): domain Eukaryota; kingdom Viridiplantae; phylum Streptophyta; class Pinopsida; order Pinales; family Pinaceae; genus Pinus; species Pinus tabuliformis. The sequence goes on from CM062816.1 coordinate 2,090,865,588, forward strand.
CAGGAGGAGGATATCCAGGATAACTAGGAATAGGAATTGCATTTGGGATATTGTATCCTCCCAGAAAACCAGGATTAACCGGACCGTACTGGGGTTGCTGAGGTTGTTGATATGTGTACCCAGGGTACGGTTGATACTGATAGACTGGCTGCTGTACAGCAGGACCGAATTGGTACTGTCCCTAGTACGGTTGATAAGTAAATTTTGGTTGACTTGTGACAACAGTACTTGAACGAGGTTGTCCTACAGGCATCTGAACCGAAGTTTGAATCGTGGGTCCAGACGGTGGTAAATATGTCTGAGGAGTAGATACAGGAACAATAGAAACCAGAGTTGTCGATACTCCGGAAGTAGGTGGGGTAGATTGAACAGATGTTGCGGCAGTTCCAGCAGTCGTTTGAGGCGGAGTACGAGGTGTACTAGGCCCAGGCTGAGAAACTACCGAAGGAATAGAAGTTTGAATATTAGACTAGACAGATTTCTGGGGTGTACCAGAAACTAAGGGTTGTCCAGTTTGGGATGAAAACTATACATTTGGTTGTAACATCCGTTGAGTTTGTAATGGATCCCACACTAAATTCATTCCAGGGTACGGACCCATAACAGGTTGAGAATATTGAGGACCATAACCAGGTTGAGGGTAGGATTGATAATTCAAAGGTACACTTCCCGTTCCTTGAACATATGATTGACCGGAGGGTGGTTGGAAACCTTGGTTCGAGTACTGATCTTGGGGTTGACACCCTTGAGGCACGTACTGATACTGGGGTTGACCTTGAGGTATAAATTGATACTCGGGTTGACTTTGAGGTATAAATTGTTATTGGGGTTGACCTTGGGGTACATATTGAGTCTGGGGTTGACCCTGAGGAACGTGCTATCCCATAGGTATATACTGTCCTTGAGTTTTCCCCCCAGATGCAAATTGGGTACCTTGAGGCTACCCCCCAGGCGATAATTGAGGCTGCCCCCCAGGCTGTAACTGGCCACCTTGAGGTTGAGGATTGGGAATAGAACCTAACATCATGATAATATCTTCTACGCTCAACGGCTTAGTACCATTGCTTCCAGTTAATAACCCTTGTTCAATGGGTTGAGGAGATGCTCCCGAAAAAGTACTAGAAAGCGATTGATACCCAGAGGGAACTGAAGGACCGTCGTACAAAAAGGATTCAGGTGATTGAGTAAACATGGACGACTGTATTGACATATTTAACGGAGGATAATAACCTCGAGGTGTTGGGTGATAAGAAACACGAGGTGGTGAAAAACTTAACCCTGGGTTTTCTAAGAAATTAGTCAAAGAAAGATACCAAGAACTGCTCCTAGGTGGCCTGTAAAAAATTGATTCACGCTCCCTTAGCTCAATAACAGGTTGATTTTCAGGGATAGAGATGCCTACTTCTTCTTCTGGAGTAGCAAGTTCTTCGATAGCTATAAGTCTAGAAGGAAGATCTTGGGTGATTACTCTTTCTACCCTAGGTGAACTAGGACCACTAGAAGCTGGAGAAGCAAACCCCGATGTCGGAGTAGCAGCAAATTTACTTTGAGGTTAAGATATTTCAGGTTCCTCACCTATATCACTAGTAGATGAAAAGCTACCAGTAACTTCGGAAACAGACACTGATTGTGGATTATAATCAGCTACTAAAGCTTGAAAATCGGGATGTACCACCAAAGAAGACTCTCCTTCTTCAGGTGAACCAACTCTACTGTCTCTAGGAGTTACGAGGACTTTCATCCCTTCAGTATGGCTTGGTGAAAACTCAGAAGGTTGGCCCCGAATTCTATGAGACTTCCTCGGTAATTCAGCCACGATTAAAAACTTTTAACTACTTCACACGCAAACAAAGTAAAATCTCAATGAAAACCACCTAAAGCCTCTAAAGAACCAAACAAATTTGAATCACACACCTAAAGAATCTAAGAGATCAAACACACACAAACAGTAACTTTCCGTACTGAAAACACTAGTTGGTGATGAAATCCAATGTCGCAGAGTCCAATACAGAAATGGTGGTTGGAACAGTTACCCCGGCAACCTGCTTAATGAATAGACTGGCACAAGTTCCTTCACTTAACCGTCTCGAGTGAAGAGAACCCCCTAGAAAATCCAAGTGAGTCTAGCCGACGTCTAGTCCAGGTACAGTGGGATCTTCCCACCACTGTCACCTTAGGAAGAATACTAAAGAATATGGCCACTAAGGTTACCAACTGAAACAAATATACCTGGGGGAATAGTCTACGATCTGATACGCACGCAAGGGCAGAGTAGCAAGCTCAATCCCCTTGAAGGCTCCTTGACATAATCCAAGGTTTACCAACAAGTGACCCCAGGCTCCTCGACAATGGTTAATCTGAGGTTTACCATTTTTAATACGTGAATATCTGGCGTCATTCCCAATGAGGAAGGATTGATTCCCACACTGGTTCGGACACGATCTCGTGCTTCTCCTTTAAGAGGAGCTTTCCCAGAGCATAAAAGTGACAATTGGATTTCTTCCCTACCACAAGATACAACTACTTGTTTTTTTTTACTGTCTTGGAGAGTTAATTACTCTCCTACTCCAAGACACTAGCCTAAGCTAAGTTGGTGTATCAGAGCCCTAGAAATAACCTTGGTATGAAGACTCGACTCAAAATCACTAAAAATGCACCTAAGATGATTTAAACAATCTTTTCCCTTCGATGAATTTCTAGCTAAGGAAGAGTTTGAGAATGCAAATACTTTGTAAACACAAATCTTTCTTAACAAAAAAATTAAAATAAGAGCTTTTTTCCTTTCCAATGCACTCAAAACGATACAACTAGTTATTTTCACAAAAAATTTCCCTTTTCGTTTCAAAGCACTCAACCACTACAAAAAACAAACTTTTTCCAAAAGAGATTTTTTTTTTTATTTTTTATAAAACACTCAAAACTATGGAAATGACTAACTTTGAGATCTATAAATTATAAAAACCTATTTGAAGTCAAAGCCTACAAGATGTCTTTTTTAAGGATGTTTTACTTAGCTAGATGTAAACTAAGGACCAATTCATGCAGAATCACAAATCAGTCAAAAACAACCAATGTTGTTTTCGTTTTTAAAAATGAAAATCCAAACTTTTAAACATAAGCTTTTCGAAGTTTTGTAAAGAGAAAACACAAAGCGGATTCCTCAACAAGGGTAGATTTCATTAATGGTCAGACTCATAAGAAGACTGGTAGAAACCAGGGTGATCTGAGGTCCCTACAACTTCTAAGCTCAGAGCTACTACAAGACCAAGATGAAAAACAAACCCAACAAGCAAAACTCCTAGGAATTTCACCTAAAACCCTAACACCAATGAAATCAACCTAAGGAAAGCTTCTGACAGGTTATATGCAGGTCTGGCCAGTGGATAATAACTCCTAAACAAAAACTAAGTTGACTAACAGAGGAAATCTTAGGTTTTTCAAAATTTTGACACGGTCCGCAGGCCTACAGTTAACACAGGTGCGGTACCGCTCTGTGCTAAAAGAAAAAGTGCGGATAAGTACACACTGTTTCAAAAGGCTAGGGTGCAGTCCTCTCCCAAAGCTATGAAAAATGAAAAATAACCCTGGATCTACAATTTCTACCCAATTCCACACACAACAAGCCAAAAACAGAAACAAAAACATAGTTTCTCAGGTCAAAGTAAAAACAAGGAAAAATCAAGTCCCTAGTATGGTCGCCATTTTGTCACATGGAATAAGTCGATCTTGCGGACAAGATAGACCTTCCTAGAATCTAAAGAAGACCTAATGACAAGCAAACCAATCACACACTATCTTTCTCTAAATATGCTTTTATAAACAAAGGCAAACAAGTGTTTTAGGCCTACCTTGGGTCCAACTCAAGTTTGTCGAAGCTTCGCTCTGTCGATCCAAATGAGCTCCCTTGTCGCGAATCTGCAAACACAAACAAGAAAACAAATTAAATAACACCTGAAAAGCCAATATCATAAAACATATTTAACATGAAAGTCAAGGAATTCATGAAACAAATGACATGAGACAATTTGTTGAGAAAAATGAGTTTGATTGTATTAATTCAAATCAAAGAAGAACTTTACAACCTGTGCCTTGACACTATACAAGCTCCTCCTAGGGTCTAGTAAGAAGTCTCCTCTACTTTGAAAAGTTTCACTCTCTTCCCAATGAAGCCAAAAAGGTATGTGATCTCTCCTCTCAATCTTAACTAGGAAGTCTTGATTTCACCAGCATTTACCCTAAAAAATGTTCAGCTTCTAACCTCTCCAGTAACTAGCCCAATGCTTGAATTTATAGTGCAATGGAGGGCAGTTACTAGGTCCTCCTTCAAAGGGGTAAAGCCCTCCTTCAAAGGGATAGCTACTCTCGTCAAGAGATTAGCTCCTTCTCTTTTGGGATGCATGAACCACCTAAGAGCGGCTAATCCAGATCAAAATTCCTTCTAGAATAATCTAGAATTAACCCAAAGTGAGTTTTTTAGAATAAACTTGCGCCTTTTTGACTTTCACAGTGGTTCGCACCCACACCTTTAGGGAAAGAGCGGGCAGGTCCGCAGGTTTTGTAAACAGAAGGTGCGAGACCGCAGGTAACAGTGAGAGAAAGTGCGGAACCAGAGTTTGATTGATTTTCAATGTCTTTTTCTCAATTTCAAAGCTTGACTTGAAGAGTTGAGGTTTGATACTTGCTTAGGAGGACATTACAAGTGATGATAGACCCATACTGACTGCAAATAATCATGGTGATGATATTTTTGTGTAACAATGAACTTATGGGCTAGAAAATGAATGAGGGAGTAGGAATGGTAAAAATGAGAGGGAGGGCTTGTTTTGTTTGAGAAATAACCCTTGGGGGAAGAGGGATAAAGGGATAGGGATGTTATGGAATAAGGATAAAGGGGTAAAGGCATAAACGGATAGGGAAATAGGGATAAAGGGGTGGGAAAGAGTTTAGAGTTGTAGTGATTGGTGATAGGAGGAACAATGGGGGTTTAGGGTTTTAGGCATGAGTAGGGGAAAATTTAGGGTTTAGGCATAACTAAGGGAAATGATGCTTAAAAGTTTGAAATGCAAACCAAAACTGTAGTGAGGGAGGTTAAATCACTTGCAATGAAGGTAATAGAGAGAAATTTTGAAGTTTCTGTAAGTTTTGAGGGCTTTCTGGCCCTTCTGCTCAACACGCAGCACCAACCACAGACGCACAGCGCCACCTTCTGAACGCACAACACCACCTCTTGAATGCGTAGCAACACTTCAAGATGACTTTTGACTTCCTTCTCTATGTCCCAATTGAGAATGGGATAGTTTGTTAGAAAGCGTGTCGCGTCTACTTTCCAAAACATCTTGAATTTTTCAATTTGGAGCTCATTTTCCCTGTCCAAAGATCAATCTCCCAAGACTGGTCAAAATGTGCAGAATGAGTCTACCAAAATGCATAGTGTTGTTTCAGTCAACTTTTGGAGGTCTAACTCAACTCAAACCTGAGCTCATGATACCTCATTGGAAAGGTCTCTGTGTCTAGTTATCATTTGACTCATCAGGCAAGTCTTTTGGACATTCCATCTAGGATAAAAATTGATTTTACTAAGGTCACTCTAGAAGTGCATCAACTCTCCTAAGGCAAATGATGTTTTGGACATTTCTCCCAAACTATAAGACCTCTGTAAAAGCTGAAGGAGTTTTTTCGTCTTGGGTCTATAATGGGAAAAAACCTCACTCACGTTTTTCAAATTCATCTTTTCTTGCTTAGAAACATCATTTGAATAAAACTTATCTCGATGTGTGGAACAGGGGATTTGCAGAAATGAAGGGAAATGAAGGGGATGAGGGGCATCTAAATTCTTGAGAAACTTTTGGGAAGTAGGGAGGGATGTTAGGAAGCAGGGGAAAGTGTAATTTCAAGGATTGAGTGAGGAGAAGGGGTCCAAAAGGGAAAAACATAGGCCTAACCTAGAAAAGTGTCAAATTGTAGCAATAGGCTAGGGTTTGTGGGAAAATGATGAATTTGAGGGATATCAATGATGGGAAGTGTTTAAGAAGGTATATTAAGGATAAGGGAAGATGTATGAGCATCAGGATACAAGTTTTGTTGATGATTTGACCATCCAAGAGAAATTACCTTGAAAACCCTAGGAGAGGGAAATGAACCTTACCTAAGCACAACAGAAGCATGAATAAGGTGTAAAATGAACCATTGGAACCTGAAATAATGATGACAGCTCTTTGAATGGTGGTACACTCAGTCGAATGGTGACATGGACCAATACTTGGAAAACTTTGGAAGGAGTGAAAACAATCCTAGACCTAATACCTAGTGACCAAATTTTACTTGAAGACTCACTGAAATGAAAAAATTTGACTTTGACACCCTAAGACCACTTTGTAGGAGAATGCTTGATCGTTGGTGGAAGGCTGAAAAGACTGACACTAACAAGAACTACCGCTGATATCTTGTAGAGTTGATACCCCAAAGTAACAATGAAACTACAGGGTTGAGACTCATAAACAACATAATATTTCTACATATAAGGTTTTCCTATAATAGCATCACAAACTTAGGTAGGGAAACATCACACGGTACCTCATCTTTGAAGGGGTTGACGTTGTAGGATAAGAGGCATTGCTATCTAACATAGATTTCTTATCTATGGCTGAAACCAATGGTGTATGGTTGGGGATGTGGAACTATCAGAAACTTCAATATCTTGATGATATTTGTAGAGATAGGGTATTTTTGGATCCCACCATCAACAATGAAATGTAGTGGGCTACCCTTAAGCCACATCTATGAATGGAGGAGGCACTCCCCCTCCTTAGTCTCCCCAGAATTTTTTGATTGGATAATTGTGATCATGATGGTAGCACTATGTTCTACATCAATGATCAAATTTCCTTTATTCTATTTTGAATCAAAATATGAGCCAAATTCTTTTTTTTTCTCTTTAAACTTAACCAACAATGGTTGTATCAAGCATAATTCATCAATGTTGTGTTAGGGTATTTTATGGAACTCATATCACTTTCTAGTGTCCTCTTCGAATTCCCATTACACTTATTTTCCTATGACTTTTTATGGTTATATTTAGTTTTGATATCCTCACTTTGTCACTTGTTCTATGAGTTAGGACCTCATTTTCCAATATTTTTTTGCAATAGATTTGCAAGCCCAAACTCCTGCTTATTCCTTTTCCTCAATTTTTGCTCCAGTTTGAATGTTAGGTCCCTATAACACTAGTTATTCCCCCATTAATATTGTCATTGTAGCTCTTATTGTTAATATTGTGCCCCAATTGTCCCCATATTGTTATTATTGTGCCTCATCGAAGCCGACTATTGTTATTTTCGTGCCCTTATATTATTATTGTTATGTCGGCTTTGATTATATTATAACCCCTTAGACTCCTAAATATAGAAAGGAGGCTTTTTCATTTGTATCATTGAAGAATTGTTCAATTGTGTAATGTAAAGGAGGTTTCCCCCTCAAAGAGGTTGATTTTGAAGTCATTGATCTATCTTTTCTTCTATTTTGTGAGCTGGTTACATAACATTTGGAACGAGAGCTTTGGATTCTAGGGTTTCGCTACTCCAAACACGCCATAGTGGAATTTTCGCTATAACTTGTTTTCTACGAAGTTTCAAAAGATAAAATTAAAACCCATTTGATATGAAATCCCGATGAACCTTGGGTCTGAATTTCCAGTATTTAATTTCTATATTTTCAGAGATAGGATCCAAGGAAGTTAGGGTTTTTGCATGCTATGAATTTATATCTCAAACAGGTGACCTGGGGAAAATCGTCATAACTTTCTCTCTGAGCATCAGATAGATATTCTGTAAAATGTTACAGAAAGAGGACGGTATGTAGTTTTCTTTTGATTGGTTTAAGGTCCTAAGGTTGAAACAGTGACACATTGAACTTTGTACAAATTCGCTCTATTGAACCAGTCTATAATCCAGTCATCATGGGAGATTCGACATAACTCTTCCTTGGAGAATCCAATCTTGATAAGACATGTAGTGTTGGAAAGAGGAATTAGAGGGCTACTGCATGATGCAATTTCAAACCTTGGAGATTCGAAATTACAAATATAAAACAGATTCAATATCGATCTCCTACAAAGTGAAAAAATGTGTGTATTTTTTTTTAAATTTTGCATAAGTTTGGTTTGAAAAAATAGTTTGAAGGAATTCAAAGGGCATAGTGAAGCATAGTTATCACTAATTGATTCCCTGAAAAAAGAAATGGAAACACCTAGTAAGAAACTAGAAATATCTAGCATGACTCATGAAGAAGAGGAAGAAATGCAACATGATGTATCAAAATTACGAGACCAAGTGCAACAAAATGCACTCTCACAAAAATTAACACAAGCTAAGATGGATGGTTTAAAGAAAGGCATGGAAGCTAAGATGGATGTTTTAAATAAAGTCATGGAAGCTAAGATGAATAACGTGGAAGCTAAGATGGATGGTATAGAAGAAAAACTTAAAGGAAACATGGAAGATTTGAAGACAGATTTGACAAAGTTGCTACAAGAAATACTTACTAATGGCGAAAGGGTATTAAAGGAAACTCATGATGAGAACAAAAAAAATGTTAATCATGATTTCATAGACTCTAACATTGGATTGAAGACCCACCATGTTCCAAATATCGATATGAGGACGTTTGATGGAAAGGATCCCGTAACATGGATACTACAGATGGAGCAATATTTCAATCTCCATAATGTGCAAAACACACAAAAGGTATGCATTGGAACTTTATATTTGGAACCAAATCAGTTTGTATGGTATCGATGGCTTTGCTTTCGTAAACAAATTGTCACTTGGGTAATTTTTATGGAAGAAATTATAGCACATTACAAGGATACAAAAAGCAACACCTTTTTTATCCAATTGATAAATCTCAAACAAAAGTGTTCGATTATGGAGCACATTGAGGACTTCCAAAAATTGAATATAAGGGTAAAAGATATTCCATAGGAGCATAGTATTGATGTGTTCGTAGGGACTTTAAATGATAACATCCAACATGAGGTTCTCCTTTGGGAACCTGATTCATTGGAGAAGGCATTCAGGTTGGCAAGAAAAATGGAAAGAAAAATTATGGCAACAAGGAAGCCTACCACTTACAACTATAAATATGGAAGTGTTATTGCCCCTAGCCTTCCAAAACCTACAAGTTTGACACCACAACAATTGGAAGAAAAAATAGCAAAAGGGCTTTGTTACAGTTGCGATATCAAATACACTAAAGGTCATCAGTGTATTGAGAAGAAATTGTTTTCATAGATTGTGAAGAGTAGGAAGAAAAGGAACAAGAAATGTCAAAGAATAGGATATACACTAGGAACAAACCCTAGAGAAAGAAGAAATGAATCTGATCATATCTTGTAATGCATTGGCTGGAATTACACTCCTCAAACTATCAAGATAGAAGGACATATCAAGAAGAAAAAGGTAATAGTGTTGATTGATTTGGGCAGTACCCATAATTTTATTCATTGTAAGATAGCTAAGGAATTGAATTTCTTCCTATATCCAACACCAGAGTATCAAGTGATGTTTACAAGTGGAGGAACCATAAATTGCTCTAGAATGTGCCATAATATCAAGCTATCCATGGGATAATATGTACTGAATAGCCCAATGCTTTCCATTCCAATGGGTGGTGCTGATGTTGTACTAAGAGTCTAATGGCTACAATCCTTGGGTACAGATTAGTTAACATTCCCCCCTTAATCTGAAGGGACACCTAACATGCCAAGTAACATTCAGAAGGTTTCAAACTTTTCACATCCTAGTTCCTTAGTAAATATGTCTGCAATTTGCTCTGAAGTAGGAGAATTTGTCAGATAAATAAGTTTGGCCTCTACATAATGTCGAATCAAGTGGTATTTGGTATTAATATGCTTGCTTTGATCATGGAACTACTTAATTTCAGAAGATTTGTCAATAAGTAGTGGAGTTTTTGCTGCCAAACGTACATTTTCGTTATAAAAATAAAAGAGGTTACATTCATCAGACTTCAAAAATATCTGAAACATCTATGCACTGAGAAGGACTAAAGCATCAAGATAACAATTTTGGATGGGAGGATTCCATCCTTTGCATGTGTAGCCACCATAACATGTTCAAAATTGATAAGTCAAAAAAGATTGCAGACTAAGGATAGGCCAGGAGAAGCCTCTAAGATAAATCCATTAGGAGATATATCATGTGCAGCAACAAAAGAAGGATCAGAAAATGACACAAAGGATCCTTCATGAGATGGAAAAGGAGCCAAATTAGATTGTCCTACCCTGCAAGAAGCTTTTAAAAAATATCTGTCCAAATGTGGGAGAGACCCCACATTTAGAAAATAGGTCAATGTGGTTGTTCTATTGCCTGAAAATGTGATCAAAGGTGATTGAAGTAAAATAGTCCTTCACGAAAGAGATTAGAATAAGGAGGGCACTAAAAGGGAAATATGCCCCAAGGTCCAATCAATAACCACCTTTGAGTCACCATCAATGTGAATCTCATCTAAGGTGAGCCAAGAGGCACAACCTAAAATGCCCCAAAGGGCCAAGAACTCGGCTCTCATGTTAGTGCCTCTGCATCCAAACCAATAGAAATGAAAAGCTGGAGAGGGGTTGAGGAGAACCATGGCACCCCCTCTGCCCATTGATGGAAACATTCCTATGTTATATATCAGGGATTAGTTCTTACACACTCTAAACTTTCTAAAATTTTGATGGCTAGTTCCAATAATTGAATGTGAGAGTAATGGTTATTAAATTTCAGTGGCTGTAATTGTTGAAGTGTAAATTAGTGTGTAAAATATTATTGGAAATTATGACGAATAGCTTTAGAAATTTAGTAATTGAATGTCAAATCGAAGGTTATTGAAGTTGAATGGTCGTCATTGTTGAAGTTTAAATTTTATTATTGGAAACTTTAAGAAGAAAACTGTGTAAGAAGTTTGGCTTGTCTAACTTTTCAGGTGACACCTTACTCATCATGAGATAGTAGAAAGTTTGATGATTATCACACAAGTTTTGAGATCCTTAAATAGATGAGGAAACAAAGTAAGAAACACAATTAATAAGTCAATGGTTAAATTAGGAAGAAATTGTAAATAAAAATAGAATAGTTCATAAATTTTCTGAAAAGTAAAAACCAAGTTACAATTTTTAATAAAAAAAGAGTATGGGACAATTAATAGGTAATACTAAGGGGAAATTGTAAATAAAGTTAAAATATATTAAAAATTAGCAGTTAGAGGTCATATATTTCCTCGATATAATCCACAAGCTTAATTGGGAGGACTGCAGAAAGAAGAGAATTTTGGGTGGGTGGAAAGCATTATATGCTCTTCAAAACAGATGTAAGTCTACTGTACAATTAATAGGTCAACGGTAACACTAAGGAGAAATTGTAAATAAAATTAAAATATATTAAAAATTAGTAGTTAGAGGTCATATATTTCCTCGATATAATCCACAAGCTTTATTGGGAGGACTTCAGAAAGAAGAGAATTTTGGAAGGGTGGAAAGCATTATATGCTCTTCAAAACAGATGTAGAGAGGGAGAGTTATGGGATTGGAAAATGATCAAAGTGTTTTTTGGGGTCCTAGTTTGTCAAGTGATATTATATGAGTGTGAAGTGTGGGCTAGCAACATCCTTGTCGTAAAATGGAAGCAAATTGAGAAAATCCAAAAACGCTTGATGATGAGCAAGTTCAAAATAAAAAGTTCAGTTCCTTATGAGATAATGTTGAGTGAAACAGGAGCAGATCCCATTGAAGTAATTGCCCTGGTGCATCTCATAAGGTATTTAAAAAGAATTGAGAAAATGGAAGTAGGTAGATGGCCTAAAGTTATTTACAATGAAGGAATGAGTGAAAGAAATAAATCATGGATGATACAAAACAACAAATGAATGCAAAAATGGAATATTTACCTCAATGTATGTACCACAAATAATGAGTTAAAGAATTTTGTTATGGAGAAGCTCCATAAGTGTATATGGATAAAAGAGTTGGGTACAAAGAAGAATCGCTATGTTCTGGAATTCAACCCCACTTGTGATCTCCATCAAAAAGAGTACATTGGAGCTAGCATTGCATGGAGAGCAAAGATTCTTATTGCTCAATTAAGAAGCATCAAATTTGGTGGGAAACGTGTCAGTGGAAAAGACCTAAAGGAGCTTAACGAGAAAGAGTGTGTACTTTTTGCACTTATGGGTCAGTGGAATTGAAAAAAATTCCATTTTGGAATGTGATGCTTTCAAATACACTAGATAAAGTTACAACCGTATGTTAACATCAGTTGCTTGGCATTGTCTTTTCAATAAGGGAAATGTTAGAAGGTTGGGTCAGCTCATTATTAATTTGAATAAGAAAAAGATTGAATTGCAAAAGGCTAAAAGTATGGAGACTCATGGTCTCATAGACTATTTTTAGTCTCATAGACATTAAAATTTCATTCATTCATGCATTCCATAATTCCTCGCCTCACCTACTTTTAGTAATCCTCTAATCAAAACCCAAAATACAACCCAAAATGCATGAACGTAAGTTAATCACCAAATACGAGACAACTACTTTTATCTTTGGTGTCTAATTTGGTATTTATCATCTTCGTTATCCACAAATTTATCTTATCAATTTGTGGATTGATTCACTCATACACATTAAATTAAATTCTCAAAGATCTAACTCTAGCACAATCTGCCAATAAAAGAACCTAGCATCAGTTGCCATAGCTACAGTGCCCACTAAATAATTTATTATTGAGGTGAACGAAATGAGTTTAACATAAGTTCGTCAATGTAATTAACAAAATGAGTTGCAACAAGTTCAGATGATAACTCAATATTTAGATGATAAAGTTGATAAGTAACTCAATAAATGCCATGATACAAAACATTATTTTCTATATAAATTTTTTAATGTTTAAAAAGTTAGAAAATATTTTTTATTTTCTATTTCTATTTCTATTTCTATTTTTATTTCTATTTATAAAAATTTAAATTTATTATTATAATTGATTATTTTTAATTTATATTGATAAAAATTAGATTTAAATTTATTTGTATAGCTAATTATTTTTAATTTATATTATCAAAAAATTTCACTATACTTGTAAAATTATTATATTTATCTTTAAAAAATAAATAAATTTTCCACCCACAAAATTATTTACAGTGATGTAGCAAATTCATGAACTCACATAAAATAGTAACCCTCTTTTTCTTTCATTATATAAATCCAAATATCTAAACTAATTGCATCCCTTCTCTAATCCCAAAAGGGAAATATGTAAATTTTTGTTAAAATGTGCGACATAATAAATTTGTGAGCCATAACGAAATTGCATCCCTTCTCTGATGCCAAAAGGGAAGCATGTAAATTTTTTTGTTAAAATGTGCCGTATAATAAATTTGTGAGCGATAAAGATTTTCATTGTTTGAATTATAGTGAATTAAAATTTTACAGTTTAAATGGGTTTAATAATTAAAAGTGTGTTTTAAAAGGACAGGTTTAATGTGATAGAGATTATATATATATATATATATATATATATATATATATAAATTTAGGTATGTTTTTAGAGATTTTAATGGTTAAATAACAATGTAAAAGTGAGAAAGATCTTATACAACAATTTAATGTACATAAAACTGCTAGCAAATTATACTGTTACATATTTAAATTTAATATATTTACCATTTGTATATAAAACTTCCACCATAATCATGTTGTTTATTTTTTTTCCTCATAAAAAACTGTAACTTTATTTATATAAATAAATTAAAATACGTTTTGTAAATGTACAAACTAAGTGCTAGTAATTTATAGAAATAAATAAAATTACATTTTGAATGAATTGAATTGAATGATATTTTAAAGTTTATTAGACTAAAAATAGTCTATAGGACTATTTGTCTTTTTGTTTATTTTACTTTTTGCAATTTAATCATTTTGTTACTCAAATTGATGATTAGCTGACTCAACCTTCTAACAATCTCATAACTTGCTCTGATGTCTCTGAAAAGCATCACATTAAAAAAATGAAATGCTTTTCCGATTCCACTACACAAGAAATACAAAAAAAATCTCTTCCACTTTCGAGTTTCACATCGAAATTGATATAAATTAATTGTTAATTAAGCAATAAAAATATGTGCTCTCCAATTAAATGCACAAATTAAGCTCTACCCAAATCCGTACCTATTCACGTTTGAAACAGAAAAACTCTGCAAACAAAATCCTGGAGCACAAACAACCAAGGCCAAAGAAGCAAACAAGGTAAAGTAGATGGGAAGACCACATCATTCGAAAAAAATAACCAAACAACAACCTGGCAAATAGTGGCCACAAAAATTGCCTCGGCAGAAAACTCTTAAAGTATTGTGCACAACGACACAAAAGACATGAGCGATGTAGACAAAGTGAGCACCAAGCCAACCAGAGAAACCCTCAGCAAAGATGCACCCAGGAACGAGAGATCGGGACAGGGATCATCGGTGGTAAAACACCACCAAAAACTCTCCAAAATGAATCACACAAACGCCCCAACGACAGCCTCATCAGCTCGGCAATGACAAACAAAAGCGAATGCAACTGGACTATGCATCAACATCTTGACAGATGGGAAGAGCAACACAAAAGAGAGAGCAGTGGCGGCTAGGGTTCCCAGCCGTGGATTCTCCTCCTCCCTTAATTCCCCCTTCACCACGCTAGTGTTGTTGCTGTTGATATTTCTGAAATAATTACAAGCAACTTCGGTATGAAACACAACCAACAATCATTTTCCATGACACTCTTGTGGATTATTAATCCTTTTTTTCTATTACAACAGTGCTAAAATTCTCTTCCTATTTGTTAATTCGACTCATTTATAATGTGAGAGTTACATGATAACCCAACCTTGTGTTGGAGAAATGTACAACTAAATTAAACAACTAATAACACAACAAGACACATAAGACACAACTTTTAACGTGGTTCACCCAACCAATCTCGGCTACGTCCACCAAACATAGGCATCAGGGATTTATTAATCAAATTAGGAGATTACATCATGAAATCCTCACACTCTCTTGCAAACCAACCGAATGGTTGCCTGTTAAATAGCCTAGAGAATCTAACAGCCTCACAACTCCCTCACATCAAATATAGGAGGCATTAACTCCCTCCCAACAACCTGGAGCTAATCTAGCAACTCAATCCCTATTGTTGTCATCAGCTGAGATTTTTCCTATTTTGCTTAAACAGAAAATCTCAACAATCTCCACCTTGACAACAATTCGCCTGATGCCCTGTTATTATTATTTTATATTTTCTGCAAGCCAAGAGAAGCCAAACACCAGTGTAGCTTCTCCAACAAAACTGGTTTCGTGAACATGTCTGTACAGTTCTCCTTTGTATGCACCTTTTCAAGAGAAACTCCCCTTTCAGTGATAACCTGTCTTACAAAATGATACTTGATTGGAATATGCTTTGATTTACTATGATAGGCCGGATTCTTAGCCAAATGTATTGCAGTTTGACTGTCACAAAGTAACCTGATGTTATCCTGTAACCTACCAAACTCACCAAGCAAACCTTTCAACCAAACCGCCTCTTTGCAAGCATGAGAAGCAGCAATGTATTCTGCTTCAGTAGTAGACAAAGCAACAATGTTCTGTAGCTTTGACATCCAGCTAATAGCTCCACCTGCAAGAGTAAAGACGTACCCTGAAGTTGACCTTCTCTTATCCAAGTCACCTGCAAAATCGGAATCAACATATCCGCAAACAAATTCACTACTCTTATTGTAAGAAATACAATAACTACTTGTGCCTCTCAAGTACCGAAGCACCCATTTCACTGCTGACCAGTGCTCTTTACCCGGATTTTCCATGTACCTGCTGAAAACCCCAACTGCATGAGAAATATCTGGTCGCGTACACACCATCGCATACATCAAACATCCTACTACATTGGCATAAGGAATTCGAGACATATAATCCTTTTCTTCATCTGTATTAGGACATAAACTCGAAGAAAGCTTAAAATGGGAAGCTAAAGGGACTGACACAGGCTTCACATTATTCATACCAAACCTAAAAATTATTTTCTCAACATACTTTTGTTGTGATAGCCACAACTTACCATTACTCCTGTCTCTGAAAATATCCATGCCCAAAATCTGTCTTGCTGCTCCTAGATCTTTCATATCAAACGTCCTTGCCATCTGAGTCTTCAACCTGTTGATTTCTTCAATGCTTTTGCTTGCTAAAAGAATATCATCAACATATAACACTAACATAATGAACATGCCATTATTTAACTGCTTAAAATAAACACAATGATCATATTCACTTCTTACATATTTCAGACTCAACATGAAAGAATCAAACTTCTTATACCACTGCCGAGGCGACTGCTTCAGGCCATATAATGACTTCTTGAGCCTGCAAACAAATTTCGCATTGCGATGCTGAACAAACCCTTCTCGTTGTTCCATATATATTTCCTCGTCTAAATCACCATGTAGAAATGCAGTCTTAACATCTAACTGCTGCAACTCCAAATCAAACAAAGCCACTAATGCTAACACAATTCTAATTGAAACAATTTTAACCACTGGTGAAAATATCTCATGAAAGTCTATGCCAGCTTTCTGAGAAAACCCTTTTGCAACCAGCCGAGCTTTGTACCTGTCTTCCGTATCATTCACACCCCGTTTCAGCTTGAAGACCCATTTACACCCCACAGTTTTCCTGCCTTTCGGAAGTTCAACCAGATCCCACGTGCCATTCTTACCTAAGCCCATCATTTCGTCCTTCATGGCTGCTTTCCATTTGTCACTATTTGAACCTTCTACAGCTTCCTGATAACACAAAGGTTCATCATCATTAGCGATCAAAGCAACTGAAGTAACATGATCATCATACCTTCTCGGACGACGTTTGATCCTTGTAGGCCTCCTTAAGAATGTTTCTGGTGCTTCCACAATTGGCTGTCTATCAACTGTAGGAATTTCTTCATGATCGCCATCTGAGACCTGTTCATGTCCTCCATCTGAACCCTGTTCATAATCTGATTCTGAAACCTGTTCATGACTAGAATCTGAACTATGGTCGTTATGACTATCATTAGAAATGCTGTCAAACTGAATATGCTGGAAATCAGATACATCATCCTGTTTCAATCTTCTATCTACATCTAATTGTACAAGAGAGGATTCATTAAACTTTACATCTCTGTTGATGATGATTTTGCGGGTAGTAGGATCCCACAATCTAAATCCCTTTGTTCCATCACCATACCCAACAAAGACATACCTTTTCGATTTTGGATCTAATTTAGTTCGCTGATGTTTAGGCACTAGAGCATATGCATCACAACCAAACACTCTGAGTTTAGAATAGTCACAAGGGTGTCCTGTCCATACCTCTTGCGGAACCTTGCAGTCTATTGTCGTTGATGGAGATCGGTTTATCACATAACAAGCAGTTGCCACTGCTTCCGTCCACAACTCCTTCGGCAACCTGACGTTACTCAGCATACACCTTGCTCTCTCTAGAAGAGTCCTGTTCATGCGTTTAGCAACTCCATTCTGCTGAGGAGTATAAACCATGGTCTTATGTCTCTCGATCCCTGCATCCTTGCAATACCTGTCAAACTCCTTGGAGGAAAACTGACCACCATTGTCAGTTCTTAAACATTTTATAGTTCTACCAGTGCTGTTTTCTACCAATGCTCTAAACTGCTTGAAAACTGTAAAAACATCAGACTTCTTTTTCAACATGAAGACCAAAACTTTCCGAGAAAAGTCATCAATGAATGATACAAAATAAGACGAACCACCATATGACGCTGTAGGGGCTGGAACCCAAACATCTGAATGAATATAATCAAGTATCCCTTTACTAGTATGTTTGCCTGTTTTAAACTTTTGTTTACTTTGTTTACCAAACAGACAGTGTTTACAGAAATCCAATTTTCCAGATCTTAGATTAGGAAGTAACTTTCGGTCAGCCAAAATTTTCAATCCTCTTTCACTCATATGCCCCAATCTTTGATGCCATAAGTGAATGGAACTACTTTCATGTTCAGACACAGACACATGATCTGACCCAGTTCTACCTTCTAACTGAAAAAGATTTCCTACCTTCTTAGCCTTCATTACTAGTAAGATACCTTTATAGATTTTCATAACTCCACCTTGAATTACAATTTTATATCCATTTGAATCAAGTGCTCCTAATGAAATCAAATTTTTTCTTAAATCTGGTACATGCCTCACATCAGTTAATATTTTGGTTGTGCCATCAAACATTTGTAGTTGTACACTTCCTATTCCAACAATACTACAAGTGACATCATTACCCGTGTACACGACTCCATCATCAACTGATTTATATGTTTTAAACCAATATTTATGAATACACATGTGGTTAGATGCCCCGGAATCTAACAACCAATGTTGATCATGTTTTGAAATATTAACTGACAATACCTCATCACTCATACCTGAACCAGATACTGAACCTGTATCTGTGGTGTTGGCTTCCTTCTTTTCTGTCGAAGAGCCTTCTTTAGCAGCCTGCTTTCGCTTCCAGCAATCCTTTTTTAGATGTCCAACCTTGCCACAATGCCAACACTTCACCTTTGGCTTCTTCCCTTTGGACTTCGAACGAGAGTCACTACGCTTTCCCCCGGAGTGTCTCTCTCGTGAGCGACCTCTGGCCATCATTACCTCTGATGTAGAGGTATCTGCATTCGACCTCTTCCTCATCTCCTCATCCAACAAGGCTCCAACAACATCATCAAACTCAAGGATATCTGAAGTACTAAAGCTTATGGAAGTAAAAAAGTGATCCCAGGATTCAGGCAATGAAAACAATAGAGTTATTGCCTTATCCTCTGAATCAAATTTCACATCTAGACTGTCTAATTGCACCAATAAGGTATTAAAAACATTCAGGTGATCAGCAATTGAGGTACCTTCTTTCATCCGCAAACCGTAAAGTTTCCGTTTCAGGAGAATCCGATTTGTCAAAGATTTCGTCATATAGAGCTTCTCAAGCTTCGACCACAAGCTTGCGGCGGTTTTCTCTGACACAATGTTGAACAGAACATCGTCTACTAGACATAACCGAATTGCGCTCAGAGCTCTATCATCCATCTCATCCCATTCATCCTCCGTCATGGAAGAAGGCCTTTTGTTTTTCCCCAACAGTGCTTTTGCCACACCTTGTTGAATCAGCAAATCGTGCATCTTCACCTTCCAGATCTCAAAATTATTCTTGCCATCAAATTTCTCAATTTCAAACCGGGCACTTTGAGTTTTCGCCATTGTATCAACAAAAAACACAATAATCTCCAACCAGCAATAAAAAAGAAAAAAAATTGCCTATGCCTCTGCCTTTGCCTTTAAAACAAAAAACTGCACTTTGCACTTATATTTAAAAAAAACTAACTTTCTGCCATATGCACTTCTCAAAAAAATAAGTAAGAGACGTTCCTTAAAAAAGAACTGACTTATTGCTATGCAAAAAATTCCAGTATATAAAGACCACCGCCACAAACAAAAATTTTGTTTTATTAACTTCTGTCTCAACCAAAGAAATCTGCAATATTCATGCAGAGATCAAATGTTCTTCCACATAGACACGCAGGAATGCCGCACTGGATAAACACTAACGTGCTCTCATGCCAAGGATTGTTCCTAAATGGTGACTTTGGTGTGATTTTATTGTGTTCAATACTTCCCAAAAACAAAAGGAAAACTATTATGAACCTGAACGCCGGCTATAAACCCACGCCGAACCAATTGCACGCACACAGCAGTGATATACCTAAACCCACGCTGTTCTTTCACATATATCCGAGCTGTTGGTAAAATATATATTAATGCAGGTTTTGATAACAATTTGACGCCGGTTTGAAACTATATATATAACCACGCATTCAAAGATATATCAACGCTGTTTTATATCACTGTTTATTACCATCGGATGCAAACTTTGAAACGCATCGCACAGCAAAACGTACCTTCATGAGAGACATACCTTCTCGGCGCCTTTTACCCTGGCAGTCGAAACGCATGATGCTTTCCGTGGACTTTATTGACAATCGCATTTTCAGTTTCCATGGCTATTGCATGCCATCCAAGCACCAATGTCCTCCAATCAAATGCACAGCAAGAGCGTTTCACAGTTAGATGTAGGAAACCCGTATGGTAATCACATGCTGCTGCCAATTGACGTGGCTCAGGTAATCTCTGCGCATTCCAGCGCGCAGGGTTGTCAACGCAGCCAATACGCACCCATAACAGCGCTCCACGCTCACGCAAGGCTCCAGTACAGCTTCACGCACGCAAACGATCCGTACAGAACTTTCTCAGCACCCTTAGCACTCCACCTTCAGCAGAACCGCTCCTCCAACGCGCTCTGATACCAATTGTTGGAGAAATGTACAGCTAAATTAAACAACTAATAACACAGCAAGACACATAAGACACAGCTTTTAACGTGGTTCACCCAACCAATCTGCGCTACGTCCACCAAACATAGGCATCAGGGATTTATTAATCAAATTAGGAGATTACATCATGAAATCCTCACACTCTCTTGCAAACCAACCGAATGGTTGCCTGTTAAATAGCCTAGAGAATCTAACAGCCTCACAACTCCCTCACATCAAATATAGGAGGCATTAACTCCCTCCCAACAACCTGGAGCTAATCTAGGAACTGAATCCCTATTGTTGTCATCAGCTGAGATTTTTCCTATTTTGCTTAAACAAAAAATCTCAACACCTTGTTGGTACCTCTTAACTTCCATTTCAGCTGTGTCGACTAATGCCATCTCCTATTGCATGTTCCGAGTTGCAAATAATATTGCTATACACTACCAATGCCTCTATCTCCTAGTGCCTCTTCCCTTTTGCCAAGAATACTGGTGCACCAATTATGCAGAGTTTAATCTAATTCTTTCCAGTCCTACCCACTCCATTCATGTTACAAACATTTTGTAAGATCCGGCATGGTCCATAAAATATAATTCTCATAGTGACAATTAAGCGGTTATTTCTCTGTAAACTTAGGTGACAGATCTACTCGCCAAATGAAGCTTCGAATCACAGGAGCAGCATTCAGGTGTTATATAATATACATGGGAGTGCCGGTTTGCTATTTGGTGCTCATGAAAACCTTATGTTCAGCCACGCCAACCCATCAAATCACGCGTTTCGCATGGAACAACAACTTCCGTTTTGTTCACGAAAATGGTATGCTCTCTCGCCACAGTTGCAGGTTTCACAAGGAGTCATGACTGTGTGGACGGACAACGGTTTTTGAAACAGTTTGTGTTGGTCCATAGGTTGCCACTGTTAGTAAAATTTAATGGGGGGTCGATAGCTACGAGAATCTTAGCTGGTTCATATGCGCAACTATATAATTTAAATCTCTGCTAATCCATCTCTTTAATTTTAATTTTTGATGAGATAGATTGGTAAATTATTTCTTATAAATAGCGGTAACTCATTTTTTAAAGCATAGTATTAATTTATTTGTTATAAAATAGTAGTGCTTTATCTCTCTTGTTTGCTATGTTTATTCACAAAAGTTTTACTAAGGAGTTGAAACTACTTTTTAAAATAAATATGATAGCTTAAAATGTGACAATTTTGATGTATTCAAACTTTGAATGGGGAACTTATTTTTGGATTTAAAAAAAAAAAACTTATTTTGAGATTTATCAATTTGGTTAAGTTAATGAATCTTGAACTTTATGAGTTTGGTTAAAGTGACTAATTTTGTGTAATAGAATGAATATATCTAAGAAATTCTTATTTTAAACATTCTTACTACAATATATGGCTTTTGAGTTGTTGATTTGTATCACACATGATCATTTAAAGATAGTTAAGTAATCATAATTAATAAAATCTTATTTTAAACATCCTTACTACAATATATGGCTTTTGAGTTGTTGATTTTCATCACACATATTCGTTTAAAGATATTTAAGTAATCATATCTAAAAAAATCCTATTTTAAACATCCTTACTACACTATATGGCTTTTGAGTTGTTGATTTGCATCACACATGTTTGTTTAAAGATATTTAAGTGGCACATGTTTAGGCATGCATCATCTCCTTGCATCACATTTTCTATCATATTGCATTTCTAAATATAATGGGCAAAAGGGGATTGGAACAAGTCACATAATTTTTGCATTGTATTTGGTGTTGTATTTTACAGAAGTTGTGCTAATAGATAAGTTTGTATTAACATTGTTGTTAATTAGGCCATTGTTGGAAGCTCTAATATTAAATGTTGGGAGTTTGACAATATTGAGAAGGGAGGGGAGGTGAATCAATATTGTACAGATGGATAAAACTATATCAAATTTGGTCATTTTTCTTTACAATTAACTAATTAATTCACTCATTAGCAACACCATACATAAATAGTAGATCTAAACACAAATATGATCAATGCATATAAGCAACAATACACATGAACAAATAAACATGAGCACAACACATCAAAACATTATCACAGATGAGAACATAAGATATAAGTTCAAACCTTTTTCCGGGAGAAAAACCACCATTTGCTTCTACTTTGTTCTTCTCTTTATGATTGAAAGTATTTCTTTTACATATGCACTAGCCACCAATAGTGTGCAAGCTCCAATTTTCTATTCATGCGAGAAAACACTTGCTCCAGGCCACTGCTCGAAGAAATACACCACTTCTTGTACGTTGTAGGGCACCACTTGTTAGAAGCGACTAGTCCCTCAACTATGCAAGCCACTACCCACTAGATGCCCCAACACCCTATAATTTTTCCGGCCAACACTCCCAAATTATCAAGCTACAACCTAAAGGAAGCCACCACTCGAATGAACAATCCACTACTTGCCAACAAGCCACAACTCACCCATTGAAGGCCCCAACCTTTAAGCTCTCGTGGACTAATTTTCATACATTTTCAAACTAGGATCCACTACTCAACTCAATAAATAGTAGGCCACTTTTTATCCCATTTTCATATTGGGCCCACTAATGACTCTAACCTCATCAACTAAATACAAGCACCTCTGTAATATAACTCTCTACTTTTACATTCAATCCGCCATCACATACACTTTGTCTCAAACCATAACAACATCAACTCTTACTCATACACAATCTAAGCTGAGACATGCTCAACTCCCACGAAAAATACATCAGTCATGTTATACATTGTTGTACATACAATACAAGAAAACAAAATAAAGCACAATCACCAACAATATAACTTTCTCACTCACAAACTAAGTCCTCATGACATGACAATATAGAAACTACAACAACAACATCATCATGCTCAAGCTCTAACCATGCACACCGCTGATCTAAATACAAGGCAACAACATCTATATAACAATAATCCTTACAATAACAATGTTATCCATAAAAAATAGTAGCTATGCCAATGTCAGAGCCACATTCTACTACATGTATATCTGATCACTGTGAGCCCACCAACACCAACTCTTTTGCTCATTGATATGCATTGCCCCTAACATTCACAATCAAACACTCACCAAATCCATGCACATTCTTATCACCAAATCACTCTTCTACAGGTGTGCAAATCACAACTATAGGTATGTTAATCTCTGTCATTTTACCTCTACTAGAACATTAGCACACACCATGTAAATGATAATCTAAACTCTGCACTATGCATCAATCATCACACTAGTCTCACTATCTGCATTAGATCATCGTTCAACACTCAGTCCATAAAAACCCTCTCTGCAAAATCTCTTTGTCATACACACTGGTAAGAAGAAAAATGCACTATGTCTAAGCTTCCAACACAAAGCAACTATGAAAACTTAACACTTTGTGTAGCACTTTCATATTTTATTATGAGCCTAGCATCCTCCACATCAACCAAATCAAGATGAACAATGCATTCCATAACCACTAGGACCATATCAACGATGCATTAACCTCACAGACTAGATAAAACCACTGCACCTTCGAAAGTGGTTCAAGGTATGACTTTGATTTTGGTTTTATATGTTGACAATCTATTCTTGAAAAGTAATGAGCCTCTTATGATCAAAGTAAGAGGAATCTCGCCTATAAAACTCAAAATAATGAATCATGGCATGATGAATCACGTCCTAAAGTTGGGAAAAGAAAATCTATATCATGAAGCTATTGAAGAATTTTTTGGAAAGTGGAAATGAAAATCGTTGGACACTCCGATTGAATTTCAAGAAGTTGTGAATAGATATTGTTGAACTTGACTTGGCAACTGATAATTGATTGAAGCATTAATGCTCTATTTGAATGCTCGTCTGTATACATATATGCTATGTATAGAACCTGAGTGAATTCATGATTGAGTTGCTTCATATACATTATGTTGGCATCGAGCACCCTTCAAGATATTTTTGTTCTGATAAAGTCTTCCTCTGATATACGACTGCATGGATGTAATAATGATGTTTGGGATTATTATTGATGAGTGCATCTAGGTGTGTCTGAGTATGATATCTGCCATGATATCTTGGATGAGAGGTCTATATCACGACCGTGGTTGAGTACGATGTTGCTAGCATGGCTAGCTGTGAGGTAGGATGAAGAAGATCTATGAAGAGTTGTTTCAGCAAGTTATAGATATGACATGGATACATTGTGATTACAAAGAGTGGGAATCGATTGGAATCTAATCCCACATATAGCTAGGACTGGGACACCTTCATTAAGATAATGTTGCTATACGAGGCAAGCTTAGGATTGTGGTTGGAACTGTTGGCATTATGTTACAAGTGTTGTCCTTGATGGCAACTCACTCAGAGGTTAGTACAGGTGCTCAGAGGTTGGTACAGGTAATGGCAACTTACTCAGAGGACAGATCTTAGTACAACATGGCAAGAAAGTTCATACACGCAGGTTCATTAAGCCCAAGTCGCGTGTACACGCAGGTTGGCTTCAGAAAAAGTGCGTGTATGTGGAAAAGTACCTTTGGTCCATGGCGGTTAGTCCTTGGAAGTTGTGCCTATGGTTTCGGACCATTGTGTCTCGACGGGCGTGTCGATCCCTAGTTTTGAAGTTGATGGTATTGTGTTACTATGGTTTTGGCTCTTGGTATTGAACAAGGCCTAAGGCTATATAAGGAGAAGATCATTAGGCAAAGACATGTATTGTGTGTCTAACGCAGTGAGAGGATCTGGTATTGCTGGTTATCTGTTCCGGACGTTTTGGCAAGGGTCAGATCTGACAGCGAAGGCATAAGAATCTATTTCTAGATCTGCACGCGGGTTGCCTTTGGTGAAAGCGCGTATACACGCGTTTTTGGTACAGTGAAGTAGCGTATGCATAATAAGATTTGATATTTCAGGTTGCTGCTGATTCTGGTGGTTGTTGCAGAGTTCTGGGCTCTGGTTTGGGTTCTGTGTTCTTGATGACAGGGTTTCAGTGATTCAGTATTGGGTTGTTTAATGAATTATGATGCAAGTATAAGTTGATGATTGTATTGCAGTAATGTTTGTTTTGTACTCTTGGATCCAGTCTGAAAATTGATGAAACGTGGTCCCTGAAGGTTGCAGGGTCAGCACCTACGTACTAGTAAATGGATCAGCTAGTACAAGAGCTGAGGGGGTTGTAGCTCCCTTCCAGAAGTAGTTGGAAAACGAGAGAGGGTCGTAGCCCTCTGCAGGTTGTAGCCTACGTACTGGTAAAGGACTGCACCAGTACATTGTAAAAGAAGTTTCTCATTAAAGAAGAAAGAGACGAATTGCAGCAGGTGGTTTTCACCCACATTGGGTTTCCACCTTATATCATGGTGTTCATGTGTGTGGCTCTTGTGTGATGTTCTGTTCTGTTATACTGCACCTGTTTACTGTTAATATACTTAATAATGTTCTGATGCATTCACAGAAGATTAAAGCTAACTCAATTATAAGATCTCTGGGTATACGCTTGTTGCATTAGATACAGTCGCGTGTACACGCAGGTTAACTTAACGAAAGTAGCGTGTATGTTTCTGAGCATTGAAAAAGTTTTATTGATCTGATAATACTGATTCACCCCCCCCCCCCTCTCAGTATTATTTCGAACAATTGGTATCAGAGCAGGTCCTTCAGAGGAAGCTTGATCGCTTGAAGGAAAAGATCCATCAGAATGGCTAATCCAGAAAGAGAGGCACACATCAGGCCACCAGTCTTTGACGGGAACAATTTTACTCACTGGAAGATAAGAACCACTGCATATCTACAGTCTCTTGGAGCAGAAGTTTGGGGAATCGTAGAAGGAGGATACAAGTTCCCATCAGAAACTCCTACAGATCCAGCAGAGAAAAAGCAATATGAGCTCAATGCCAAAGCAGTTACTGTCCTATTGAGTACTCTGACTCAATCAGAATTTATGAAGATCATGCATTTCAAATCAGCTAAGGAAATATGGGACAAAATCGTTACAAGCTACGAAGGAGATGATCAGGTAAAAAGAGCAAAGCTTCAAACTCTCAGAATCCGGTATGAAACTCTTAAGATGCGAAGTAATGAAAGCGTAGCTAATTATTTCCTGCGTATGGATGAGATTGTGAATTGTATGAGGGATCTGGGTGAAGAATTTGAGGAAGTTGTCTTAGTTGAAAAGGTTTTGAGATCTCTGTCTACTAAATTTGATTCTAAAGTATCTGCCATAGAAGAAAAGGAGAATGTGCAGAAAATTACCATGTCACAGCTTCACGGGATCTTAATTGCTTTTGAAATGCGACAAGAGGTACCACCAGAGGCCGCATTCGAAGTGTCAGAGGAAGAAGATGAGGTAAATTTTGTCAAGAATCTTGAACGGGGAACTGGACGGTTCAAAGGTAAGCTACCTTTCAAATGTTTTCTATGTGGTAGGGTTGGTCACTATGCTGCTAGATGTCCTCATAACAAAGGAAAGATATCTGAAGAAGATGGTAGAAGCTATTATACCCATATTAAAAGTTCATTCAATGATAGTGAAGATATTAGAAGTCTCATGGCACATGAAAAGAAGAATGCTTCATCCAATTATAGCGAAGATATTAAAAGTTTCATGGCACATGAAAAGAAGAATGCAGAAACTGAAGAAGTTGCCAAATTAAAAGAACAATTGGAGACAGAAACCGGGGTAAGGGAGAAATTGCAGGATATAGCAAAAGATCAGAGCACAACTATTCAGAGACCTGAATCAAAGGTCCTCTCTCTAAAAGAAGATCTTGAAGATCAAGAACATGAAGTGATCAAACTAAAGCGACAAGTGGAAGAAGGGAGAAAAGTTGAAGAAGACCTAAGGAAGCAGTATCTGAAAAAGGAAGAACAACATCAAGTTGAGGTAAATATATTGAAAGGTAAACTAGAGGAAAAGGATAAGCTTTTATGATTTCAAGATAGTTCTAAAGTCTTGGATGATATTCTTAATAGTCAAAGATCTCCCGCTATCAAGACTGGTCTTGGTTTTCATGAATATGTTGAAGGTGAATCTAGTTCACAAGGTGAGGCAAGAAAATCTAATGAGAAATCTGAAATGCTCAAGGAACAACCAAGGAAAGAAATTCCTCAAGGAAGATCCTTTACTCCTAACTATGGACGTGATAGACGATTATTTCCTCCACTGAAGAATGTTGAATGTTATGTATGTCATAATCTTGGACATGTTGCTGCCAGATGTAGAAGTAGAATGGTTCAAGAAAGATGATCGCATCCCAGGTATTTCAGAGGGTATTGCTTTGCCTGCAATGCATATGGACACAACGCAATTGATTGTGATAGAAGGAACATGAAAAATATAAGGTGTTATACATGCAACAACTATGGGCATAAAGCAAGGGAATGCAGGAGCAGATTTCAAAATTCAAGACAAGAGGACCATACATCATCAAAGTTGCAGGAATTGAAGAAGACAGAGACAGAAAGGTGTGGCATAACTCAGTCAGCTGACATAACAGACACAGGGGAATCTGAAAGTGATGAAATTCAGTATTCCATCCTGCATACGCTGATATAATGAAGACAAGTCACGTATATACGCGAGTTACAGGCTGCAAAGTCGCGTATATGGAGAAAGGGCAGCAGAATAAACCCAGGTTCAGTCATGGTTGGCTCAGGCTCAGGGGGCAGCAGAACAGACTCAGGAAATGGTTCAGTCATGGTTGGCTCACACTCAAGGGGAGCATATCTTCAAATAATTCATTGTTGGCATTATGGATTGCTGATGAAACTAAATGATACATCTTGTTGTTTGATCAAAGGAATAGTATTGCAGATTGATGCTTATGGTACAGATCTGAATGGCTGGTCTTAGATCCTGCATCTACTCAGGGGGAGCATGGATAGATTGGTACACTTTGGCATATACAAAGGGGGAGCCAAATCAGAATCTTCAGCATGTACTTAGGGGGAGTATGGACAGCAGTATGGACAGTAGAAGGTATACCAAAGAAGAGAATATCTTGGTACGCCCTTTGCCCTTGATGTCAAAGGGGGAGAGTGACTTGGTGTGGTGGTTGCCATCAAGTACAAAGGGGGAGATTGTTGGCATTATGTTTCAAGTGTTGTCCTTGATGGAAACTCACTCAAAGGTTAGTATAGGTGCTCAGAGGTTGGTACAGGTAATGGCAACTTACTCAGAGGACAGATCTTAGTACAGCATGGCAAGAAAGTTCATACACGCAGGTTAGTTAAGCCCAAGTCGCGTGTACACGCAGGTTGGCTTCAGCAAAAGCGCGTGTATGTGGAAAAGTACCTTTGGTCCATGGCGGTTAGTCCTTGGAAGTTGTGCCTATGGTTTCGGACCATTGTGTCTCGACGGGCGTGTCGATCCCTAGTTTTGAAGTTGATGGTATTGTGTTACTATGGTTTTGGCTCTTGGTATTGAACAAGGCCTAAGGCTATATAAGGAGAAGATCATTAGGCAAAGACATGTATTGTGTGTCTAACGCAGTGAGAGGATCTGGTATTGCTGGTTATCTGTTCGGGACGTTTTGGCAAGGGTCGGATCTGACAGCGAAGGCATAAGAATCTATTTCTAGATCTGCACGCGGGTTGCCTTTGGTGAAAGCGCGTATACACGCGGTTTTGGTACAGTGAAGTAGCGTATGCATAATAAGATTTGATATTTCAGGTTGCTGCTGATTCTAGTGGTTGTTGCAGAGTTCTGGGCTCTGGTTTGGGTTCTGTGTTCTTGATGACAGGGTTTCAGTGATTCAGTATTGGGTTGTTTAATGAATTATGATGCAAGTATAAGTTGATGATTGTATTGCAGTAATGTTTGTTTTGTACTCTTGGATCCAGTCTGAAAATTGATGAAACGTGGTCCCTGAAGGTTGTAGGGTCAGCACCTACGTACTAGTAAATGGATCAGCTAGTACAAGAGCTGAGGGGGTTGTAGCTCCCTTCCAGAAGTAGTTGGAAAACGAGAGAGGGTTGTAGCCCTCTGCAGGTTGTAGCCTGCATACTGGTAAAGGACTGCACCAGTACATTGTAAAAGAAGTTTCTCATTAAAGAAGAAAGAGACGAATTGCAACAGGTGGTTTTCACCCACATTGGGTTTCCACCTTATATCATGGTGTTCATGTGTGTGGCTCTTGTGTGATGTTCTGTTCTGTTATACTGCACCTGTTTACTGTTAATATACTTAATAATGTTCTGATGCATTCACAGAAGATTAAAGCTAACTCAATTATAAGATCTCTGGGTATACACTTGTTGCATTAGATACAGTCGCGTGTACACGCGGGTTAACTTAACGAAAGTAGCGTGTATGTTTCTGAGCATTGAAAAAGTTTTATTGATCTGATAATACTGATTCAACCCCCCCTCTTAGTATTATTTCCAACAGGAACCTCCTTGAGAGGGAGGATGACTATGGTATCCTTTTTGTGATATATATATTTTTGTTGTAATATGAAATTTGATTTTGATGACTTGTATGAACGAGAGACAAATTCTATTGTGACATGATGATTACTAGATATGAGCATGATGATATGTTGCTAATCTACTGAGAGCATCATTGATTGAGGACATTGAGCCAACTCTTCCCCTCTGTTTGATCTCTCATGGTGTAGAATTGAGATGGAGAGATCCTAGGGTTGAGGGATATTTGGAAAATAGGGTATCACCCCTATTTGTTACACATGGGGCTGGAGATGTTGCTCCCCTATCTTGGTCTTTACAGAGTATACCCTAGTTGGCATCATACTCACAAGCTGGGCTTTTTGAGATTGTCCTTCCCCATCTGGCCAACAGGTTGAGGAGGCTTAGGGGATGCTATCCTTACCATTTGGTAAGTCAAGTATCTAACCCAAGCTTGGATTATGATGCAGGTGTTCTACCACACGACCCTTGAGGGTCATTGATGGGAAGATCGGTAGGCAATAAGATGGGCTCAGATGTGCTCCCCTATATCACCTATTGCTCAATATCGTAGATGTTTAGCTCCCCCATTAGATTCTAGGTTGAGATATTCTCCTCGATGTGATTTTGAGATGTGCTCTTTGATGTAGATGCAAACCGTAGATTTGGCTCCTCACTAATGTTTCTCGGGTGGTAGCATTGAGCTCCATGCTGACAGTGATTCTAGTTGGTAGCAATGGATCCCAGATGGATAGAGGGTGATAGCTTAGACTCCTCTTCAATGTCAAATTATTCTTATGTTAGAGTCGAGAATGTTCAAAATATGAGCAAAGAAAATAAAGAGGAAAGTAGAAATAAGAAAGAGATGAACCAACATGAACAATGACGATACGTGACGATGATATACTTGAGATTGGATATGATTTGATGACAAGATACATATGACATGATACAAATGGAATTCTCCCTAGTTGAGACAGAGTGTTAAAATATGAAACTACGGTCAAATTCCACTTTGGATAGCTCATTTTATGGAGACGAAAATTTATTAAATTCCTCTTTTCTAGAGGACCAAAATCGATATAATGGTCATCTAATTTGGATTTAAGAGAAATTGTATTTTTGAATTATAAGCACATGTGCATATTTGATCAGGTCAGCCCTAAAGCAAAGTGGAAACCCTTGGAAGGCTATAAATACAAGTGATCTCTACCTCATTTGGACATTATCGTGAGACACTCTTCTAATTCTCTTTCTTGGTTTTGGCTCACACAAGTCCGAGGCACGTCCGCAGAGAAATGGGTTCGCTTGAAGATGAAATTGTAGGGTCTGAAGCTCGCATATCTATTTTAGGGTTTTGGGCCTTAGTCGCAGGCATGACATAGGAATAGCTTCACCATAGTCACTCGTTTAATAGCTCATTCATGTGACCAAAGCATCTCAGTCGCATGCACAAATCACCCTCCATGCGACTGGCATCTCAGTCGCAAGCTCTCCAAAGGTTGAATTCGACCACAATCACTATCTTACAAGCTCAAGGGAGTGATTGAACCTCTCCAGTTGCATGCATGATTCCTCCTCCATGCGACTGACAACTAAATGTTTGTTTTTTTAGTTATCCAAAGTTTTCACTCATTGACCGTAGTGTTTGTACTCCCTTTTGCTGAACCATTGAATGAGAATATAGTAAGAAGAAGAATTTGAAAGAGTTTTCGCCATAGTAGGTTTTTCCTTGGTCTCCGACCAATCCCGGTGTCTCTATGTGTGAATGATTTTCTTATATTGTTGCTTTATGTTCCACTGCATTGATGATGATGATATTGTTCTTTCTATATAGTTGCATATGCTACTAAACAATGATGTGAATCTGAATAATTCTATGATATTATGGGGTGAATTTAATGTGTAAATAAAGAAATTCAATTATCAAATCAAAGAACAATATACATTAGGGAATTTTGAGGTCTAAAATGGGTCTCCTAAGGAAATTATAAAATAATAGTGGAAAAAATAAAATAAGGTTAGATTACATCATCAAATTTTAGAGGGATAAAAGAAAAACCTATTTTTTCAACTCGCATTTTCAATTATCTCCCTATGGTTTTACTCAAATTTCAAGAGGAAACACTCATTGAATGCAAAATTTGATTCCTCATCCAAGGAGTACCCATGTTGCATACTTTCAATGGACCCTACCACGCGAAAAATGAGAAATACATGAAAAACGGGATTGCAATCACGCTTTTTCATGTATTTCTCATTTTTCGTATAATAGGGTCCATCTAAAGTATGAAACATGGGTAATCTTTGAATGAGGAATTAAATTGTACATCCAACTTGTACTCCTGCTCGAATCAAAATTTGAGTAAAATCTTATGAAGATAAGTTGAAAATACGGGTTGAAAAATTAGATTTATTATTTTATTATTTTTTAATCTTTTTACTTTTTTACTCCAAAAATGGCGAATCATCCCCCATGGTTGAAATCATCATATAGAATTCTATTGGTTCTTATAATGTTTATTTGGTTGTACATTTTTCTTAGGAGACCCATTTTAGACCTAAAAATTTCCCTAATGACCCTAAGAAAAATTAAAACTTATCAAGAATGGAACTTGGAGGTTAGTGGATCCTCATGTTGGCGTCAAACCTGTTGGTGACAAATGGATGTATAAGATCAAGTATAAGGTAGATGGTTCACTTAAAATACTATGCTTAGAAGGAAGGTGTTAACTACACAAAGACATTTTCTCCTACAACAAAATGGGGCACAATTAGAACTCTGTTTTCTCTTGCAGCTCAAAATAGATGGAAGATACACCATATGGATGTAAGAAAAAAACTTTTTTGAATGGCGATTTGAAGGAGGATGTTAAAATGTTTCAGCCATAAGGTTTTTCTATCAAAGGAGAAGAACAAAAGGTATGTAAGGTGTGGAAGGCTTTGTATGTACTGAAATAGACATCTTGCGCATGGTATGAAAAATTAACTGAACACCTTCTCAAGTTGAATTATAAGTTATTTGATCTAGTTGGAAATTCAGTTGTATATTTGGTTGCCTATGTAGATGATTTGATGATCACAAGAAATATTGATGACTATATAGGATATGTTAAAAGAGGATTATTGGAAGTTTTCAACATGACAGATTTGGGTTTATTACATTATTATTTAGGGATTGAAGCTGATCAGAAACCCAAATATATTTTTATTTCTCAGAAGAACCATATTTGACAACTATTGAACATATTTGGGATGTAGGAATGTAACCCCATTGCTACTCCAATGGATAAAAATTTGAATCTCACTTCAACTAAAGGAAGCACGTTTGAAGATCCAACAAAGTACAGAAAATTTGTTGGAAGTTTGAATTTTTTTAACTACTACTTGACGTGGCATAGCTTTTTCTATAGGTATACTTTCCAGGTTCATGCATTAGCAATGTGAAGGTCATTGGAATGCAAAAAAATGAGTGGTCGAGTGTTTGAAAGGCAATCGAATGAACATAGGGCATCAAATATTCCAAAGTTACAAATTTCCATCTCACTGGCTATGCAAATTGTGATTTTGACGGAGATAAAGAAAATGAGGTCTCTATTTCTGGTTATTTTATGAATATTGGATCAACAACTATCAGTTGGAGATAACACAAGTAATATGTTCCTGTTGATTATACCATTGAAGTCAAATATGTTGCATCAAATCAAGCTACAAAATAAATCATTTGGATTTGCAAAGTACTTGAAGACTTGCAGAAGAAACAAAAGGCTTCAACTCCATGGCAGAATAAACTCCATAATGAAAAAGAAATTGCATTGATTGTGAATACATTCATTTATACAAACATAGGGTAGGTACGAGACAATTATGTCTTGGTAACTTATTAGCTGAAAGTAAAAACTAACAACTAATTACTATTTTAAAAACATAATCCCAAAGGTTTAATTGACATTCCCCCCTTAATCCGAAGGAACATTTGACATGCCAAGTAACATTTAGAACTTTTCAAACTTTTCACATCCCAGTTCCTTAGTAAATATGTTTGCGATACGCTCTAAAGTAGGACAATGTGTCAAATAAATAACTTTGGCCTCTACATAATGTTGAATCAAGTGGTATTTGGTATTAATATGTTTGCTTCGATCATGAAACTCGGGATTTGCCCTGTGTAAGATTTAATAATAAAATAAAAGAGATTACATTCATCAGAGTTCAAAAATATCAGAAACGTCTATGCACCAAAAGGAATAAAGCATTAAGATAATGATTTTGGATAGGAGGTTTCCATCTTTTGCATGTGTAGCCACCATAATATGTCCAAAATTGATAAATAGAAAAAGCTTGCAAACTAAGGAGAGGATAGGAGAAGCCTCTACGATGAATCCATTAGGAACCATATCATGTACAACAAAAAAAAATACTAAACAATGACACAAAGGATGCTTCATGAGATGGAAATGGAGCCAAATCGGATTGCCCTACCCTGCAATAAGCTTTAAAAGTATCTCTCTAGATGTGGTAGAGACTCCACATTTGGAAATTAGGCTAGCCTCACTATTCTATTCCTGGAAAATGTGATCAAAGGTGATTCAAGTAAAACAATCCTTCACGTAAGAGATCTTCTCCATCTAGTGGACTAAGAAGGGCACCAAAATGGAAATATTCCACAAGGCCCAATCAATAACCACCTTTGAGTCACCAACAATGTGAATCTCATCCAAGGTGAGCTAAGAGGCACAATCTAAAATGCTCGAAATGGCCAAGAACTTTGCTCTCATGTTAGTGCTTCTCTCCCAAAACCAATAGAAATGAAAAGTTAGAGAGTGGTTGAGGAGAATCATGGCACCCCCTCTTCCCATTGATGGCAACATTCCTTTGTTATATCTTAGGTCTTAGGTCTTACACGCTCTAAAATTTCTAAAATTATGATGACTAGTTCCCATAATTGAATGTTACAATAATGATTATTAAATTTCAATGGCCGTAATTGTTGAAGTAAGTGTAAATTAATTTGTAAAATCTTATTGGAAATTATGACAAGTAGCTTTATAAATTCAGTGATTGAATATCAAATTTAAGGTTATTGAATTTGAATGGTCGTCATTGTTGAGGTTTAAATTTTGTTATTGGAAGCTTTAGGAATAAAACTCTGTAAGAATTTGGCTTGTCTAACTTTTCAGGTAACACCTTACTCATCATGAGAGACTAGAAAGTCTAATGATTATCACACAAGTTTTGAGAGCCTTAAATAGATGAGGACACAAAGTAGCCAACACAATTAATATGCCAATGGTTAAATTAGGAATAAATTGTAAATAAAATTAAAATAGTTCAGAAATATTATGAAAAGTCAAAAATCAAAATACAAATTTTAATAGAAAAAGAATATGGAACAATTAATAGGTCAATGATAACACTAAGGAGAAATTGTAAATAAAATTAAATTATATTAAAAACTAGTAGTTAGAGGTCATATATTCCCTTGATATAATCCACAAGCTTAATTGGGAGGATTGCAAAAAGAAGAACAATTTAGGAGGGTGGAAAGCATTATATGCTCTAAGAGACATATTTATGGGATTGGAAACCTATCAACGTGCTCTTTGGGCTCCTAGTTTTTCTAGTGATATTATATGGGTTAAACTGTGGGCTAGCAATATCCTTGTCTCAAAATGGAAGCAAATTGAGAAAATCCAAAAATGCTCGATCATGGGAAAATTCAAAATAAAAAGTTATGTTCCTTATGAGAAAATGTTGAGTGAAAAATGAGTAGATCCCATCGAACAAATTTCTATGGTGTGTCTCATAAGGTACTTAAAAAGAATTGAGCAAATGAGAGTAGGTAGATGGCCTAAAGTTATTTACAATGAAGGCATGAGTGAAAGAAACAAATCATGTATGAGACAAAACAACAAAAGGATGCAAAAATGGAATATTTACCTCAATTCCTATCCCACAAAAAACAAGGAGTTAAAGAATTTTGTTATGGAGAAGCTGCGTAAGCGTATATGGGGAAAAATGTTGAGTAGAAAGAAGAAGTACTATGTCTAGGAATTCAACCCCCTGTGTGATCTCCAACAAAAAGAGTACATTGGATCTAGCATTCGATGGAGAGAAAAGATTATTATTTGTCAATTAGGAACTAACTCACATCAACTTCAATGCAAAATCTGTCGGTAGAAAAGACCTAAAGAATATTGGGAAGAATGGCTGTGTTCTTTTTGCAATTATGGGGTAGTGGAATTAGAAAAACATTTCATTTTGGAATGTGATGCTCTCAGAGCATCAGAGGCAGTTACAACAATATGTTAACATCGATTCCTTAGCATTGTATTTTCAGTGAGGGGACCGTTAGAAGGTTGAGTCATCTCATCATTAATTTGAGTAAGAAAATGATTGAATTACAAAAAGAGAAATGTAGGGAGGCTAGTGATGCCATAGTTTTTTTTTTTTAGTCTCGTGGACATTAAAATTTCATTCATTCATTCATTCCATAGTTCGTCACCTCACCTGAAATCTAGTAAAAAAAAACTTCTAGTCATCCTCAAGTGAAAACCCAAAGTTCATGGAAATAAGTTAATCACCAAATACCGGGCAACTATTTTTATATTTACCGTTTAGTTTAGTATTTGTGATATTCATTAACTAGAGGTTTATCTTATGAATTTGTGGATTGATCCATTAATACACATTAAATCAAATTCTCAAAGATCTAACTCCAGCACAATATGCTAATAAAAGAACCTAATTGCGATAGCTATAGTGGAGGAAAGTTCATGACAGTGCCCACTAAATAATTTATTATTGTGGTCAATGAAATGAACATAAGTTCGTCAATGTAATTAACAAAAACGAGTTACAACAAGTTTAGATGATAAAGCTGATAATTAACCCAGTAAATGTGATGATGTAAAACATTATCTTTTATTCAATTTTTTAAATGTTTAAAAATTAAGAAAAAAAAATTTATTCTAAAAACTCTTTTTTCTATTTCTATTTTGATTGGTAAGAGTTTAAATTTATTAATATAGTTAATTATTCTTAATTTATATTATGAAATATTAATTTAAATTTATTATTATAATTAATTATTCTTAATTTTTATTGTCAAAGATTTCAATTCCTTATTAACTTTATATTTTTGTTTTTCTACGAAATATATACACCTCACATACTTGTGAGATTACTGTATTTATATTTGGAAAATAGATAAAATTTCCACCCACAAAATTATTTATAGTGATGCAACAAACTCATGAACTTACATGTCGCTGATTGAGAAAAAATATGACTCTCTTTTTCTTTCATTATATAAATCCTACTATCTAAGCATGATTCCCACAATCAAACTAATTGCATCCCTTCTCTGATCACAATCAAACTAATTTCATCCCTTCTCTGATCCTAATAAATTTGTGATCTATAATGATTTTCGTTTATGTTTGAATTATAGTAGAATTAAATTTTTAATAGATAATTTCATTGTTTATATTGTATTTTTTTAACATTAATATAGTTTGAATGGATTTAATGGATAAACATATGTATTTCCTTTTGAAAATTCATATGTTCAAAGTCATAGGGATAATATATATATACAAACTTATATATGTCTTTAGAGATTTTAAAGGTTAAATGGTACAGAAGTGAGTACCTTATTTGGTAAATAGGAGAATCTCATACAACAATTTGAGGTACATGAAATTTCTAGCAAATTATATTTTTACACATTTAAATTTAATATATTTACTATTTGTATATAAAACTTCCACCATGATTATGTTGTTTGTTTTTTTCCTCGTAAAAAATTGTAATTTTATTTATAGAAATAAGAAAAATACATTTTGTAAATGCACAAACTAAGTGTGTATCCACAAGACTAAAAATAGTATATTATGGGACTCCTTTTGCAATTCAATCCTTTTCTTACTCAAATTAATGATGAGCTGACCCATCCTTCTAATAGTCCACTCTTGAAAACACAAATCCAAGGAATTAATGCTAACATACCCATCACTGTCCCTAATGTCTATGAAAGGATCACATTTTAAAATGAAATTATTTTCTGATTCCACTGCCCCGGAAGTGCAAAAAACACACACTCATTCTTCCCAAGCTTCTTTAGCTCTCTTCCACCCTCCCATTTCACATCAAAGTTTATGTGAGTTAGTTCTTAATTGAGCAATAAGAATCTTTTCTCTCTACAGAATGCTAGCTCCAAATAAATGCACAAACTAAATATGTATTCAAGTAAGATCTATCGATATTAGTATCATTTGACCCCATGTTTGAAATAGAAAAACTCTGCAAACAAAAACCTCGAGCTCAAAAAACCAAGGCCAAACAAACAAACAAGGTAAAGTAGATGGGAAGACAACATCATTAAAAAACAATCACCAAAAAACAACATGGAAAATAGTTGAACAATAAATGCCTCCGAAGAAAACCCTTAGGTACTGTCCACAACAACATAAAAGACATCAACGATGGAAAATAGAAAAGGTCAGCACCAAGCCAACGAGAGAAACCCTCACCAAAGACGCATCCAAGAATGAGAGCCAAGGACAGGGATCATTGATGGTAAAATGCCACCAAACCCCCCCCCCCCCAAAAAAAAAAAAATGAGTCACACAAGCACCTCAACGAGAGCTCGATACTGACAACAAAGGCGAAGGCAACTGGAAAATTCATTAAGATCATGGTAGATGGGAAGGGCAACACGAAACATAGGGCAACGATGACTAGGGTTCCAAGTTGTTAATTCCCCTCCCCCCTCAATTCCCCCTTCACCATAGTTACCAAATTCGGGCGAATTGACTCAAAAAATCCAAAAATTTATGGGTTTGGTTCGATTTGTCTGCTAGTTCGTACGAGTTTAGCTTCCTCTCGCTATCATTCTGAACCCGATCACTACCCCTCAGTTTCGTCAATCTTGGAAATAATGA
The DNA here is from genome assembly GCA_031772625.1 of Pinus tabuliformis. NCBI lineage: Eukaryota > Viridiplantae > Streptophyta > Pinopsida > Pinales > Pinaceae > Pinus > Pinus tabuliformis. Next base: position 2,090,904,412 of record CM062816.1, read on the forward strand.
TTTAGTGGCCAAATATTCCTCTTGGTCCACCAATTAAGGATTGAATCAAAAGAATCTTGAAAGGATTGGATTTACTGCTTTTTGAAATTTTTCCAAACGAACTACCAACCAGGGGTTAAGGATCACTTAGGAAGGAGGTATCTTACCCTATGAACAATATTTATCCTCTCCTTTCTTTTGAGGATGTCCCACCCAAAAAGAAAGCAATCTATATGGTAAAAAACAAAAATTTGTATATTACAGTAACCAAAGTAAATTTATATTTAAAAACATTTAAAAATATGTAAAACAAAGAAAAAAATAGAAATTTCTATATTACAGAATTTGAAATAAGGTAAATTCTATATTTAAAAAAATATAACTGAACAATTACTGTTATGGAATTCAAATAAAGGTTCTTTTCTACAATTTATAATAAAAAATTATTTTGTTAATATTATTCTTCATTATTGTTGAATAAATTTGGTTTTGATAAAGATTAGTTAAATGAAGTTGAAATTTTAAATTTGTTTAGAAAATCTGATAACTTTAGTATCAAATTTTTATATAATTATCTAAACTCTGAATTTAATATTCTTATATTTCATTGTATTTAGAACTTGATTTATTAGTTGATAATTTAGCTTTCATCTATTAATCTCAGGGCTAGTATCAAATTTTTATATAATTATCTAAACTCTGAATTTAATATTCTTATATTTCATTGTATTTAGAACTTGATTTATTAGTTGATAATTTAGCTTTCATCTATTAATCTCAGGGCTATTTGAAACTTTGAACTAATGCATGCATTCTGTTTTCAGAAATGAGGATGTTTTTTACATTTTCAAAGTTTATATGAATTTGTTTAATGATAGAGACATAAATTTACTAGTATGTGAGGATCACTTAAGCCTATTTTTAATATTTAGTATTCCATATTTTATTTAGGATTTAGTTTGAGTTTTCATTCCTAGATTTTACTTTGCATGTTTTAGTTTGCCCCTCATTTGTTTTTTATCATCCTAAATAGGAGGGGTTGTAACACCTTAGACAAGAGAGGTCATTGTTAGAGATAAGTAAACATGACTATTCTTGTGAGAAAAGATTTTAATAACTTTTCTTTAATGGTTTGAATATAAGTATTGTTCCTTTCAATTTTTAAAATTTTGAAAAAATATCTCTATGATGCATACTCTCAAATATTTTCCGTATTGAATTTTAGATGGTCAATATATATATATATATATATATATATATATATATATATATATATATATATATATATATATATATATCAAATCGAATTTGAATTCGAATTTGGTAACTATGCCCTTCACCACACTAGTGTTGTCGCTGTTGATATTTCTGAAATAATTAAAAGAAACTTCAGTATGAAACACCAACAATATAATTGTCCAGGACACTCTTGTAGATTATTACTCTTTTCTTTCTATTACAAAAGCTCTAGAATTCTCTTCCTACTTGTTAATTCAACTGATTTATAATGTGAGAGTTATATGATAACCCAGCCTTGTTTGTACCTCTTCACCTCCTTTTCAGCTGTCACAACTCATGCCATCTCCTATTGCATGTTTCCATTTTCCAATAAACTCTTGCACACTACCAATACCTCTATCTCCCAGTGCCTCTTCCCATTTGCCAAGAATACTGGTGCACCTTATGTAGAGTTTAATTTAATTCTTTCTGGTCATACCCACTCCAATCATGTTATAATTTTTTCGTAAGAACATATCAACTCTGGATTTTGGAGGCATCACTTATACGCTAGTATAAAAATACACAAGCAATATGAAAGTAAATCTTATCACTAAATCTGATGTATGGAGTTTTAGTGTACTATGACTTACGGAGTTTTAGTGCTTGGAATTGATTTGCAATTAATCGAAGCCATATATATACTTCTTTGCATGTTGCTTAATCAAAATAATGACAATTAAGCGGTTATTAAAGGCATTAAGACCCTATAAACTTAGGCTACAGATCCACTTGCTAAATGAAACTTCGAATCATAGGAGCACCATTCAGGTGTTATATAATATACATCAGAGTGTCGATTTTTTATTTGGTTCTCATGAAAATGTTATGTTCAGCCACGCCAACACATGAAATCATGCATTTCGCATGGAACAACAACTTCCATTGTGTTCATGAAAATGGTATGTTCTCTGGCCACAGTTGCAGGTTTTATTTATGTTTTCTGGCCACAACTTGGGTTGGTCCATAGGTTTCCACTGTTAGAAAATGTTATCAGGGTCGATATCAGTTCATATATATGTATATAATTTTGATATATTCAAACTTTGATGACAACTTTGATATATTCAAAGTTTGAATGGGGTATTGTTTTTGGATTGTTACAAAAATAATTTTTAGCTCTATGAATTTGGTTAAGCTAATGAATCTAGTATAATAGAATGAATCTTATCTAATAAAATCTTATTTTAAACATCACTCCTATAATATATGAATTTTGAGTTTTCGATTTGCATCACGTATGTCCATTTAAAGTTTTCTAAGTGATATTATCAGGCATGCATAATTTTCTTGTATTACATTTTCTATAATACTACATTTTTAAATATAATGGGTAGAAAGGGATTGGAACCAGTCACATCATTTTTGCATCACAATGCATTATATTTGGTGTTGTATTTTATTAAAGTTGTGCCAATAGATAAGTTTGCATTAACATTGTTGTTAATTATGTCATTGTTGGAAGTTTATGATACCAAATGTTGGGGGCTTGACAATACTGAGAAGGGAGGGGTGAATCAGTATTGTACAAATTGATCAACTTATACCAATTTTTCCCCTTTCTTTACAATTGATTAATTGATTGATTATTTTTTTTTGCTAAAGCAAGAGTCGGACCTTCTATTTCATTAATTAGTAAATAAAATACATAAAATACAACATTCCTCGGTAAGCTGTGGACCAAGGAGAAAACCCAACACTAACTGTTAATGGGCCAGAGGCAAAAGCCCCGATCCCTGCAACCAAACCTCAAAACTTTCCGGAAACCAGCAAGCAAGAATCTAGAGTTGGACCCGAAGCGAAACAATGTGCTATTCTGTAAAGATTTCATGTCTGCATAACTCACAACCCACAAATCTATGGAACAGATAAGAAAGGCGCTTCCCGCCAAGAACAATTTGCTTCCCGCCAAGAGTACTAAACACTAACTCCTCCCGCCATTTTCCTGACTAGCATCTTTAATCTTAACCGTTGAACTTTCTCGCTCCATCGTACGGCTATGGCCAATATCGCTGTGCTTAGAAGCACGACGTTTACCCATATGGACCCACCAACATGCTCGATCAATCCCATCCGTAGATCTGCAATGCAAGATCCAACAGTTGAGGATCATATTGCACCAGTCTACATCACCGAACAATAGCGTGCGATGAGAGTGGTATTCCATCCAACCCCACTGCCACGTGGGGCTCACTGAATGGAATCACTCCCAAATAGGAAAAACCACTTCCCTCTTGCAAGGCTTGCAATCACTGAAAAACTGCCCTGAACGCCGTATTACGAACAAAGAAGAAAAACCCTGGTTATTGAGGCCGCTGAGTGTTATGAAACCAGCTCAAGAAAAGATAGAAAAGATAGATCAACGCCTTAGAATTCAGCCTCTTTGAGGGGGAACCTCCTTTACATTACATAAATGAACAATTCTTTCATGATACAAATGAAAAGACCTCCTTTCTATATAAAGGAGTCTAAGGGGTTATAACATAATCAGAGACGACATAACAATAATAATGTAAGGGAACAATAATAACAATAGTGGGCTTCTATGGGGCACAATAGTAACAATATGGGCACTACATGGGTACATCAATATAATAAGTGGGTTATACTAATAACAATAAGGGGTTACACTAGTAGTATAGGGGCCTAACATGCCACTCTCCTTCAAAAAGTGTTGTCCTCAACGCTTGAGTAGTTCTTGATGCTTCTGTATAAAATTCTTTTCCTCCCATGTGGAATATTCAGCGGGTAAGTTCTTCCACTTGATGAGATACTCTGAAATTGATCGATTTCGTAGCTGTCGGGTTGTTGTTTCTGTGACTGCTCCACGTTCCAATATGATTTTTCCTTCCTCTTCAATTTCTAGCAATATTGCTTGAATTGGGATCTTTTGCAACTTTTGAATAAGTGGCCATACTTCTTCGTCCTTCTTCCATTCATCCCTTTCTTTGTTTATCCAATCTGGTTGGTTAATATAAATAGCACAAAACAATGCTTCCACATCCTCATCCTTGAAGAGTCTTCCCATTCGGTAAGGTCTCCATTTTTTAAGTGCATGTAGTATTGCCAACATTTCCTTCCCATAAATAGCTTGCTTGAGATGTAGCAGTAAAAATACCCAATCACCTACATCAAAACATTTTTCACTACAATGTTGATCTATCTGTTGTTTCATTTGATTTTGCACCAAAGTGGCATTATCCTTTAAAAGTTGGAGAACTTGTTGTTGATGCTCGATGTGATCTTTCTCTGCTTGAACCTTTTTCTTCTTGATATGTCCTTCTATCTTTTGAGGAGTGGTAATTTCTTCCAGTCCTTTACAAGATATGGTCGGATTCACTTCTTGATGCTCAATGTGATCTTTCACTTCTTGAACATTTTTCTTCTTGATGTGTCTTTCTATCTTGATAGTTTGAGGAGTGGTAATTTCCTCCATTGAATTACAAGATATGGTTGGATTCATTTCTTCTTTCTCGATGTGATCTTTCACTTCTTGCACCTTTTTCTTCTTGATATGTCCTTCTATCTTGAGAGTTTGAGGAGTGGTAATTCTTGCCAATGCTTTACAAGATATGGTCTGATTCATTTTTTCTTTCTCTGGGGTGGTGTCCTGGCGTATATCCTCTTCTGTTGATGTTTCTTGATCCTTTTCTTCCTCCTCTTCATATTCTATGAAAAATAATTTCTTCTCAGCACACCTATGACCTTTAGTGCATTTGCTATCACAATTGTAACAAAGCCCTTTTTCTCTTTTTTCTTCCAATTGTTGTGGTGTAACCCTTGTAGGTTGTGGAAGGCTGGGAGAAACAACATTTCCATCTTTATAGTTGTGAGGGGTATGCTTCTTGGTTTCCATAATTTTGCTTTCCATTATTTCACAAAACCCTTTTACTCTTTCCAATTGTTGTAGTGTTTCTCTAAAGAAGGTGTTGCTCTTTGTATCCTCATAATGTGCTATCATTTCCTCCGTGAAAATTGACACGTAACAAGTTTTTTATGAGAACAAAGCCCTTCATACCATAAAAATTGATCTAGTTCTAAATATGAAGATGCAATACATACCTTTTGTAACAGTTGTACACCATGTAGATCAAAATATTGCTCCATCTGAAGTATCCAATTTACCGGATCCTTGCCATCAAACTTCCTCATCTTGCTTTTTCTTGATTTTAGGAGCTCGACCTTGAAACGACTATAACTCTGTAATTTCATATCTTTAAGTTCTGAAATTGTGAACTATAGTAGCCCTCTGTGTCCTCTTTCCAATGCCACTAGTCTAATCCAAATTGGATTCTCTAAGAAAGAGTTATGCACAATCTCCCAAGAGGACCTGATTATAGACATTTCCAGAAGAGCGAAATTGTATGAAGTGCCACATGTCACTGTTTCAACCTTTGGATCTGAAAAATGCATACAAGAAACTATAGTCTGTCGTCATTCTGTACCTTCTTACGAAATTTCAATCTGATCCCCAGAGAGAAAGTTATGAAAATTTTCCCCAGGTAACCTGTTTTGAATGTAATTCAGGAGTCTACAAAAATACCAACTTCCTCAGATCATATCTCCGTAAATATCGTGCAAAAAGCTCTGAAATTCGGACCCAAGGTTCAGCGCGATTTCTTCTCAAAGGGGTTTTTTTTTCGACTTCTGAAATGTCACAAAAAAAACGTTATAGAAAAAATTCCACGATGACTTGTTTGGAGCAGCGAAACCCTAGAATCCAAAGCTCTGATACCAAATACTATGAAACCAGCTCAAGAAAAGATAGAAAAGATAGATCAACGCCTTAGAATTCAGCCTCTTCGAGGGGGAAACCTCCTTTACATTACATAAATGAACAATTATTTGATGATACAAATGAAAAGACCTCCTTTCTAGATATAGGAGTCTAAGGGGTTATAACATAATCAGAGCCGACATAACAATAATAATGTAAGGGAACAATAATAACAATAGTGGGCTTCTATGGAGCACAATAGTAACAATATGGGCACTACATGGGTACATCAATATAATAAGTGGGTTATGCTAATAACAATAAGGGGTTACACTAGTAGTATAGGGGCCTAACACTGAGAGTTCTCGGTTTTCGGCCTCTCGCTGCATCTACTTTACCTTAACCACTGTGAGATGTAGCTCCCGCCATCCTGCCTGTCATCCAAAAAACCAAATCACCCGGGTTGCTACCTCTAGGAGCCTCTATGAAAGTATTGACTCGAGTTGCAAAGGCTGACCATTGCTTGCAACCCTCTAAAGACCTAACTGTGAACAAACCGCTAATCATAAAGCTGCTGAGTCATCTGAACTCCACCTCCATGGCTCTGTTCCGAAACACCATCCTATCTTCATTTGCTTGGTCGTGAAAATTCGCATTTAATCTGTTCTGAGGTAGCTCTTGCCAATTCATCGCAACCCTATTTTCTGTGCAGATCGCTCCTTGATTGGCTAGAAGATCTGCCAATTTATTGGCCATTCTTCGTACATGTTTAAAACTAACTGTTCGAAGGCACTGGAGGTGACTGTGAATCCGTTGAAAGACCTGGATCAGGCTCCAGTTTCTTGAGGCCTTTTTCGGCTTGGTGCCCCAACTGATTCTCTTGACCGAGTTAATGGTTAACTCATAATTAGCTTCAACAATCACATTATGGCGATTATCTTGAACCAGGAAATCTAAACATTTCTCCATAGCCATTAATTCTACCATATTTTTGGTGGCTCTTCCTAAATAGAAATAGAAGATGAAAAGAATGCTTCTGTTTTCAACCCTTAAAACCCCTCCATGAACAGTCGTGCCCGGGTTGCCTTTTGAAGCACCATCAATGTTGAATTTTGAAAACCCATTAGGGGGAGGATGCCAGAAGTCTAGCTCAGAATCCAAAATTAAAACCTTCCTATCCAGGCCCTAAGGAATAAGTCCCTGCAACCCTAGATGACTGAGAATCCTCAATTCTGTTACAGAAGGTGGATTCTTAGAGAGATTTGAGACTATAGTGCCCACTGTCTCCTTAAGCTATTTTAAGATCTGTTCAAAAAGGAAAAGGGATGGCTTCTTTTCATTCTTGAAGATCTATTGTTCCTTTCTTTCCAGACATTCCAAATAATGAAGCTTGGCGTAAGAGCCCAAGCTAAGCCAAGAACTTCATAATCTGAAAAGTTTCTTCTCCAGTTGTTTAGGGTGTTGATAATACTTCCTTTGTACCTATCAGACTGTTGGAAAATGGTGGCGAAAGAATCCCACAACTAGGAGGTAAAAATGCAATTGTTGAGAAGGTTCTTTTTGGCCCTTCTACTTAACGCACAGCACCAACCACAAACACGCAACGCCACCTCCTCAACGCGCAACACCACTTCAATATGACTTTTGACTACCTTCCCGATGTCCAAATTGAGAATGTAATAACTCATTGGAAACCGTGTCGAGTCTACTTTCCAAAACATCTTGAAGTTTTCAATTTGGAGCTCATTTTCCCTATCAAAAGCTCAATCTCCCAAGACTGGTCAAAATGTGCAGAATGAGGCTACCAAAATGCAGAGTGTTGTTTCAGTCAACTTTTGGAGGCCTTCCTCAACTCAAAATTGACCTCATGATAGCTCATTGAAAAGGTATCTTTGTATAGTTATTATTTGACTCATCAATCAAGTCTTTTGGACATTCCATATAGAGGAAAAAATGATTTTACGAAGGTAACTCCAAAAGTGCATCAACTCTCCCAAGGCAAATCATGGTTTGGACATTTCTCCCAAACTATGAGACCTATGTAAAAACTGAAGGTTTTTTTCCTTCTTGGGTCTATTATGGACAAAAACCTCTCTCACATTTTTCAATTTCATCTTTTCTTGCTCAGAAACATCATTTTAATAAAACCTATCCCGATGTGTGGAACAGGGGATTTGCATAAATGAAGGGAAATGAAGGGGATGAGGGGATTCTAAATTTTGGAGAAACTTTTGGGAAGTAGGGATGGATGTTAGGAAGTAGGGGAAAGTGTAATTTCAAGGATTGAGAGAGGGGAAGGGGTCCAAAAGGGCAAAACATAGGCCTAACCTAGAAAAGTGTCAAATTGTAGGAATAGGCTAGGGTTTGTGGGAAAATGTCGAATTTGAGGGATATCAGTGATGGTAAGTGTTTTAGAAGGTTTATTAAGGATAGGGGAAGGTGTATGAGCATCAGGATACAAGTTTTATCGATGATTTGACCATCCAAGAAAAATTACCTTCAAAACCCTAGGAGAGGGAAATGAGCCTTACCTAAGCACAATTGAAGCACGAACAAGGTGTAAAATGACCCATTGGAACCTAAAATAATGATGAATTTTTTTTGAATGATGGTACACTCAGTCAAATGGTGACATGGACCAATACTTGGAAAACTTTGGAAGGAGTGAAAACAATCCTAGACCTAATACCTCGTGACCAAATTTTACTTGAAGACTCACTGAAATGACAAAATTTCACTTTGACACCCTAAGACCACTTTGTAAGAGCATGTTTGATCATTGGTGGAAGGCTGCAAAGACTGACACTGACATTGGCTCCACTGGGGATGGTATCTCCTTGGAGGTGCCAAGAACATCGTAGACCAAGTAGCCTTATCTATTGGCCATGGAGTAAAAACAAAAAAAACAAAATCTCATTCTAAAATACATGACTGAATACTGAGGACTCAAAGACACAAACTTACTTTTACTCAACTAAAAATTGACTCGATACTAAAACACAACTGACAAAATGGAAAATATGCTCAAAATGGAGCTTATTCAATAAAACCTACTTTAATTGTTCCATTCATCAACTGATCAAGTGAAGTGAAACAACCAATGCAACGAAGTAAGCATTTTGGGTGTTGTTCGAATTCTCCACAAGTGCTTGTGTATGAGCAAGAAAAGAGAACTACTGAAATGCAAATCCCATGAAAACTTGTAAACAGATCCAAATTTTCCCAAATTGAATATATGGATTCTCTATCTGACTCCAAAGATACTGCATAAGGATCTTGAAATTCATGTGCACTGGGACTTAGCTCATCCAATGGGTTACTTTGCTTCTCCTCATACCATGAATGAAAAATTTCATCTGAGTTTTGTGACGAGACTCCTACTGGAAATGACAAAGAAACCAGTTTCGGATCAAGTTTGTATCAATACTTTTTTGAAGCTCACAGTTAGCTAATGGAGAAGGACTTTGACTGTAGATATCATCCAACACATCAACTATTTGATCATGAAAAACTTGAAAAGACTGTTGCAACCAATTTTCTAGTGGTTCCAATGAAATTGCATGATTTTCTACAGGATGCTCATCCTTTATTAAAGATATACTATGAAAAATTCCCTTCCAAAACTGAAATGATTCAAAACATAATGGCACAGAATCATCTTGAATCATTTGATCATATATTCCAACTTCCAAGTCTTCATCTGCAACCTGAAATTCAATGGAATTCGGGGGCTACAAATCTAAATATGGGAAGTCTTGTACAAGGATTTAATTGCCCTCTAGATGGTCAAGATCAAAACTTATCAACAGTTGATTTCTGATTGCACGAAATTTGTCTCTGATGAAATGAAACGAAGTAAAACAAAGAGGCAAATATCCTTCACTTAGTTCAAAATTTGTTGCACTTTCCTCCTCACTTCCATAGTTGATATGCAACGGTTGATCACTGTATTCGAGTTGCTAAAAGTGAACTTCCTCATTCCACAAACCAACTGGTAATTTTTCTGCAAGACTAGCTTCTGTTTGGAGAACATAATCATCATCATACTGATCAAACTTAGTCAAATCATCAGTATAAAACACATCATCGAGCATACATGTCATATCAATAGATATCTCTTCTGCAAGCTGATCTATAAAACAATCATTATCAGATCTATGACAACTAGGATAAGAAAGGAAATGTTTTGGATCAACCACTTATTTTTCTTCAATCAGCGAGCCATGGTCTTGAACATCATACTCATTACTTGTGGTGATCTTTTGCATCATCTCTTCCACTGCACTTACCAAAATGTCGAGCTTTACCTCTAAAGATGTCGATTCCTTTGGATCTATGTTCTTCATCTTTTCTTCCTTAACTTTGCCCTTCTGATCAACAGATTAGCCTCTACATCTACTGCTTTGTTTTGCATCTCTTCAAGTCTTGCAAGGTTCCTTTCGCTCAGCTGAAACTCCATTTCTGGTAAGGCATTCGGGTAGTGTAAGAGAGCGGATCTAGGAGGAGGCCTTATATTAGTAGGCATCGAAAAATAGACTTGGTTAAACCTGGCAAAAAATTGTTGTACTGTCTCCCCTACCTATCTTTTCAACTCGTTATACTCTTCTAGAATCAAGAAAGGGTTTTTTCTGACCACCCACTTGTCGAGGAAAACTTTGACGAACTGCTGGAAATTTGAGATGCTTGCATTAGGCAGGGTTTTGAACCAACTCTTGACTTTGCCTTGCAAAGAAAGAGAAGAAAGCATAATACTAACATCCTCTTCATCAACTTCAAAAAGGTCAAGAAAAGACTCAAAATTCGATACATGTCCCTCAGAAATGATGTTGTCACACTCACCATAAAATCTTGGTAGATATAGGTAATGATTTTTAGGGAAATCAAGGGATATAGGAGGTAAAATCAAAGGCTTGTATCTATCCAGAATTTTACAAGGTATAGGAGTATATACAAAAGCTATAGAATTATTCTTGAACTCTTATGGCTCATTAGTTTGAAGATGGTCATCATAAGATTTGGAAGAAGGGTCTTGATCAAGATCAAAGGCATGTAAATATTTTGTATTTGCAATCTTCAAAGGGAATCAATCACATGCAGGTCTAGGATATTTTCTCAAATACAGTCTACTTTGTAAAGCCTTCTTGAAATTCTCAAGAAAAGAGAAGAAATAATTTATAACAAAGAATGTAATGTCTTGGATGAAATTCCAGCTTGAATACCCGATCTTTCCATATTTTCGTTTCATGTTTCTATTGGTCAGGTTAATCCTCCATTGGAGTCCTTGGATCTGATCTCGAAACTGATTTAGAGTCATCACGTGAATGATTTCAGCCTTTCGGTGTCTGATCATTGTCCACCATCAACAATCAGATCTGAACTTGATACATTTTGCTGAGGAACATAAAACTATGCTCCCCAGTATGGTCGCCACAATGGTATCACCTAGATTGAACCTCAGGCTGAAGGAAGGAAATGCCAAGGTAACCACAAACCACGCTTAGCCAAGTAGCTATCCCTACTAGGTCGGGAGAGGGCTCTGTCCGTAAGGATCTCTACCAAGATGACTGGATCAGGTAAAGGATATTAGGCTAGGTGTAGTAGCACGAAATTTTTGATTGGATTTCGTAGGGGTTTTGCCGGATCAGGAGGAGCTGGACAATTTAGGTCTAGGAAACTAGATCAGAATTGCGGGGTATTCAATGGGGCAATGTAGGCATCGGATTTAGCACTCAAGAGCTTGATGGGGTGAGATTTTTTAGACTGGTGAGAAGTCAAGAAGGGCATGTGAAAACCATGGATCCTTCCTAGACTGCAGAAAACATGAAATGGTGAATGGTTTCCGAAGCACTGATGCAATGAATTCCACTTATCAACTTTAAAAAATTCAACTAGAAGCAATGAAATGTTTAATGAAGCACACAAAACACATTAACATGTGATTACAAAAGAAGAAACTATACTAAAACTCATACCACATGGATTTTATAAAAATAGCCGAAATTCTTATTAATCTCCTGCCAAACTGCTTACAAAAGGTGTACAATCAAGGTCTGAGCATCTAGCTGAGTCCAACCCTTTACAATGAGAAATAAGAAGGAGATATAGACATTGTTTCAACCTCCTCCCATCCTCAGGGGTCGAATCCCTAGGATGAGGAGCTAATCTAACTAATACTGAACAGGAAATAGGAATATAGGCATCTCAACAACTTGCCTCTAAAAGTGAAAAATTGACTCATTTGAGCTCAAACTGACTTCTAAAGCAATGAATCTACCTTCTATTACTATTTACCTATCATAGTTACATGCCAATTCATCATTTACAAAGGTGAAACAACCTCCATGAGAGAGAATCCAAGAACACAGTGAAAATTTGGAAAAATAGGCATCCTGAGCAAAATCTGCCCTACCCACAGCGCCACTAGCCCAATGCACATCACTGTTTTTAGTTCCCTTTGGGAGGCTTTCCCGGCATCCAAATTGAGCTCATGATATGTCATTTGAAAGGTCCTCAAGTCTACGTTCTAAAACACCTAGAATATCTGCAGTTGAGGCTCATTTGACCCCTCAAAACTGGATTCTCCCAAGACTGCTTCTGTGTGTCCAAAAAGTGGCAGAAAGGTCATTTTTAGGTTGTTTTTTGACCTTTTGGTGGACCCTTTTTGCCCCAATAGCTTTGAAAATCTCTAGGGTGCATGTCCTCATCACTCTAAATCCAAAAATGCAAACCATTTCTTCATTGGGTGCCCCTAGGAAAAGCACAACGCCGGTGGCGCTACGTGTTTAGGCAGTTTTCCTGTGTGTAGAATTTCAAAAACTGGTAAATGACAAAAATTCCTCCAAACTTACCCATAATTAGTGAGAAGCACCATCATCAAGTTTCCTGATGAGCCAAGGAAGCTTTAGCAAGCAACCTAAGCCTATCCTCCTCCTTTTTTCCTTTTAGAGCCTGCCTTAGCCTAGCCTCCCCATAGTCTCTGTCTTCTGTGTCCATGTTTGCAAGGCTTGAGGTCGTATGAAGGGAATGAGTGAGAGTGTTTTTAGGAGTGAGGAGATAGGAGATGACTGTCACATGGAATAAGTCGATCTTGCGGACAAGATAGACCTTCCTAGAATCTAAAGAAGACCTAATGACAGGCAAACCAATCACACACTATCTTTCTCTAAATATGCTTTTATAAACAAAGGAAAACAAGTGTTTTAGGCCTACCTTGGGTCCAATGCAAGTTTGTGGAAGCCTCACTCTTTCGATCCAAATGAGCTCCCTTGTTGCGAATCTACAAACAAAAGCAACCAAACAAATTAAATAGCACCTGAAAAGCCAATATCATAAAACATATTTAACATGAAAGTCAAGGAATTCATGAAACAAATGACATGAGACAATTTGTTGAGAAAAATGAGTTTGATTGTATTAATTCAAATCAAAGAAGAACTTTACAACCTGTGCCTTGACGCTGTACAAACTCCTCCCAGGGTCCAGCAAGAAGTCTCCTCTACTTTGACAAGTTTCACTCTCTTCCAATTGAAGCCAAAAAGGTATGTGATCTCTCCTCTCAAGCTTAACTAGGAAGTCTCGATTTCACCATCATTTACCCTAAAAAATGTTCAGCTTCTAACCTCTCCAGCAACTAGCCCAATGCCTGAATTGATAGTGCAATGGAGGGAAGTTACTAGGTCCTCCTTCAAAGGGATAAAGCCCTCCTTCAAAGGGATAGATCCTCTCATCAAGGGATTAGCTCCTTCTCTTTTGGGATGCATGAACCACCTAAGAGTGGCCAATCCATGTCAAAATTCCTTCTAGAATAATCTAGAATTAACCCAAAGTGAGTTTTTTAGAATAAACTTGTGCCTTTTTTACTTTCACAGGGGTCTGCGCCCACACCTTTAGGGACAGAGTGGGCAGGTCCGCAGTTTTGTAAATAGAAGGTGCGGGACCGCAGGTAATAGTGAGAGAAAGTGCGGAACCAGAGTTTTATTTATTTTCAATGTCTTTTTCTCAATTTTAAAGCTTGACTTGAAGAGCTGAGGTCTGAGACTTGCTTAGGAGGATAGTACAAGTGATGATAGACCCATACTGACTGCAAATAATCATGGTGACGATATTTTTGTGTAACAGATTGCCCCCTAAAGTGCAAAGCCTGTAGTAGATGAGGATTTCATTTATCATTTAGGAAGAGTGAAGTACTTTATCATTTTGAGGATCATCTTGTGGAGAGCTTGGTTGGAACCTGTAAAAACATTCAATGCAAGATATATATATGAGATCATATCATTGCTGAGGTAGGCATTCCCATACTCATATCAAAACTGACTTAGAAAAGTAACTACCGCTCTGATACAGGAATGATCTTGTAATATATCACAAGTATAGACTCATGTGGACACAGTATGGACGCAACCGTCTGTTTATGAATAGTCCATTATATAATGAATAGAAAATTCCTCGCAGCCTGGATTGTGGAAACTAGATCCAGGGTCTTCATTTCTACTTCCCGAAACAGTACGATTTTATCCATGCGAATAAATGTGTTGATGTCGAACATAGTAGAAACCACTTGATTACCAGTCAATGATGTAAACTGTTAACAAGTGTGAGAGAAACCACCAGTGATGTCAATGGATCTCAAAGTACCCAGTACAATCCATGAGATGTGAATAAATGTATTGATGTCGAACATGTCACGGAATCCTTTGATCGAAGGTCAATGATGCAACCTGTCGTCAAAGGCGAGAAACTTGCCATTGAGGCATGCAGATCCCAAGGTACTCACGATTTCTAGATCATCTTTCTAGATAATGAGCTGAAATCGATAAAAAGTGATCCGTCGCAAGCAAGCCCACAACACGAAATCATAGATCAAGTTGAAGAAATTTAGTTGCAAGGAGTGACTCAGGGATGGTCAAGATGGATGACAGATATTTTGCAGATGAATGGCTTATTGGCAGTGACCTCTTGAACACATAACGACACAACAGATGGCTTGGTGACAATTGACCCAAAGTTAATACCTAGAAACTCGCTGAAGACTTTCAATGTGGTTTGATCAATTGTTAGGCAAAGGATTTCCCAACCCAGGTGAATAAAAGTGTCGTGTTCAAGAGTGGTTACAAAGTATGACAAACAAGCTCATTTTTCTCTCTTTTCCCCCACCATTTCTGGCAAGTACCTCTTTATTTTTGACAAGCTTGAGGAGGATAACATTTGCTTGATTATAAGCTCATCCTTCGGATGAGTCGAACTTAGTTTAAATTTAAACCCTAAGAAGGAGTGGTTTGTTCCTGTTTGTAATTGAACAGGTCCTCTACTGTGAAATTTTAACGAGTCTAGTATAGGAGAAACTCGGCGTTTTTCAATTTTAGAGAGTCTGAAAAACTTAAGAAGACTCCAGGGTTGATCTTTTTCGTAAATTTGTGTCTCCCAAGTCTGAAAAGGTATAAAATAATACTTGAGAGAACCGCTTGATCTTTACGACCAAGGAGTACTTTTCGTAATTAGTGCCCCTGATTCGAAAAAGTAAAAAAGCGATCAACGACAAGTCGTTTTATAACCAATATCGAATTTGAAACGACAAAAATCCAGCAATCTTTTCATGTTTTTACGGTCAGAAAAGAGCTGAAAGTGGACCGTCTTTTGGTTCCTTTTTAACGATTTTAAAAGAAAAACTCTGCAATCTTTTCATGTTTCAGGAGTCAGAAAAGAGGTTAAAGGTGAGTCTAAATGTTTTTTCGTCGAAAATGATAGATTTCGCCTAAATAATCCGTTATCCTGAACAAAAATGCAAACATTACTCATACCTATTTGAAATGGATAAAAATGTTGCAAAAATACCTTTCCAAAGTGAAACATAAACAAATTTGCAATTTATTTACTCAAAAAACTTATAAAAAGGGCTTTCGTCAATTCATTTTACCATTTGAGTTTTGGGTGAGAAAATAATGCTTTTGTTCAGAAAACTTCCCGTGAAGATTGCGGAAAATCCAACCGTCGGAATCGGACACCGTCTTCTCTAGGTAATCTGCATCATCCCACTCTTCATTTTTAACCGTTTCATTCTTGTTTTAGGCTTTATTTCAGTTTTTTGGAGGGTTTTTAGGCTTAAAACCCGCGTGCGGGGGCTCGAAGGTGTAACACTGCCAGCCCGCGGACCCCAAATTTTTCTCAATGGGGAAAAAGTCAGGGGTCCGCACCTTCCATGTAGGCAAGGTGCGGACCCACGCACTGTGTCTAACCCTGAGGGTGCGGTCCCCGCCGCAAGGGTTTTTAACCCAAAAATTCTCAAATTTGGCCCAAACAAATTAATTTCTAGCATTCTAATTTATCTTTTTACTTGATGCAGAGAGTACATCATGCTAGATTGGCGTGAACGAGAGCATGAGGATGTGGATCTAGCCACGTTGAATCACCAACCTTCGATCGATGCTTTGAAGGCATGCGGCTTGTTCAAATTCTAGGCCATACCTGGCATGAGGGTCCAGGTGGATTTCTTACAGTGGTTGGTTGATAGATGGAGCATACAGGACCAATGCTTCTTCATTGGTGGCCACCAGCTCGAAATCGAGTCGGCAGATATATATTTCTTGACTAGTTTGCCTAAGAGAGGCGAAGACATGACTCTATTCGGGGCTAGGCCAGGTGGCCAGTCTGTCAATAGCCTCTGGCTAGAGTTCTGCAACAGCCAGGCTAGAGACAAAGAGATAGACATAAAAACCATATCCCTTCCTGAACTGATGGTGATCGCGTTTACTGTCACCAGACTTTGCGGGAGTGCCACATTACATGTTGCCACCGGATCCCAGATGCGAATGGCAGTTGACTGCTTTCGAGGCACCATCTTCAACTGGTGCGATGCTGTGTTGGCCAATGTGAAAGGCCAACTGACCAGAGCCAAGGACGGACAACTAAAGACCTTTGGTTATGGGGCTTTGGTTGTGAGCTTTGGTTTGGAGAGGGTTCCCATGTTGATCCCGCAGCACCTTACTGTTGGAGTTGGGCTTCCTCGAGAGCCCAAACTGATGCGATGGGTCGAAGTTAAGGCCCGTCATCCGG
The DNA here is from genome assembly GCA_031772625.1 of Pinus tabuliformis. Taxonomy (NCBI): domain Eukaryota; kingdom Viridiplantae; phylum Streptophyta; class Pinopsida; order Pinales; family Pinaceae; genus Pinus; species Pinus tabuliformis. Next base: position 2,090,921,435 of record CM062816.1, read on the forward strand.
ACGAGGGGACAGAGGTTGTTCGATTCAGACCTAAGTATTTCCAGTGGTTGGAAAACCAGGTTTTTTCTATTCAGGACTTCCCTTATGCTGGGGTAGATTTTCGTGGTGACCCAGACATGGCTCTTCCACTAGGAGAGCAATGGGATGACTCAGGTAAAATCATTTTCAACATTTTTCCTATTTTAATTTTTTATTATTTTTCTATCGCCCCAAAACTGATAATAAAAGTTTCAAATGCAGATGTGGGTCCACAGCGACCAGCCGCTCTATGGTATTACGAGAGGAAACAACTAGTTGCAGCTGTGCCAGCCCCACGAAACGAATTAGCATAGGTTTTGGCCGAGTTGGAGAGTCATCTAAAGCGCTTGACAGGAGATATTCCGGAGACCACCATAGATGACATTCCTTGTCGACTTCAGCTCTATGTGATTGGGGTCCTAGGACCTTTTAGGATGTTCCTTTGCAAGGTGGCCCATGCAGTGGTTTCTTATTGAGATCATCTCCAGTGATAGGATGATTGCTTATTCTGGGCACATATGACATTTTTGTTTTTTGTACTTATCATTTTTGCTGATCATAAGGTGTTTTTCAACCTATGATCAAGGACGATGTATTTTTGACACACTCCTATATATATATATATATATATATATATATATATATATATATATATATATATATATATATATATATATATATATATATATATATCACTATTACTGGCTTATCTTGTAAATCATGTTATGGAATGGTTTTAAATTTACATTTATGATTATTGCAAATGTCTACTTAACATTCGAGAAGCAATTGCATCTGCTAATGTATTTAAAGATCTTGGAATATGTTGATATTCAATATAATCAAATTCACGTTCCAAGAGATGCAGTCTCAAAAATAATCTCAATAACACTTGATTTCTAATGGCATACACTTTATTAAGTTGTAATACAACGAGTTCAGAATCTAACCTCACTATCAAACTCCGAATCCCAAATGAAATAGATTCAGATAATAACTCAATCACTGAACTATACTTGGCAATGTTGTTCGTTGTTTGGATGAGGCTTACCCCATGCATAGATACCAACTCGTGAGAGGGCGAATAGATAACCCTAGCTGCGGAAGAAATGTTCCATGTATTACGACAAGCACCATCAGCGAAACCAATGTATGTTTGGAGAGGCATCGACATCTGCAATATCAAGAGTAAAACCAAGATAAGTAGGAATAATGACGAAAAACACTCTCTAAGCTAAGCACATTTTTTAAACTAAAACACACCAGCTAGAAAGAAAAAACTATCCTAACTAAAAATATCCATACCCATTCTTTAAGCATAATACCTCTTCAGGTAAAGACCATTTCTGGGTTTACCTAAAGAGTCCCCGTCAAAGTCTACCAATTCATAGGCCCCTTTTGCTAGCTTTCGCTTGACAACATAGGGACCATGCCACATAGGAACGAATTTTCCAGCGCCTAATTTATCATTAGCTTGATCGTAAACTAAGAATAGATCTCCTTCCAAAAAATTTTGAGGGGTCACATTTCGATCATACTGAGCTTTCATACGTTTTGCGTGAGTCTCGATCGCCAATGCAACATCACGTCGATTCTCATCTAATTGAGCCAAGTATAACAAACGCTTTTCCTCTTCGGAAGTGGCTGGAAGTAACTCGATTGCCATTTGCAATGACGGGATTTCGCATTCAATGGGTAACATAGCTTCCAGACCATAAACTAGTTGGAAAGGAGTGAACCCTGTTGATGTTTTTACTAAAGTTCGATACGCCCAAAGCGCTGAAAATAACATGTTATGCCAATTCGACCGATGAATCCCAATGATTCGCCAGATCATGATGACTAAGACTTTGTTGATGCATTCAACCAGACCATTATCTTGTCGATAATAAGGAGTTGAACTATCGTGACGCAAACCAAGCTGGTCTGTAAGTTCGGTGATAATCGCTTGTGGGACACCAAACCTAGCAATTATATGAATGAACACGAAAATTGCAGTTGTCTTGCCATCTGCCTCAAATGTAGGTATCGCCTCGGCCCACTTGGTAAAATAATCTACCGCAAAGATGATATACGCATCCCCGAGTGAGGGTTTCATGTAATAAAATCGATAACCCATTTGGCAAAAGGACCAACGATAATTATAGGGTGGAGAGGAGCAGGTGGGGCGCGCATCTTTCGATCAAAAATTTGGTAGCTGTGGCATTTTCGGACCGCGGTAATACAATCTTTAAACAAAGACGGCCAAAAGTAGCCAGCACGCAATATCTTTTGGGCTGTGGCATACCTAGACATATGACCGCCACACACTCCAGAGTGACAGTCATTTAGAACCCTTTATGCTTCTTCGTGAGTTAAACAATGTCAAAAAACAGAGTCTGCCCCAAGGCGATAAAGAGTACCCCCAATAATCCTGAATTGTTGGGACTGGAATCGTATTTTCCGACGTTCTGACCTTGAAATTTCTGGCCGAAAGGAATGGGTCTAGAGATAAACGATGACATCCCCATACCATGGATCTAAAGTGCTGATTAGAAACAAGGATTCGTCCGCAATGGGCTCCTCGGCCACAGTTTCTGTATCAGTATGCGGGAAATCACACATTAACTCCGAAAAAACTAAAGATTTCTTAGACTCAGATTTCTCAAATTCCAAGTCGAACTCCTGCAGGATAACAATCCATTAAGAGTACTTGCCCCCTAGCAATTTCTTGGTCAAAATGTAGATCATAGGGTTGAAATCTGAAATTACTGTAGTTTTACGTAGTAAAATGTAGTGACGAAAACGTTGGACGACTTGAACAGCTGCCAATGCCAATTTCTCCACATGTGATGATTTTAGCTTAGTTGGATTCAAAGTTCGACTAAGGTAATATATCACATGTTCAGTTCCGAATTCATCTTCCTGAACTAAGACCATTCCAATGGTGGAATGAGAGGCGGCGAGATACAAGAAGTAATCCTGGTTGTAGTTGGGAGGATGCAATAACGGTGCATGGGTCAACGCGTGTTTGAGTGCATCAAAAGATTTCTGAGCTATCTCATCCCAATAGAATGGAGTATTCTGTTTCAACAACTGGGTAAAACCCTTTGTAACCTCGGCGTAGTTAGGAATGAATCGTCGTAAAAAGTTTGCTTTCCATTGCAAACTTTGGAGTTGGTGAAGACTTGAAGGAGGAGGAAATTTGACAATGGCTTCGACCTTCGAGGGATCGACGTGAATGCCGGCTTTCGAAACAACAAACCTCAGCAATCGACCCGTTTCTATACAGAAGACACACTTGTGTGGATTCAATCGAATTCGATAATGCCTACACCTCATAAAGATTGCTTGTAAATGGACGAGGTGATCTGCTCGATGTAATGAATGAGCAGGCAAGTCATCAAGATAGGGTTGCACAATGTGCTTGATGTCATGAAACGCATAAGACATGGCCCTTTGAAAAGTTGCTCCGGCATTCTTGAGCCCAAAAGGTAATTTGCAATAAGAAAATGTCCCCCATGGACAAATGAAAGCCATTTTTGGTTGATCGGCAGGTAGAATATTGATTTGATTGTATCCAGAAAAACCATCCATGAAGGAGAATATTTCGTTGCCGGCACAATCATCAATGATTTGATCGATATAGGGAGTTGGGTAATTGTCCTTTGGACAGGCTCTATTAATGTCCCTATAATCGATACATATTCTTATTGTCCCTTGATTTTTGTTAACCGGAACAATATTCGATACCCAATCCGTTAACGAGATCGGATAAATGAAACCTGCTTTGATTAATTTTTCAACTTTTGCTTTAATTGCTGCAGCTTTTCTTGGGTGAATCTGATGCAAACGTTGTCGGACGGGTTTAGCGTCCGGGTAAGTCTTTATTTCATGAAAAGTAATCACGGGATCAATTCCTGGCATTTCCTCATAGGACCAGGCAAGCACGTCACGAAATTCCTGAAATAGGGCCTTATATATTTGAATTTCGTCATCTATACATGAGGCACCTATATGAATGTTTTCAACAATTCCAGGTTTAACCGAAATGTCAATAGGAATAGTTTGAGAGATGTTTCCCAAATTTAACTCCGAATCAGGATGTTTCATTGGATTCTGAGGTAACTTGACATATTCAGTCGTAAAAATTGATGAAAAATCATTTTCAAAGCGATCATTCTCGGGTAAAAATTAAGATCTGTGATGGAGATCTTCCCATGGTAAATCATCTACACATAGGATTTCACGAATTTGCTCATCAGAGTGAACAAGTTCAGAAAACGTGATTGAATCCGTGCTTGATGTGAAAAGTGATTCTTCACGGACCACATTCATTAAGTCAATTTTAGTTGGAGATGGGTGAGTAAACGATTGCACGGCCTCATACGCAATTTCATATGGACTCAAAGGCATGACATCACCAAATGAGTCTATCTCAGATTCAGAAGGAACGATCCAAGGATCATCATAAACAATGGTGTCTCACGTAATCATATGAATGGTTGCAAATGAAGATGATGCGTTGATCGAAGGAAAAGGAAAAGTTCCCAGTAAACTGGCATCTTTAACTAGTCCTACTCCAACATCCTTATATGGGATAGTCATTTTACCGACATGCTGAATACTTTCAGAAGAGGCTGGGTCGGTGATGAGCCCCAATTTTTGGTACAATTTGGGCTCATTTGGCCTACTTTCTCTGCTCAAACCATTCATTTTTATTGCTTATGCATTCATTTCTTGGTTTATTCGTGTTGTTTGTAGGAAGAAGGGTAGGCATTCTATCTACGTGACTAATACATGATAATTTCAGGTTTTTGGCATTAAAAGGGAGCAAAGATCACGAAAAAGGAGACAAGGAGACAATGAGGTGGCACTGCTGGTTTTTAGGAGAGGATGTCCACAGTCTTGGGGACCTTCCTCGTGATTCCCACCATAGCTCCGAGCTCCAATCCATCTCCCCACCGAGCTTAGAGGCAGCCAACTGTTCTACAGGAACAACAGTTATAACTGTTCTACAGGAACAACAGTTATGACTGTCCTACAGGATCAGCAGTTTAAACTTCAGTTGGACAGCCGAGATCCACAAATCAAGGACACCTGTTGGATGATCATTTTGCATAAATACTGAGGCCGTATCCTTGGATAGGAGCTTTTTGAAATTTTGTATTGCTCTTGTAATTTGGAAGTACGAGCTACAGCTCGGTGTTTGTTCCTTTTGTAAGCCAGTTTTGGCATGACATCAGACTTTCGTTTATGAATAAAGGCAGGCAGATTTTGATCTCATTCTGAGTTTCTAAGGGAGCTATAGCTCTCACGTTAGGGCCCAACCTGAGAGCAATAGATCTCCTCGGTGTTGTAATGTTGTTGCATTTCGTTCCAGCACTTTGAGTTTTTTTCTTTACCCTGCAATTCGAATTTACAGTTTGTTAATTTAGTCTTTTTCATGAGCTTAGATAGGATTAGTTTATGGTGAATTTTTTTCCAGTTGCTTAGGTTAGAAGAGGATAGATATAATCTATTGGAGCTCCAGAAAAAGGTTGTTAAGGCTCACTGCCATCTCTGTTAGGGATTGGGGTGCAGTCCATAACCAACCACCAAAAAGAAACACAGTTCTTCTCACTTCCATGCAAGCTGCAACATAGACATTTTCGTTGAAGATCCATCCATGCACTTTTGACACATAACCATACTTTTGCATTTCACTTCCATGCACGAGTTTCATTTCTTGGTTTTCCATTGTTGTTCATAGGTTTCATGGCACAGTTATCATAGGTTAATGAATTTCTCGTTTTTTGGTGCATAAGTCATTTGTTTCATTTACGCTGCTCCATATCATTCCACTTTCTTCTTCTTCTTCTTGATCTCTCCTCAAATCACCCATTCGGCCTCTGTCCAACTCATTTACCCTCCAACTCATCCATTAATCACTTAGCTCCATTTACTTACACTTTCGTTGATCCCATCCTTCCAATCATCAAACCACTGCATGCACTCTTCCTCCCTCTGATTTTTCTGCTCCTGAGCCATCACCAGCTCCATCTCCATCTCACCTATCCTCCCACACCACTCCAACACTTCACCATCTCCCAAAACTTCCACGGCCAAACATCCTGTAGAATTGCACAGGATTCGTGTAGAAACCCCTGAGTTTCCTGTAGGATCCCCTGCAGACTTCCTGTAGAAGCCTGCAAACTCAGTTGCTGAGCATCCGAACGTGGTAGACTTTTGTGGACTGATGCTAGAGACTCTCTGGGACCTCCCCTAGCCATCCTGACCTTGCCCATGCTTTCCTTCCATTCCAACCGCTCCTGCACAACCAAACCCTAATCAAAAGCATCATCACAACAAATCCAACCACTTAATGAAAAAATACAAAAACATGTCTTTTCAGATGCAAGTAGCTTAGATGCATGTATTTCAGCTCACTACAAGTAATGGCATTAGTGGTAGTAGTTTCATTCACAGTTTTGCATAGTTAGGGTCTAGCTAGTCAAATTAGGGTTTACTAGGGTTTTCATGCTTTGTTAGCTTTCAGTTTCTTTTTGCAAATAGACTAGTCTCCTTTGAGTTAGCTTTCGTCCATCATTCATAAAGCTTCTTCTGTGAGCCTATAGAAGTTGGCTTGAGCCCTAGCGGACTTGTGCCAGCTGACCAAGTGACAGCTGCGACAAGAGCTAGTACTTGTGCATACAGCACCGTCGCTTCCAAGTTTGTACGAACTACCGGGTTGATAAAATTAGAGATAGGGAGCTCCAGGAGTGGTAGCATTATTGCTACAATACTGGAGCCCACCACCTTTTTGGCGCCGTTGCCGGGGAAGCGTCAGAGTATTAGTAATTGTTGCTTTTCTTCTACTTCTTTACTCTTGCCTTCTGCTAAGTAGTTTACTTCATTTCCATTCTGCAAAAGTAGCATAAACATTTCCTGCTTTCATAGATTAGCATTTCCTGCTTTCATAGATTAACATTTCCTTTCTGCAAGCATAGACTAGCATTTCCATTTTTGCAATTTCATTTGAGCAAAGTAGATTAGTTCTTTCCTGCTTTCAGTTTAATTCTGCATCTTTCATAGTTAGTTGTAGATCAATCTGTCTCAGTTTTGCAGGTACCAAAAGAAAATCAAGCAAAAGTAATCAAAAGAAAAAGAAAGTCTTTTCCATTTCATGCCTCATAGGAACCGAGATACATCAGGCAAATTCCTACCAAACACCCCCACCACATCACTAAGTCACCCTTCTCTCTTCTTTGGTGACAGTGACCCAGAAGAACCTATAGGTGAACATCCTGTGATATCCAAAGACCCTATAGTAGAAGAAGAGTTGGAGACCACTCCATCTAAAGCTATGGCTGACAATAGAAGAGAAGACGAGAGAATAGAAGGTGCCTTCCCCATCCGAGAGACCAATGGAGAGATGAAAATGAAGAACATTAGCCCCTCCGCCTTACCTCACTTCCATGGGCTGACCACTGAAGATCCAGATACCTTCCTGTTTGAGTTTGCTGTCCTTTGTAGAACCTATGATTACACTGAAGATGAGCAAAAGTTGAAACTTTTCCCTTCCACTCTTAAGGATGCAGCACTACGCTGGTTCATGGGCTTACCTGGGAATAGTATCACCACTTGGGATCAGATGCAGCAAGCTTTCAACACCAAGTACCAAGATTACTATAGGTCCAAGGAAACAAAGGGGGAAATCTTTCGGATGTCCATGGGAAATGATGAGTCCTTAGAGGATTATGAGGAGAGGTTCCAACTAAGCTATAAGCAGGCCAGGTGCACACTTGACCCTGAATCCCTCAAGTTGGTCCTGCTCCGAGGAGTCCCTGAAGACCTCTTAGATACCCTTCACATGTTAGCTGGGGGGGACATTTACCAACTGCCTTATGAGGACATCAAGACTGTGTTTAGAAACCACTCCAGGGCAGCTCGGAAACGAGGTAGAGGAAACCACCTCTCAACTAGTGTCCCTTTCTCCAAACATGAGCTTGCAAATCAATTAGAAGATCTTAAGAGTGAGGTGAGACAAACCATTGCCATGCAGCTTGACACATTCAGGATTCAACAAAAGAAAGAAGAGGCTGAGAGAGCCTTGGCTGTCTTCTGCCCTAGGTGCGCAAGGAGGCACCCTAAGAACGAATGTCCATTGCATTCGGTTGAAGTGTGTTTCGTTTGTGAGGAGGACCATCCCACAAATCAGTGTCCAACCTTACCTGGGTTTAAAGCCATGTACCAAGGGACAGAAGCTCCCATAGAGCCTCTCTATTACCTCAACCAAAGGAGGCCACAGGGATCTAGACCTTATCAGCAGGGGATGCAAGGGGCATCTCAAGCTTATTACAGCCCCAACCAATCGACTCCTATTCCTTCCTGGGGTCCCCCTGCTCATCCTTCATGGTCCATGCCTCCTCCATGGTCTTATCCACCTCAGTACCCCACTCAACCTACTTCTCATTCATATCACTCACATGCCCAGCCACAGCCTCAATGGAATGCACCTCAGTCAGGGTGGAGGCCCCAATACAACACTCCTCCTACCATCTTGCCTCCACCACCAGTTCAACCTCAGCCATTACCTCCTGCTCCTCCAAGGCAACCTCAAATGCCTGCTCAACCGAACCCGAACCCCAACAATAGACAGGCCCAGCAGGTATACACTGCGGAAACCTCATGCCCTACCTATGCTGTGAAGATCCAGGAGATCAATCTTCGATATGGAAAGACTCTACCAGATCGCCAACCTCCTCCCCCAGAGGATGAGGAAGATAAACAGGAAAGTGAACCAAAGGCTATTCCACCCTTTCCTGAGAGACTAACAGCCACCACACAACCCAACCTAGAGGAGGATGAGCTTCTGGGTGAGCTCAAGCAGTTGTGTGTAAAAATACGACTTCTCCAAGCCATCAAGGATGTGCCAATATACAACAAGTTGGTTAAGGAGAAGTGTTTCAAACACCCAGGAAGACGGAAGAAAGATGCCTCAACTATCAATGTCATAGGACAACTGTCTGACCTTATGTTAGGACAAGTCATCTGCCCAAAGTACCTAGATCCTGGAAGTCCTGTAGTAGATGTTCACATCAATGGCACCATTATACCTCACACCTTGATTGATCTGGGGGGCGCCATTAATGTGATGACCAGGGATACCATGCTCAAGCTTAATCTTCAGGGTTCCTTGAGGAAGACCTCGACAGTACTGCAATTAGCAGATCGCTCCACTGTGACTCCCGAAGGGATTGTGGAGGATGTCTTGGTCTCTATTGACTCTTGGGAATACCCTGCAGACTTCCTGGTTCTGCAACCAAAGGCCAAGCTTACTGGATATCCTCTCATCTTGGGAAGGCCTTGGTTAGCTACTGCAGATGCTTACATAAGTTGTCGTGCAGGAAACATGACCATCAAAAATGGTCCCATGTCCAAGCAGCTAGTCCTATACCCTCCTGCCCAACCCTCCTTAGAGCATGACTTACCACTCTGGTTGGAAGAAGGAGAGGAAGACGAAGTGTACTCAGCACCTCTGTGCACCTTAGATACCACTAGAAGAGACCCCCCAACCGAGGATGACTTGATCGAGACCTTGATCCAAAATCCACCTTCCAGTGCACTACCCTTAGAGAAATTGGTGGAGGATGCCCAAGCTAGCACCCTAGTGGATCTTTGTACAACCAACCCTGTTACTCCCAGAGTCAAGAATGTGGAGTTCGGCCCTGAGAAAGCATTGAAGATAAGCTCCTCCCTATCTCCTTCCCAGGAAAAGGAGCTCTGTAGTATGTTGGCCAACCACCTAGATGCTTTTGCTTGGAGCTATAAGGAAATGAAAGGAGCCCATCCTTCGGTCTGTACCCATCATATATACATCAAAGAGGATTGTAAACCGGTTAGGCAACCTCAGAGGAGAATGAATCCAGCCCTTAAGGACATTGTCAAGGAAGAATTGCAAAAACTGTTGGATGCCGGATTCATCTACCCCATCTCAGATAGTGAATGGGTGTCCCCTCTAGCGTTGGTTCCCAAGAAAAATAGGAAATGGAGAATCTGTGTGGACTACCGATAACTAAACAAAGCTACCAAGAAGGACCATTTCCCTCTACCTTTCATAGATCAAGTGTTGGATGGACTGGCAGGAAAGAAGTTCTTCTCTTTCCTGGATGGGTTTAGCGGGTACAACCAAATCCAAATCAGCCCGGAAGACCAAGATAAGACCACCTTCACTTGTCCTTGGGGTACCTTTGCCTATCGATTCCTTCCCTTTGGGCTATGCAATGCTCCTGCTACCTTTCAGAGAGCTGTCTTGAGCATCTTCTCGGAGCTGGTCCATGATGCAGTAGAAATCTATATGGATGACTTTACTCCTTATGGGGCCAACTTCCAGGAAGCATTGTCCAACCTGGGAAAAGTCCTAACCAAATGCACCGAGATGAACTTGTCCCTTAGTCCTGAAAAATGTGAATTCCTAATGACTGAAGGGACCGTGCTAGGCCATACCATTTCTTGCCAAGGATTGCAGGTGGATCCTAACAAAATGGCTCTCATCAAGAGGGTTCCACCTCCTCAAAAGGTCAGCGATGTCCGGAGTTTCTTGGGATTAGAAGGATACTACCGGAGATTCATTAAAGATTTCAGCAAACTAGCCTCGCCATTATTTGGCCTGTTGGCAAAAGATGTGGAGTTTAATTGGACTGACGATTGTCAGAGGGCATTAAATGAATTGAAGGACAAGTTGGTGTCTGCCCCAATCCTGAGAGGTCCAAATTGGGCCCTACCTTTCCACATCCACACTAATGCCTCGAACAAAGCCATAGGTGCAGCTTTAGGAAAAGTTGAGCAGAAACTTCCATATGCCATTTACTTTGTTAGCAAAAACTTGTCCAAAGCTGAGCTGAATTACACTGTAACCGAGAAAGAATTCTTGGCTGTGGTCCATGCACTGAACAAGTTCCAACATTATATTACTGGTTACCAGACCTTTGTACATACTGACCATGCTGCTATTAGATATTTAATGAATAAACCAGATGTGAATGCTCGTATTATTAGATGGTTACTTTTATTGCAGCAGTTTGATTTGACCATTGTTGACAAACTAGGTAGAGAAAATGTAGTTGCTAACTTTTTATCTAGATTGGATTTGTCTGCAGATGAGGATGGAACAGTGGACGACCAGATGCCTGATGAACATCTGTTTGCTATTTCAGTACTCTCTCCATGGTTTGCTGATATAGCAAACTATCTTGTTTCAGCACAGTTCCCTCCACACCTATCTTCTAGAGAGAAGAGCAGAATCATCAGAGAAAGTGCCTCATTTACTTGGATCGGGGGCAATCTGTTCAAGCTTGGCCCCGATCAGATCTTAAGGCGTTGTGTAAGGGAGGAGGAAGTATTTTATATCCTCCTCACTTGTCATGATGGGCCTTGTGGAGGACATTTTGCAGCAAAGAGAACTGCCTTCAAGATCCTGCAGGCGGGCTACTATTGGCCCACACTTCATCAAGATGTCAGAAGATATGTCAGTCAGTGTGACCAATGTCAAAGAATGGGGAAACCGACCCAAAGGGATGAGATGCCTCTCTAACCTCAAGTGACTCTTGAGCCATTTGAGAAGTGGGGCATGGACTTTGTGGGCCCAATCAACCCCTCTTTGAGGCAAAGGACTTACATCATTGTGTGTACTAACTATTTGACAAAGTGGGCAGAGACCAAAGCAATCAAAGCAGCAACAGAAGAAAAGGTGGCCGAGTTCCTAAGAGAAAACATCTTCTACAAGTTTGGCTATTCAAGAGAGCTGGTCACCGATCAAGGGAGCCAGTTCACCTCCAACCTGGTTGAAGATCTCCTGGCTCATCACAAGATCAAGCATAGGACTTCCACCCCTTATCACCCTCAAGCAAATGGGCAGGTGGAAGTCACCAATAGAGCATTAGAAGGGATCTTGACTAAAGTGGTGAGCAGCAGCAGAAAGGACTGGACAGATCGCCTGGTTGAAGCCAGATGGGCTTACAACACCACTTGGAAGACCACCACCGGCTTCATACCGTATGAGCTGGTCTATGGGAAGAGAGCTTTGTTGTCCATTGAATTTGAATACAACACCTTGAGGATGGCAGCTCAACTGGACCTAGATCTCAGCCATGCACAACAAGAAAGGCTACTGCAGCTGAATGGCCTGAATGAGCACCGAATGCAGGCCCTCCTTCACTTAGAAGTGGTTCAACTTCAGAGAAAGGTGTGGCATGACCAACATCTCCATGACAAGCAATTTCAGCCGGGAGATCGGGCTTTGTTGTATGACTCCAGATACAAATATTTCAAGGGGAAGCTGAGAACCAGATGGCTAGGACCATATGCAGTGGAGAAATGCCATGACAATGGATCTGTCCTCATTCGAACCATTGATGAGGAAGCCATTCCCATGCTTGTCAATGGGCATCGTTTGAAGATCTACAAGAGACCTCTCTCAAGACAAGAGCTCATCAAAACTATAGAGAAATCTGTATTGGTCATAGAGAAGGGTTCTGCCTCTGCCTCTGGCATACCCTGAAGGATAAAAAAAAAAAAAAAAAAAAAAAAAAAAAAAAAAAAAAGATCCTTGGGTGAAAACCTCTCTGAGGCGCCCAAGGCAGGTAGTAGGGGTGAAAACCTCATTGAGGCGCCCCTATTGTCTTTCAAAAAAAAAGAGAAAAGGTTTGAAAAAGATCCTTGAGTGAAAACCTCTCTGAGGCGCTCAGGGCAGATGGCACAGGTGAAAACCTCTTTGAGGCGCCCCTGTTATCTTTTATTTTAAAAAAAAAAGAAGAAAAAAAGAAAAAAAACAATAAGAAAAATATGGTAAAATTGCATGCAGGTTGCAGATGTTCTATAGAGGAGAGGAAGCCCTTCAACACAGAGCCAAGGGTCGTTATCATGCTGTCAAGGAACCTCACCAGCACCTCCTCCAGGGGTACCCATGTTTTTTCAAGGTATGTGAAATTTTATCATGGTTTGAATCTTCTACAGGAAGATGCTGTCTTTCTACAGGAAGATGCAGTCTTTCTACAGGAAGGCGCGGATTTTCTACAGGAAAGTACAGACTTTCTACAGGAAGGCCGAACTTTCTACAGGAAGCTCTGTGTTCTACAGGAAACTTCCTGTAGGAGCTTTGGACGGCCAGAATTCATCTTAAAAGGAGATTTAGCGACTATGGATTGGTTTGGATGTATGCAAGCCTCTGTTGGCACCCTTGCACATTGTTGTCACCTTGCTCCACCATCCTTGTCGACATGCGACCAAGTTCCCTGCACCAACAAAGAAGATCAATGAGTTCTCGCGGGAAAAGCCATTTTCAAAGTTAAACAAATGCTAGGATCTCATACCGCAGGCATCAAGAGCTCCGGGAACATGATTGAAAGGCCAGAACCTCCGGCGTGCAGCATGCACCCAAGGAGAAAGGACTGTTACGAGACACCTCGCGGGAATCCTGTAACAGTTCAACCTGCTCGAGTGGATACCATTCACAGCACCGCCATCTGAAATGAAACGCGGGCGCATGCAAGCAAAACATCCACTCCATCATTGGCAGCCTGTAACCACGAGCCTCCGGGTCTGTGTAAGTCGCATGCAGCAGGTAGATCCACTCACCATCGTCCAAGAACTGGAAAAATCATGTGCAGCCATGCAGGTAAGTGTCTCAACCCTTCCTTCCATCAAATCGCATGAATCTTACTTTGAAATTGTTTGCAAAGCGTAAAATTGAATGGTTGAGCGGCCGTATGGCCAGTCGACTGGCCACGTCGGCTAGTTAAAGTGTAATTGGATGTTTGGGAGGCGGCCACGACAAAGAGAATGAATGGCACGCACGTGAGAACACTCTCGTCAGAGCATGAGTTTAACAGGAAAAGGCGGCGGCAAATCTGTGGGAATGGATGCGGCAGCAAGTGAATACGCAGGCGGATGATGGATGATGTCGCCCAACGGTCCGGCGGGGACAGCTCATCCCCCGCGCCACGGATTTCACCGATTCAAAATCTAATCGGCTAGATCATGCGCATGCATTTATCATCCCACACTTCAAACTCGGTTGGCTATTCTGATCTCCTCTGCACTTTGATACGCCGAGTTGTTGGCTACCAGAACGCCGGTAAAGCACACCTCGAGCGCGGGCCAACTACAGTCCTCCGAGAGAATTGCGCACTTCTTCTACAGGAACGCAGTTCTACATGAGCGCAATTCTACAGGAACGCAGTTCTACAGGAGCGCAGTTCTACAGGAACGCAGTCTACAGGAACGCAGTCTACAGGAACGCAGTCTTCTACAGGGAAGCGGGTGCCTCACGAAAAAAGGTGGCCAATTAAAGAGGTAACCCTGAACTCTTCATGCAACTGGTTAGTAGAAGTGGCAAGACCATCGTTCACAGTCGGGTCATGAAGATATTGGTGGAATTGTTGTTTGCTGTGCCTATGCCGTCGTTCTACAGGATGTCGGTATAAGTAGAATGTGTTGAATTTTGTATGTGCATGCTCTGTCTTAATAGACCAAATCTCTTTTGCATTTGCCACCTTTAATTAAAACGACCGTGTTCATCATGCCGGGTGGGTTTATAAGACGGGAACCCACTGATTCAACTAAACTAAGGGAAAACCCGGCAGTGGTAGAGCTCTTCACCAGAGCACAATGGATGCCTTTTTGTGATAAGCTGCAGGGCTACGATGATGAAGTGGCCGAAGAATTCTTGCAGGCTCTGAAGCCTAAATCCCAGACACTGGCCACAGTGAACTTCAGAGGTCTAAACCTCAAGCTCACCCCAGAACATATCAGTCGGATCACAGAACTTCCTATGGGTTTGCCGTGGGATAAGGAAGAAAGAAAGCTGAGCCAGCAGGCAAAGAAAGAATTCTTCCCACCTGAGGAAGAATTCTTGGAGGACAAAAACGGGGTGCGAAGAATGAGCGTGTTGCCACCTTGGAATGAAGTCAGTTTTCAAATCATGAAATATATTACTTGTGAAGGTCGTTTCAGCATCGTGTACGCATATCACTTTCGGCTGCTCACTGAATTGAGGCACCGAATTGACCTTCCTATAGAACAAAAACTGAGCATCCCTTATTACCTCCTGCAGTCTCTAATGGAGTGTGCTACAAAGCTAAAAGAGGGAATACCAGATCAGATAGCCCACCATGGGTTGATCAAGCTTCTTGTGGAGGATGCATTGCATTCATACAAGGTTCCCCTCTCATGGGAATCCTTCCGGAATTTGACAAAAGATGGGGACATTAAAATGTTGATCGAAGAAACGTGTTCCTCCAGCAGTGAGGAACACGAAGCAGTGGCCGAGGAACAAAGGAAAGAAGGCCAAGAGACCCCGACAACAGTACAGAAGAAAGAACAAAGGGAGAAGCATGAGAAAAAGGAGGACAAAGAAAAAGGTGGCACACCTATCTTGTCAGCAAGGGAAAAGAGGATGAAGAGCAGAATGGACAAAGCTGAGGTGGTCCACGTCAGCCCAAGTACCTCAACAGCACCTGCAACCAAAGCAAAAAGCAAAACTCAGGCAGGCAATCAAGCAGAGGTGGAGACACCTGTGTCTACAGGAAAGCAAAAACAGGCTTCTATAGGAAGCCCAAAAACAAAAACAAAGGCTTCTACAGGAAGCCCGAAGATCATTGAGAAGCAGGCTTCTACAGGAAGCCCAAAAGCAAAGACCAAGGCCTCTACAGGAAGCCCGAAAATTGTTGGGAAACAGGCTTCTACAGGAAGCCCAAAAAAGGAGACAAAGGCTTCTACAGGAAGCCTGATATTGCAAAAACAGGCTTCTACAAGAAGCCCGAAGAAAGAGACAAGGGCTTCTACAGGAAGCCCAAAATTGGAAAAGGGGGCTTCTACAAGAAGCCCGAAAGTCATTGAGAAACAGCCTCCTACAGGAAGCCTGAAGACAGAGAGGGGGCCTTTTACAGGAAGCCCAGGAGTGGCTAAAGCCAGGTCTTCTACAGGAAGCCCAAAAGCGAGAAAGGAAGAATCTTCTACAAAAGGCCCGGAAGCGGGCAAGGGAGGGTCTTCTACAGGAAGCCCGAAATCTGAAAAGGAGGAGCCCTCTACAAGGAGCTCTGAGAGAGCAAAACGCAAGAAAGAGAAGGCTGGTATTCTAGAAAAGGAGGAAGCAGCGGCGCTGGCCGCCCTTAGTACACCTCCAAAGCCGAAGGAGAAGAGAGAGAGGGAGACCCCTCTACCATATGAGGCCAGGAGAAACAAGCGGATAACCACGGGCAAGCCACAGCCTCCACCCGGCAGCCAAACCATTTTAGGGGATGTCCCTACTTCACCCAGTGCAAGAACCCCCTCTAAAACATCAGCCACCCCTGAGAAGGGAAGCCCAAAAATAACTTCCTGGACACGAAAAATAAGCCAATCGCCTTCCAAAGCCCGGCTCAAGGAAATAGGGAAGGGGGAAGAAGCACCACCTTCGTCACCATCAGGGGCTGCAAAGGCAGGGCCGCCAAAAATAGGAAAGGAAGCAGCGCCACCCTCGGCAGAAAAGGTAGGACCACCAAAAACGGGAAAGGAAAAGCATGCTCCGGGCTCTAGTTCTCGGCCAAAGACGAGGAGCCAGAGAAAAGTTGCTCAAGGATGAGAAAATAGTTTAGCTGGGGGGTGATGATGAGCCCCAATTTTTGGTACAATTTGGGCTCATTTGGCCTACTTGCTCTGCTCAAACCATTCATTTTTATTGCTTATGCATTCATTTCTTGGTTTATTCATGTTGTTTGTAGGAAGAAGGGTAGGCATTCTATCTACGTGACTAATACGTGATAATTTCAGGTTTTTGGCATTAAAAGGGAGCAAAGATCACGAAAAAGGAGACAAGGAGACAATGAGGTGGCACTGCTAGTTTTTAGGAGAGGATGTCCACAGTCTTGGGGACCTTCCTCGTGATTCCCACCATAGCTCCGAGCCCCAATCCATCTCCCCACTGAGCTTAGAGGCAGCCAACTGTTCTACAGGAACAACAGTTATAATTGTTCTACAGGAACAACAGTTATGACTGTCCTACAGGATCAGCAGTTTAAACTTCAGTTGGACAGCCGAGCTCCAAAAATCAAGGACACCTGTTGGATGATCATTTTGCATAAATACTGAGGCCGTAGCCTTGGATAGGAGCTTTTTGAACTTTTGTATTGCTCTTGTAATTTGGAAGTACGAGCTACAGCTCGGTGTTTGTTCCTTTTGTAAGGCAGGCAGATTTTGATCTCATTCTGAGTTTCTAAGGGAGCTATAGCTCTCAGGTTAGGGCCCAACCTAAGAGAAATAGATCTCCTCGGTGTTGTAATGTTGTTGCATTTCGTTCCAGCACTTTGAGTTTTTTTCTTTACCCTGCAATTCGAATTTACAGTTTGTTAATTTAGTCTTTTTCATGAGCTTAGATAGGATTAGTTTATGGTGAATTTTTTTCCAGTTGCTTAGGTTAGAAGAGGATAGATATAATCTATTGGAGCTCCAGAAAAAGGTTTTTAAGGCTCACTGCCATCTCTGTTAGGGATTGGGGTGTAGTCCATAACCAACCACCAAAAAGAAACACAGTTCTTCTCACTTCCATGCAAGCTGCAACATAGACATTTTTGTTGAAGATCCATCCATGCACTTTTGACACAGAACCATACTTCTGCATTTCACTTCCATGCACAAGTTTCATTTCTTGGTTTTCCATTGTTGTTCATAGGTTTCATGGCACAGTTATCATAGGTTAATGAATTTCTCGTTTTTTGGTGCATAAGTCATTTGTTTCATTTACGCTGCTCCATATCATTCCACTTTCTTCTTCTTCTTCTTGATCTCTCCTCAAATCACCCATTCGGCCTCTCTCCAACTCATTTACCCTCCAACTCATCCATTAATCACTTAGCTCCATTTACTTACACTTTTGTTGATCCCATCCTTCCAATCATCAAACCACTGCATGCACTCTTCCTCCCTCTGATTTTTCTGCTCCTGAGCCATCACCAGCTCCATCTCCATCTCACCTATCCTCCCACACCACTCCAACACTTCACCATCTACCAAAACTTCCACGGCCAAACATCCTGTAGAATTGCACAGGATTCGTGTAGAAACCCCTGAGTTTCCTGTAGGATCCCCTGCAGACTTCCTGTAGAAGCCTGCAAACTCGGTTGCTGAGCATCCGAACGTGGTAGACTTCTGTGGACTGATGCTAGAGACCCTCTGGGACCTCCCCTAGCCATCCTGACCTTGCCCATGCTTTCCTTCCATTCCAACCGCTCCTGCACAACCAAACCCTAATCAAAAGCATCATCACAACAAATCCAACCACTTAATGAAAAAATACAAAAACATGTCTTTTCAGATGCAAGTAGCTTAGATGCATGTATTTCAGCTCACTACAAGTAATGGCATTAGTGGTAGTAGTTTCATTCACAGTTTTGCATAGTTAGGGTCTAGCTAGTCAAATTAGGGTTTACTAGGGTTTTCATGCTTTGTTGGCTTTCAGTTTCTTTTTGCAAATAGACTAGTCTCCTTTGAGTTAGCTTTCGTCCGTCATTCATAAAGCTTCTTCTGTGAGCCTATAGAAGTTGGCTTTAGCCCTAGCGGACTTGTGCCAGCTGACCAAGTGACAGCTGCGACAAGAGCTATTACTTGTGCATACAGCACCGTCGCTTCCAAGTTTGTACGAACTACCGGGTTGATACAATTAGAGATAGGGAGCTCCAGGAGTGGTAGCATTATTGCTACAATACTGGAGCCCACCAGTCGGATGAAAAGTAAGCCAGCTGGTCTATTGTTACGATCTTTCCATTATGAGGAAACTTTATAACTCGAAAGACTGATGAAACGACAACTGTCATTGCGTAAGACCAACTTCGACCCAAGAGAAGGTTGTAATTTAGAGGGGCATCAACCACCTCCACATCTAGATTAACGGTTTTTCCTTCAACCCCTATACGCAAATCCTGTAGAATGCCAAAAGGATGAAACCCACGGCCATCAAAGACCTTAAGAATTGTCAGGGATTGATTTAGCGAAGGAGAACCAAGCGATCTCCAACACTATATCGACATAATACATGTTGAGGCTCCCTCATCAATTACAGTCCGATGAATAGGTCTGTTTTTGACTATCACTGGAATCTGGAAAGCCATTTGATGAGGTAAGCGTGCTGTACTATTTTCTAGATCGAAAATTATTATGTTCGAGTCCTGAAAGTCAACAGCTCCTACAGCCGACAAAAGTAATTTACGTTGTGCTGGACATGATTGCAGCACTTCAAAAGCCGACATTGCTGAGGGTGAAACAGGTAAATCCTCAACAATGTTATAGTTCTGAGCCACTCTCGCATGTGGATTGAAAGCTGACTTTCGAAGTATACCCTTGGCGGGCGGTTTGATTACCAAGTCTGGATTAGGTTTCTCAATCTGTAGTGGATCGGAACCGGGAGCTGAGGTTGATGGATTAGAATGAGAACATTCTGCTTCTTTACCATCAACAGGACTTTTACTACCATAATCATGCGATCGAGTCGTAATCCTAAAATGGGACATCATCAGTATGGGATCTTCATTGGCACTCGAGGAAGAACCTATCATCTTACTGTCTTGACTTGGAAAAGGATCCTTCAAAACAACAGGCGTTTGGGAACCTTTGACAATCATTGCAACCTCTACACGATGAGGGCAGTCTCTTGTAAAATGTTCATTGTCACAAATGAGACAAGGATAATGAGGTTTGTGTTTTTCATCATTGGATTCCGATTTTACAGGTTTCTCCTTTGAATTTTTGTTTGTTTTATTCTTCTTCTTCCCTTTCTTCTTCCCACCGGATTTTGATTTGGCTATAGATGACTCTACAGCGTGAATATCGGAGGAAATCTCCGCGGAAGAATCTCCTGTCGGGGAATCAGGCAAGGTTATGATAGGAGAAGAATTCTTGGAAGACTTCTTCTTACTCTTAGTGTTAACCGTACCAATCATACCATCGGTGGCATGAGATCCCGAAGGAGCTGCAGCGATTTGATTTTGCTTCGGAAGATCGAGGATTTTCTCGTGTAACGTACATAACTGAGGGTAGACCAAGTCAAGGTACTGTGCTTGAGCAATTACTTGCTCCTCGGTAACAACTCCAGCTTTAGCTACATCTTCAGTGATCTTTGGCAACAAAGACTTTACAAACCGATCAGCCAAAATCTGATCCAGAATAAAAACCTTCACTAAGCACCGCCGACGTCTCCATTCATGAATATGATCTGAAATGTAAATGGACGTCGATTGCTTTAATGAAGTTAACAATTCCGTTCCATTGTCATATCTGACCGGCAACTGAAAATGAGTTAAAAACGAGGTAGCTAACTGACTAAAATTATAAAAAGTTCCTCGCGGTAACTCAATGTACCACTTGGCGCAAGACAAATTAGAGAGCACTGGAAAAGTCTTAGACGGATTGAATCATCTGAAATGGAGTTAGACGCACACCAGAGGTGATAAGTCATCACATGGTTCGACGGGTCCTCTCCTGATTTTCCTTCAAACTTAGGAAGATCACTAGGCAACTTATTTGGCATTGGTGGCCAAAACGGAAGATAATCAATGGGATCGTTCGTTAGGTGCGACAAGTCAGGCAAGTCCAAAGTTGCGATAAATGGTAACTAAAGATTAGGGTCCCTAAAACTCTGGGTCATGAGACCAGCCCCAGGAGGAGGATATCCGGGATAACTAGGAATAGGAATTGCATTTGGGATATTGTATCCTCCCGGAAAACCAGGATTAACCAGACTGTATTGGGGTTTTTGAGGTTGTTGATATGTGTACCCAGGGTACGGTTGATACTGATAGACTGGCTGTTGTACAGCAGGACCGAATTGATACTGTCCCTAGTATGGTTGATAAGTAAATTGTGGTTGACTTGTGACAACTGTACTTGATCCAGGTTGTCATACAGGCATCTGAACCGAAGTTTGAATCGTGGGTCCAGACGGTGGTAAAGATGTCTGAGGAGTAGATACAGGAACAGTAGAAACGGGAGCTGTCGATACTCCGGAAGTAGGTGGAGTAGATTGAACAGATGTTGCGACAATTGCAGTAGTCGTTTGAGGCGGAGTACGAGGCATACTAGGCCCAGGCTGAGAAACTACCGAAGGTATAGAAGTTTGAATATTAGACTAGAAAGGTTGCTGGGGTGTACCAGAAACTAAGGGTTGTCCAGTTTGGGATGACAACTGTACATTTGGCTGTAACATCCGTTGAGTTTGCGATGGATCCCACACTAAATTCATTCCGGGGTACAGACCCATAACAGGTTGAGAATATTGAGGACCATAACTGGGTTGAGTGTAGGATTGATAATTCAATGGTACATTTCCTATTCCTTGAACATATGATTGACCGGAGGGTGGTTGGAAACCTTGGTTCTAGTACTCACCTTGGGGTTGACACCCTTGAGGCACGTACTGATACTGGGGTTGACCTTGAGGTATAAATTGATACTAGGGTTGACCTTGGGGTACATATTGAGTCTGGGGTTGACCCTGAGGAACGTACTGTCCCGTAGGTATGTATTGTGCTTAAGGTTGCCCCCCAAATGCAAATTGGGTACCTTGAGGCTGCCCCCCAGGCAATAATTGAGGCTTCCCCCCGGGCGGTAACTGGCCTCCTTGAGGTTGAGGATTGGGAATAGAACCTAACATCATGAGAATATCTTCTACGCTCAACGACTTAGTACCATTGCTTCCAGTTAATAACCCTTGTTCAATGGGTTGAGGAGATGCTCCCGAAAAAGTACCAGAAAGCGATTGATGCCCAGAGGGAATAGAAGGACCGTCGTACAAAAAGGATTCGGGCGATTGAGTAAACGTGGACGACTGTCTTGACATATTTAACAGAGGATAATAACCTCTAGGTGTTGGGTGATAAGAAACACGAAGTGGTGAAAAACTTAACCCTGGGTTTCTAAGAAATTAGTCAAAGAAAGATACCAAGCACTGCTCCTAGGTGGCCTGTAAAAAATTGATTCACGCTCCCTTAGCTCAATAACAGGTTGATTTTCAGGGATAGGGATGCATACTTCTTCTTCCGGAGTAGCAAGTTCTTCGATAGCTATAAGTCCAGAAGGAAGATCTTGGGTGATTACTCTTTCTACCCTAGGTGAACATAGGAGCACTAGAAGCTGGAGAAGCAAACCCCGATGTCGGAGTAGCAGCAAATTCACTTTCAGATTCAGATATTTCAGGTTCCTCACCTATATCACTAGTAGATGAAAAGCTACCAGTAACTTTTGAAACAGACACTGATTGTGGATTATAATCTGCTACTAAAGCTTGAAAATCAGGATGTACAACCAAAGAAGACTCTCCTTCTTCAGGTGACCCAACTCTACTATCTCTAGGAGTTATGAGGACTTTCAACCCTTCAGGATGGCTTGGTGAACACTCAGGAGGTTGGCCCCGAAGTCTACGGGACTTCCTCGGTAATTCAGCCACGGTTAAAAACTTTTAACTACTTCACACGCAAACAAAGTAAAATCTCAATGAAAACCACCTAAAGCCTCTAAAGAACCAAACAAATTTGAATCACACGCCTAAAGAATCTAAGAGATCAAACACACACAAACAATAACTTTCCGTACTGAAAACACTAGTTGGTGATGAAATCCAACGTCGCAGAGTCTAATACAAAAATGGCGGTTGGAACAGTTACCCCGGCAACCTGCTTAATGAATACACTGGCACAAGTTCCTCCACTTAACCGTCTCGAGTGAAGAGAACCCCCCAAAAAATCCAAGTGAGTCTAGCCGATGTCTGCTCCAGGTACAGTGGGATCTTCCCACCACTGTCACCTTAGGAAGAATCCTAAAGAATATGGCCACTAAGGTTACCAACTGAAACAAATATACCTGGGGGAACAATCTACGATCCAATATGCACGCAAGGGTAGAGTAGCAAGCGCAATCCCCTTGAAGGCTCCTTGACATAAACCAAGGTTTACCAACAAGTGACCCCAGGTTCCTCGACAATGGTTAATCCGAGGTTTACCGTTTTTAATACGTGAATATCTGGCGTCGTTCCCAATGAGGAAGGATTGATTCCCACACTGGTTCGGACACGATCTCATGCTTCTCCCTTAAGAGGAGCTTTCCCTGAGCATAAAAGCAACAATTGGATTTCTTCCCTACCACAAGATACAACTACTTGTTTGTTTTTACTGTCTTGGAGAGTTAATTACTCTCCTATTCCAAGACACTAGCCTAAGCTAAGTTGGTGTATCAGAACCCTAGAAATAAAAATGTTACTAAATGAATTTTACTTTAAGCGTTATTTTTATTGGTTTTTGTTTAAGTCAAAAGGTGCGGAGATGAAACTCGTGGTATGAAGACTCGACTCAAAATCTCTAAAAATGCACCTAAGATGATTTAAACAATCTTTTCCCTTCGATGAACTTCTAGCTAAGGAATAGTTTGAGAATGCAATTACTTTGTAAACACAAATCTTTCTTAACAAACAAATTAAAAGAAGAGCTTTTGTCCTTTCCAATGCACTCAAAGCGAGACAACTAGTTATTTTCACAAAAATTTTCCCTTTTCGTTTCAAAGCACTCAACCACTACAAAAACAAACTTTTTCCAAAAGAGACTTTTTTTTATTTTTTATAAAACACTCAAAACTATGGAAATTACTAACTTTGAGATCTATAAATTATAAAAACCTATTTGAAGTCAAAGCCTACAAGATGTCTTTTTTAAGGATGTTTTACTTAGCTAGATGTAAACTAAGGACCAATTCATGCAGAATCACAAATCAGTAAAAAACAACCAATGTTGTTTTCGTTTTTAAAAATGAAAATCCAAACTTTTAAACACAAGCTTTTTGAAGTTTTGTAAAGAGAAAACACAAAGCGGATTCCTCAACAAGGGTAGATTTCATTAATGGTCAGACTCATAAGAAGACTGGTAGAAACTAGGGTGATCTGAGGTCCCTACAACTTCTAAGCTCAGAGTTACTACAAGACCAAGATGAAAAGCAAACCCAACAAGCAAAACTCCTAGGAATTTCACCTAAAACCATAACACCAATGAAATCAACCTAAGTAAAGCTTCTGACAGGTTATATGCAGGTCTGGGTAGTGGATAATAACTCCTAAACAAAAACTAAGCTGACTAACAGACAAAATATTAGGTTTTTCAAAATTTTGACAGGGTCCGCAGGCCTACAGTTAACACAGGTGTGGTACCGCTCTGTGCCAAAAGCAAAAGTGCGGATAAGTATGCACTGTGTCAAAAGGCTAGGGTGCGGTCCTCTCCCAAAGCTATGAAAAATGAAAAATAACCCTGGATCTACAATTTCTACCCAATTCCACACACAACAAGCCAAAAACAGAAACAAAAACACGGTTACTCAGGTCAAAGTAAAAACAAGGAAAAATCAAGTCCCAGTATGGTCGCCATTTTGTCACATGGAATAAGTCGATCTTGCGGACAAGATAGACCTTCCTAGAATCTAAAGAAGACCTAATGACAAGCAAACCAATCACACACTATCTTTCTCTAAATATGCTTTTATAAACAAAGGCAAACAAGTGTTTTAGGCCTACCTTGGGTCCAACGCAAGTTTGTGGAAGCTTCGCTCTGTCGATCCAAATGAGCTCCCTTGTCGCGAATCTGCAAACACAAACAAGAAAACAAATTAAATAGCACCTGAAAAGCCAATATCATAAAACATATTTAACATGAAAGTCAAGGAATTCATGAAACAAATGACATGAGACAATTTGTTGAGAAAAATGAGTTTGATTGTATTAATTCAAATCAAAGAAGAACTTTACAACCTGTGCCTTGACACTGTACAAGCTCCTCCCAGGGTCCATAAAGAAGTCTCCTATACTTTGACAAGTTTCACTCTCTTCCAATTGAAGCCAAAAAGGTATGTGATCTCTCCTCTCAAGCTTAACTAGGAAGTCTCGATTTCACCAGCATTTACCCTAAAAAATGTTCAGCTTCTAACCTCTCCAGCAACTAGCCCAATGCCTGAATTTATAGTGCAATGGAGGGAAATTACTAGGTCCTCCTTCAAAGGGATAAAGCCCTCCTTCAAAGGGATAGCTCCTCTCATCAAGGGATTATCTCCTTCTCTTTTGAGATGTATGAACCACCTAAGAGCGGCCAATCCATGTCAAAATTCCTTCTAGAATCATCTAGAATTAACCCAAAGTGAGTTTTTTAGAATAAACTTGTGCCTTTTTTACTTTCACAGGGGTCCACACCCACACCTTTAGGGACAGAGCGGGCAGGTCTGCATTTTTTGTAAACAGAAGGTGCGGGACCACAGGTAACAGTGAGAGAAAGTGCAGAACCATAGTTTTATTGATTTTCAATGTCTTTTTCTCAATTTCAAAGCTTGACTTGAAGAGCTGAGGTCTGAGACTTGCTTAGGAGGACAGTACAAGTGATGATAGACCCATACTGACTGCAAATAATCATGGTAACAATATTTTTGTGTAACAATGACCTTATGGGCTAGAAAATGAATGAGGGAGCACGAATGATAAAAATGAGAGGGAGGGCTTGTTTTGTTTGAGAAATTACCCTTGGGGGAAGAGGGATAAAGGGATAGGGATGTTATGGAATAAGGATAAAGGGGTAAAGGCATAAATGGATAGGGAAATAGGGATAAAGGGGTGGGAAAGAGTTTAGAGTTGTAGTGATTGGTGATAGGAGGAACAATGGGGGTTTAGGGTTTTAGGCATGAGTAGGGGAAAATTTAGGGTTTAGGCATAACTAAGGGAAATGATGCTTAAAAGTTTGAAATGCAAACCAAAACTGTAGTGAGGGAGGTTAAATCACTTGCAATGAAGGTAATAGAGAGCAATTTTGAAGTTTTTGTAATTTTTGAGGGCTTTCTGGCCCTTCTGCTTAACGCACAGCGCCAACCACACACGCGCAATGCCACCTCCTGAACGCGCAACACCACCTCTTGAATGCGTAGCACCACTTCAAGATGACTTTTGACTACCTTCTCTGTGTCCCAATTGAGAATGGGATAGTTTTTTGGAAAGCATGTCACGTTTACTTTCCCAAACATCTTGAATTTTTCAATTTGGAGCTCATTTTCCCTGTCCAAATCTCAATCTCACAAGACTGGTCAAAATGTGCAGAATGAGGCTACCAAAATGCAGAGTGTTGTTTCAGTAAACTTTTGAAAGTCTTCCTCAACTCAAACCTGAGCTCATGATACCTCATTAGAAAGGTCTCTGTGTCTAGTTATCATTTGACTCATCAAGCAAGTCTTTTGGACATTCCATCTAGGAGAAAAACTGATTTTACTAAGGTCGCTCTAGAAGTGCATCAACTCTCCTAAGGCAAATGATGTTTTGGACATTTCTCCCAAACTATAAGACCTCTGTAAAAGCTGAAGGAGTTTTTTCATCTTGGGTCTATAATGGGAAAAAACCTCACTCACGTTTGTCAAATTCATCTTTTCTTGCTCAGGAACATCATTTGAATAAAACTTATCCCGATGTGTGGAACAGGGGATTTGCAGAAATGAAGGGAAATGAAGGGGATGAGGGGCATATAAATTCTTGAGAAGCTTTTGGGAAGTAGGGAGGGATGTTAGGAAGCAGGGGAAAGTGTAATTTCAAGGATTGAGTGAGGAGAATGGGTCCAAAAGGGAAAAACATAGGCCTAACCTAGAAAAGTGTCAAATTGTAGCAATAGGTTAGGGTTTGTGGGAAAATGATGAATTTGAGGGATATCAGTGATGGGAAGTGTTTAAGAAGGTATATTAAGGATAGGGGAAGATGTATGAGCATCAGGATACAAGTTTTGTTGATGTTTTTACCATCCAAGAAAAATTACCTTCAAAACCCTAGGAGAGGGAAATGAACCTTACCTAAGCACAATAGAAGCATGAATCAGGTGTAAAATGACCCATTGGAACCTGAAATAATGATGACAACTCTTTGAATGATGGTACACTCAGTCGAATGGTGACATGGACCAATACTTGGAAAACTTTGGAAGGAGTGAAAACAATCCTAAACCTTATACCTAGTGACCAAATTTTACTTGAAGACTCACTGAAATGAAAAAATTTGACTTTGACACCCTAAGACCACTTTGTAAGAGAATGCTTGATCGCTGGTGGAAGGCTGAAAAGACTGACACTAACAAGAACTACTGCTGATATCTTGTAGAGTTGATACCCCAAAGTAACAATGAAACTACGGGGTTGAGACTCATAAACAACATAATATTTCTACATATAAGGTTTTCCTATAATAACATCACAAAATTAGGTAGGGAAACATCACACGGTACCTCATCTTTGAAGGGGTTGATGTTGTAGGATAGGAGGCATTGCTATCTAACATAGATTTCTTATCTATGGCTCAACCCAATGGTGTATGGTTGGGGATGTGGAACTATCAGAAACTTCAATCTCTTGATGATATTTCTAGAGATAAGGTATTTTTGGATCCCACCATCAACAATGAAATGTAGTGGGCTACCCTTAAGCCACATCTGTGAATGGAAGAGGCACTCCCCCTCCTTAGTCTCCCCAGAATTTTTTGGTTGGATAATTGTGATCATGATGGTAGCACTATGTTGTACATCAATGATCAAATTTCCTTTATTCTATTTTGAATCAAAATATGAGCCAAATTCTTTTTTTTCTCTCTTTAAACTTAACCAACAATGGTTGTATCAAGCATAATTCATCAATGTTGTGTCAGGGTATTTTATGGAACTCATATCAGTTTCTATTGTCCGCCTCAAATTCCCATTACACTTATTTTCCTATGACTTTTTATGGTTATATTTAGTTTTGATATCCTCACTTTGTCACTTGTTCTATGAGTTAGGGCCTCATTTTCCAATATTTTTTTGCAATAGATTTGCAAACCCAAACTCCTGCTTATTCCTTTTCCTCAATTTTTGCTCCAGTTTGAATGTTAGGTCCCTATAACACTAGTTATTCCCCCATTAATATTGTCATTGTATCTCTTATTGTTATTATTGTGCCCCAATTGTCCCCATATTGTTATTATTGTACCTCATAGAAGCCCACTATTGTTATTTTCGTGGCCTTATATTATTATTGTTATGTCGGCTTTGATTATATTATAACCCCTTAGACTCCTATATATAGAAAGGAGGTTTTGTCATTTGTATTATTCAAGAATTGTTCATTTGTGTAATGTAAAGGAGGTTTCCCCCTCAAAGAGGTTGATTTTGAAGTCATTGATCTATCTTTTCTTCTATTTTGTCAGCTGGTTACGTAACATTTGGAATCAAAGCTTTGGATTCGAGGGTTTCTCTACTCCAAACACGCCATTGAGAAATTTTCGATATAACTTGTTTTCTACAAAGTTTCAAAAGATAAAATTAAAACCCATTTGATATGAAATCCCGATGAACCTTGAGTCTGAATTTCCAATATTTAATTGTTGTATTTTCAAAGATAGGATCCAAGGAAGTTAGGGTTTTTGCATGCTCCGGAATTATATCTCAAACAGGTGACCTGAGGAAATCATCCTAACTTTCTCTCTGAGCATCAGATAGAAATTCTGTGAAATGTTACAGAAAGAGGACGGTCTGTAGTTTTCTTTTGATCGGTTTAAGGTCCTAAGGTTGAAACAGTGACACATTGAACTTTGTACAAGTTCGCCCTATTGAACCAATCTATAATCCAGTCATCATGGGAGATTCGACATAGCTCTTCCTTGGAGAATCCAATCTTGATAAGACATGCAGGGTTGGAAAGAGGAATCAGAGGGCTACTGCATGATGCAATTTCAAACCTTGGAGATTCGAAATTACAAATATAAAACAGATTCAATATCGATCTGCTACAAAGTGAAAAAATGTGTGTATTTTTTTTAAATTTTGCATAAGTTTAGTTTGAAGGAATTCAAAGGGCATAGTGAAGCATAATTATCATTAATTGATGCCCTGAAAAAAGAAATGGAAACACCTAGTAAGAAACCAGAAATATCTAGCATGACTCATGAAGAAGAGGAAGAAATGCAACATGATGTATCAAAATTACGAGACCAAGTGCAACAAAATGCACTCTCACAAAAAGTAACAGAAGATAAGATGGATGGTTTAAAGAAAGGCATGGAAGCTAAGATGGATGGTTTAAATAAAGGCATGGAAGCTAAGATGAATGACGTGGAAGCTAAGATGGATGGTATAGAAGAAAAACTTAAAGGAAACATGGAAGATTTGATATCGATATGAGGAAGTTTGATGGAAAGGATCCCGTAACATGGATACTACAGATGGAGCAATATTTCAATCTCCATAATGTGCAAAACACACAAAAGGTATGCATTGGAACTTTATATTTGGAACCAAATCAGTTTGTATGGTATCGATGGCTTTGCTCTCGTAAACAAATTGTCACTTGGGCAATTTTTATGGAAGAAATTATAGCACATTATAAGGATACAAAAAGCAACACCTATTTTATCCAATTGATAAATCTCAAACAAAAGCGTTCAATTATGGAGCACATTGAGGACTTCCAAAAATTGAATATAAGGGTAAAAGATATTCCATAGGAGCATAGTATTGATGTGTTCATAGGGACTTTACATGATAACATCCAACATGAGGTTCTCCTTTGGGAACCTGATTCATTGGAGAAGGCTTTCAGGTTGGCAAGAAAAATGGAAAGAAAAATTATGGAAAAAAGGAAGCCGACCACTTACAACTATAAATATGGAAGTGTTATTGCCCCTAGCCTTCCACAACCTACAAGTTTGACACCACAACAATTGGAAGAAAAAGGAGCAAAAGGGCTTTGTTACAGTTGTGATATCAAATACACTAAAGGTCATCACTTTGTTGAGAAGAAATTATTTTCATAGATTGTGAAGAGTAGGAAGAAAAGGAACAAGAAATGTCAAAAGAAGAGGATATACACCAGGAACAAACCCTAGAGAAGGAAGAAATGAATCTAATCATATCTTGTAATGCATTGGCTCGAATTACCCTCCTCAAACTATCAAGATAGAAGGACATATCAAGAAGAAAAAGGTAATAGTGTTGATTGATTCGGGTAGTACCCATAATTTTATTCATTGTAAGATAGCCAAGGAATTGAATTTCTTCCTATATCCAACACCAGAGTATCAAGTGATGTTTACAAGTGGAGGAACCATAAATTTCTCTAGAAAGTGCCATAATATCAAGCTATCCATGGGATAATATGTAATGAATAGCCCAATGCTTTCCATTCCAATGGGAGGTGTTGATGTTGTACTAGGAGTCTAATGGCTACAATCCTTGGGTACGGATTAGTTAACATTCCCCCCTTAATCTGAAGGGACATCTAACATGCCACGTAACATTCAGAAGGTTTCAAACTTTTCACGTCCTAGTTCCTTAGTAAATATGTTTGCAATTTGCTCTGAAGTAGGACAACGTGTCAGATAAATAAATTTGGCCTCTACATAATGTCGAATCAAGTGGTATTTGGTATTAATATGCTTGCTTTGATCATGGAACTTGGGATTCTTGGCCAACTTAATTTCAAAAGAGTTGTCAATAAGTAGTGGAGTTTTTTTCTGCCAAACGTACATTTTCGTTATAAAAATAAAAGAGGTTACATTCATGAGAGTTAAAAAATATCTGAAACATCTATGCACTGAGAAGGACTAAAGCATCAAGATAACAATTTTGGATGGGAGGCTTCCATCCTTTGCATGTGTAGCCACCATAACATGTCCAAAATTGATAAGTCAAAAAAGATTGCAGACTAAGGATAGGCCAGGAGAAGCCTCTAAGATAAATCCATTAGGAGATATATCATGTACAACAACAAAAAAAGGATCAGACAATGACACAAAGGATCCTTCATGAGATGGAAAAGGAGCCAAATCAGATTGCCCTACCCTGCAAGAAGCTTTTAAAAAATATCTGTCCAAATGTGGGAGAGACTCCACATTTGTAAAATAGGTCAATGTGGTTGTTTTATTCCCTGAAAATGTGATCAAAGGTGATTGAAGTAAAATAGTCCTTCACGAAACAGATTTGCTCCATTTAGTAGAATAAGAAGGGCACTAAAAGGGAAATATGCCCCAAGGTCCAATCAATACCCACCTTTGAGTCACCAGCAATGTGAATCTCATCTAAGGTGAGCAAAGAGGCACAACCTAAAATGCCCCAAAGGGCCAAGAACTCTACTCTCATGTTAGTGCCTCTGCCCCCACACCAATAGAAATGAAAAGCTGGAGAGGGGTTGAGGAGAATCATGGCACCCCCTCTGCCCATTGATGGAAACATTCCTATGTTATATATGAGGGCTTAGTTCTTACACACTCTAAACTTTCTAAAATTTTGATGGCTAGTTCCAATAATTGAATGTGAGAGTAATGGTTATTAAATTTCAATGGCTGTAATTGTTGAAGTGTAAATTAGTGTGTAAAATATTATTGGAAATTACGACGAATAGCTTTAGAAATTTAGTAATTGAATGTCAAATCGAAGGTTATTGAAGTTGAATGGTCGTCATTGTTGAAGTTTAAATTTTATTATTGGAAACTTTAAGAAGAAAACTGTGTAAGAAGTTTGGCTTGTCTAACTTTTCAGTTGACACCTTACTCATCATGAGATAGTAGAAAGTTTGATGATTATCACACAAGTTTTGAGATCCTTAAATAGATGAGGAAACAAAGTAAGCAACACAATTAATAAGTCAATTGTTAAATTAGGAAGAAATTGTAAATAAAATTAGAATAGTTCATAAATTTTCTGAAAAGTCAAAAATCAAGTTACAATTTTTAATAAAAAAAGACTACGGGATAATTAATAGGTCACACTAAGGAGAAATTGTAAATAAAGTTAAAATATATTAAAAAATAGCAGTTAGAGGTCATATATTTCCTCGATATAATCCACAAGCTTAATTGGGAGGACTGCAGAAAGAAGAGAATTTTGGGTGGGTGGAAAGCATTATATGCTCTTCAAAACAGATGTAAGTCTATTGTACAATTAATAGGTCAATGGTAACATTAAGGAGAAATTGTAAATAAAATTAAAATATATTAAAAATTAGTAGTTAGAGGTCGTATATTTCCTCGATATAATCCACAAGCTTTATTGGGAGGACTACAGCAAGAAGAGAATTTTGGAAGGGTGGAAAGCATTATATGCTCTTCAAAACAGATGTAGAGAGGGAGAGTTATGGGATTGGAAAATGATCAAAGTGTTTTTTGGGGTCCTAGTTTGTCAAGTGATATTATATGAGTGTGAACTGTGGGCTAGCAACATCCTTGTCTTAAAATGGAAGCAAATTGAGAAAATCCAAAAACGCTTGATGATGAGCAAGTTCAAAATAAAAAGTTTAGTTCCTTATGAGATAATGTTGAGTGAAACAGGAGCAGATCCCATTGAAGTAATTGCCGTGGTGCATCTCATAAGGTATTTAAAAAGAATTGAGAAAATGGAAGTAGGTAGATGGCCTAAAGTTATTTACAATGAAGGAATGAGTGAAAGAAATAAACCATGGATGATACAAAACAACAAATGAATGCAAAAATGGAATATTTACCTCATTGTATGTACCACAAATAATAAGGAGTTAAAGAATTTTGTTATGGAGAAGCTCCATAAGCATATATGGAGAAAAGAGTTGGGTAGAAAGAAGAATCACTATGTTCAGGAATTCAACCCCACTTGTGATCTCCAACAAAAAGATTACATTGGAGCTAGCATTGCATGGAGAGCAAAGATTCTTATTGCTCAATTAAGAACTAACTCGCATCAAATTTGGTGGGAAATGTGTCAGTGGAAAAGAGCTAAAGAAGCTTAAGGAGAAAGAGTGTGTACTTTTCACACTTATGGGGCAGTGGAATCGAAAAACATTTATTTTGGAATGTGATGCTTTCAAAGACACTAGAGAAAGTTACAACCGTATGTTAACATCAGTTGCTTGGCATTGTCTTTTCAATAAGGGGAATGTTAGAAGGTTGGGTCAGCTCATTATTAATTTGAATAAGAAAAAGATTTAATTGCAAAAGGCTAAAAGTACGGAGACTCATGGTCTCATAGACTATTTTTAGTCTCATAGACATTAAAATTGCATTCATTCATTCATTCCATAATTCCTCGCCTCACCTACTTTTAGTAATCCTCTAATCAAAACCCAAAATACAACCCAAAATGCATGAAAGTAAGTTAATCACCAAATACGAGACAACTACTTTTATCTTTGGTGTCTAATTTGGTATTTATCATCTTCGTTAACCACAAATTTATCTTATCAATTTGTGGATTGATTCACTCATACACATTAAATTAAATTCTCAAAGATCTAACTCTAGCACAATCTGCCAATAAAAGAACCTGGCATCAGTTGCCATAGCTACATTGCCCACTAAATAATTTATTATTGAGGTGAACGCTAAATAATTTATTATTGAGGTGAAAGAAATGAGTTTAACATAAGTTCGTCAATGTAATTAACAAAATGAGTTGCAACAAGTTTAGATGATAAAGCTAATAAGTAACTCAATATTTAAATGATAAAGCTGATAAGTAACTTAGTAAATGTCATGATGCAAAACATTATTTTCTATATAAATTTTTTAATGTTTAAAAAGTTAGAAAATATTTTTTATTTTGAATATTTTTTATTTTCTATTTCTATTTCTATTTCTATTTATAAAAATTTAAATTTATTATTATAATTAATTATTTTTAATTTATATTGATAAAAATTAAATTTAAATTTATTTGTATAACTAATTATTTTTAATTTATATTATCAAAAAATTTCACTATACTTATAAAATTATTATATTTATCCTTAAAAAATAAATAAAATTTCCACTCACAAAATTATTTACAGTGATGCAGCAAATTCATGAACTCACATAAAATAGTAACCCTCTTTTTCTTTCATTATATAAATCCAAATATCTAAACTAATTGCATCCCTTCTCTGATTCCAAAAGGGAAATATGTAAATTTTTGTTAAAATGTGCGACATAATAAATTTGTGAGCCATAACGAAATTGCATCCCTTCTCTGATGCCAAAAGGAAACATGTAATTTTTTTTGTGAGCGATAACGATTTTTATTGTTTGAATTATAGTGAATTAAAATTTTACAGTTTAAATAGGTTTAATAATTAAAAATGTGTTTTAAAAAACACAGGTTTAAAGTGATAGAGATTATATATATAAATTTAGATATGTTTTTCCATATTTTAACGGTTAAATAACTATGTAAAAGTGAGCAAGATCTTATACAAAAATTTAATGTACATAAAATTACTAGCAAATTATACTGTTACACATTTAAATTTAATATATTTACCATTTGTATATAAAACTTCCACCATAATCATGTTGTTTATTTTTTTCCTCATAAAAAACTGTAACTTTATTTATATAAGTAAATTAAAATACGTTTTGTAAATGTACATAAAAATACGTTTTGTAAATGTACAAACTAAGTGCTAGTAATTTATAAAAATAAATAAAATTACATTTTTAATGAATTAAATTGAATTATATTAGTTTATAGGATTATTTGTCTTTGTTTTTGCCTTTTGTAATTTAATCATTTTCTTACTCAAATTGATGATAGTCTCATAACTTGCTCTGATGTCTCTGAAAGCATCACATTAAAAAAATGAAAAAAATGAAATGCTTTTCCTATTCCACTACACAAAAAATACAAAAAAAATCTCTTCCACTTTCTAATTTCACATCGAAATTGATATAAATTAATTGTTAATTAAGCCATAAAAATATGTGCTCTCCAATTAAATGCACAAATTAAATACCTATTCAAGTAAGCTCTACCCAAATCGGTACCTATTCACGTTTGAAACAGAAAAACTCTGCAAACAAAAACCTGGAGCACAAACAAGGTAAAGTAGATGGGAAGACCACATCATTCGAAAACGATATCCAAACAGCAACCTGGCAAATAGTGGCCACAAAAATTGCCTCGGCAGAAATTAGCGATGTAGACAAAGTGAGCACCAAGCCAACCAGAGAAACCCTCAGCAAAGACGCACCCAAGAATGAGAGAGTCAGAGACCAGGACAGGGATCATCGATGGTAA
This sequence comes from Pinus tabuliformis, assembly GCA_031772625.1. NCBI lineage: Eukaryota > Viridiplantae > Streptophyta > Pinopsida > Pinales > Pinaceae > Pinus > Pinus tabuliformis. Next base: position 2,090,956,483 of record CM062816.1, read on the forward strand.
AACACCACCAAAAACTCTCCAAAATGAATCACACAAACGCCCCAACGACAGCCTCATCAGCTCGGCAATGACAAACAAAAGCGAATGCAAATGGACTATGCATCAACATCTTGGCAGATGGGAAGAGCAACACAAAACAGAGGGTTCCCAGCCGTCGATTCCCCTCCTCCCTCAATTCCCCCTTCACCACGCTAGTGTTGTTGCTGCTGATATTTCTGAAATAATTACAAGCAACTTCAGTATGAAACACAACGAACAATCATTTTCCATGACACTCTTGTGGATTATTAATCCCTTTTTTCTATTACAACAGTGCTAAAATTCTCTTCCTATTTGGTAATTCGACTCATTTATAATGTGAGAGTTACATGATAACCCAGCCTGGTTGATACCTCTTCACTTCCATTTCAGCTGTGTCGACTAATGCCATCTCCTATTGCATGTTCCCATTTGCCAATAATATTGCTGCACACTACCAATGCTTCTATCTCCTAGTGCCTCTTCCCATTTGCCAAGGATACCGGTGCACCAATTATGCAGAGTTTAATCTAATTCTTTCCAGTCCTACCCACTCCATTCATGTTACAAACTTTTTGTAAGATCTGGCATGGTCCATAAAATATGATTCTCATAGTGACAGTTAAGCGGTTATTACTCTGTAAATGAAGGTTCGAGTCATAGGAGCAGCATTTAGGTGTTATATAATACATGAAAACCTTATGTTCAGCCACGCCAACCCATCAAATCACGCGTTTCGCATGGAACAACAACTTCCGTTTTGTTCACGAAAATGGTATGCTCTCTGGCCACAGTTGCAGGTTTCACAAGGAGTCATGACTGTGTGGACGGACAGCGGTTTTTGAAACGGTTTGTGTTGGTCCATAGGTTGCCACTGTTAGCAAAATTTAATGGGGGGTCGATAGCTACGACAATCTTAGCTGGCTCATTTGCGCAACTATATAATTTAAATCTCTGCTAAGCCATCTCTTTAATTTCAATTTTTTATGAGATAGATTGGTAAATTATTTCTTATAAATAGCGGTAGCTCATTTTTTAAATCATAGTATTAATTTATTTGTTATAAAATAGTAGTGCTTTATCTCTCGTGTTTGCTATGTTTATTCACAAAAGGTTTACTGAGGAGTTGAAACTACTTTTTAAAATAAATATGATAGCTTAAAATGCGACAATTTTGATGTATTCAAACTTTGAATGGGGAACTTATTTTTGGATTTAAAAAAAAAACTTATTTTGAGATTTATCAATAAGTTAATGAATCTTGAGCTTTATGAGTTTGGTTAAAGTGACTAATCTTATCTAATATATCTAAGAAAAATCTTATTTTGAACATTCTTACTACAATGTATGGCTTTTGAGTTGTTGATTTGCATCACACATGATCGTTTAAAGATTTTTAAGTAATCATATTTAAGAAAATCTTATTTTAAACATCCTTACTACAATATATGGCTTTTGAGTTGTTGATTTGCATCACACATATTCGTTTAAAGATATTTAAGTAATCATATCAAAAAATCTTATTTTAAACATCCTTACTACAATATATGGCTTTTGAGTTGTTGATTTGCATCACACATGTTTGTTTAAAGATATTTAAGTGGCACATGTTTAGGCATGCATCATCTCCTTGCATCACATTTCTATCATATTGCATTTCTAAATATAATGGGCAAAAGGGGATTGGAACAAGTCACATAATTTTTGCATTGTATTTGGTGTTGTATTTTACCGAAGTTGTGCTAATAGATAAGTTTGTATTAACATTGTTGTTAATTAGGTCATTGTGGGAAGCTCTAATATTAAATGTTGGGAGTTTGACAATATTGAGAAGGGAGGGAGGTGAATCAATATTGTACAGATGGATAAAATTATATCAAATTTGGTCATTTTTCTTTACAATTAACTAATTAATTCACTCATTAGCAACACCATACATAAATAGTAGATCTAAACACAAATATGATAAATGCATATAAGCAACAATACACATGAACAAATAACCATGAGCACAACACATCAAAACATTGTCACAGATGAGAACATAGGATATAAGGTCAAACCTTTTCCGGGAGAAAAACCACCATTTGCTTCTACTTTGTTCTTCTCTTTATGATTGAAAGTATTTCTTTTACATATGCACTAACCACCGATAGTGTGCAAGCTCCAATTTTCTATTCATGCGAGCAAACACTTGCTTCAAGCCACTACTCGACGAAATACACCACTTCTTGTACTTTGTAGGGCACCACTTGTTAGAAGTGACTAGTCCCTCAACTATGCAAGCCACTACCCACTAGATGCCCCAACACCGTATAATTTTTCTGGCCAACACTCCCAAATTATCAAGCTACAACCTAAAGGAAGCAACCACTCGAATGAACAATCCACTACTTGGCAACAAGCCACAACTCACCCATTGAAGGCCCCAACCTTTAAGCTCTCGTGGACTAATTTTCATACATTTTCAAACTAGGATCCACTACTCAACTCAATAAATAGTAGGCCACTTTTCATCCCATTTTCATATTGGGCCCACTAATGACTCTAACCTCGTAAACTAAATACAAGCACCTCTGAAATACAAATCTCTACTTATACATTCAATCTGCCATCACATACACTTTGTCTCAAACCATAACAACATCAACTCTTACACATACACAATCTAAGCTGAGACATGCTCAACTCCCATGAAAAATACATCAGCCATGTCATACATGGTTGTACATACAATACAAGAAAACAAACTAAAGCACAATCACCAACAATATAACTTTCTCACTCACAAACTAAGTCCTCATGACATTACAATAAAGAAACTACAACAACAACATCATCATGCTCAAGCTCTAACCATGCACATCATTGATCTAAATACAAGGCAACAACATCTATATAACAATAATCCTTACAATAACAATGTTATCCATAAAAAATAGTAGCTATGCCAATGTCAGAGCCACATTCTACTACATGTATATCTGATCATTGTGAGCCCACCAACACCAACTCTTTTTCTCATTGATATGCATTGCCCCTAACATTCACAATCAAACACTCACAAAATCCATGCACATTCTTCTCACCAAATCACTCTTCTACAGGTGTGCAAATCACAACTATAGGTATGTTAATCTCTGTCATTTTACCTCTACTAGAACATTAGCACACACCATGTAAATGATAATCTAACCTCTGCACTATGCTTCAGTCATCACACTAGTCTCACTATCTGCATTATATCATCGTTCAATACTCAGTCCGTAAAAACCCTCCCTCCAACTCTCTTTGTCATACACACTGGTAAGAAGAAAAATGCACTATGTCTAATCTTCCAACACACACCAACTATGAAAACTTAACACTTTGTGTAGCGCTTTCATATTTAATTATGATCCTAGCATCCTCCAGATCAACCAAATCAAGATGACCAATGCATTCCATAACTACTAGGACCATATCAACGATGCATTAACCTCACAGACCAGATAAAAACATTGCACCTTCGAAAGTGGTTCAAGGTATGACTTTGATTTTGGTTTTATATGTTGACAATCTATTCTTGAAAAGTAATGAACCTCTTATGATCAAAGTAAGAGGAAGCTGGCTTATAAAACTCAAAATAATGAATCATGGCATGATGAATTACGTCCTAAAGTTGGGAAAAGAAAATCTATATCATGAAGCTATTGAAGAATTTTTTGGAAAGTGGAAATGAAAATCGTTGGACACTCTGATTGAATTTCAAGAAGTTGTGAATAAATATTGTTGAACTTGACTTGGCAACTGATAATTGATTGATGTATTAATGCTCCATTCGAATGCTCGTCTGTATACATATATGTTATGCATAGAACCTGAGTGAATTCATGATTGAGCTACTTCATATACATTGTGTTGCCATCGAGCACCCTTCAAGATATTTTTGTTATGAGAAAGTCTTCCTCTGATATATGACTGCATGGATGTACTAATGATGTTTGGGATTATTATTGATGAGTGCATCTAGGTGCGTCTTAGTATGATATCTGCCATGATATCTTGGATGAGAGGTCTATAGCATGACTGTGGTTGAGTATGATGTTGCTAGCATGGCTAGCTGTGAGGTAGGATGAAGAATATCTATGAAGAGTTGTTTGAGAAAGTTATAGATATGACATGGATACATTGTGATTACAAAGAGTGGGAATCGATTGGAATCTAATCCCACATATAGCTAGGACTGGGACACCTTCATTAAGATAATGTTGTTGTACGAGGCAAGCTTAGGATTGTGGTTGGAACCTCCTTGAGGGGGAGGATGACTATGGTATCCTTTTTGTGATATATATATTTTTGTTGTAATATGAAATTTGATTTTGATGACGTGTATGAACGAAAGAAATCTTCTATTGTGACATGATGATTACTAGATATGAGCATGATGATAAGCTGCTAATCTACATAGAGCATCATTGATTGAGGACATTGATCCAACTCTTCCCCTCTGTTTGATCTCTCAGGGTGTAGAATAGAGATGGAGAGATCCTAGGGTTGAGGGATATTTGGAAAATAGGGTATCACCCTTATTTGTTACACATGGGGCTGGAGATGTTGCTCCCCTATCTTGGTCTTTACAGAGTATACCCCAGTTGGCATCATACTCACAAGCTGGGCTTTTTGAGATTGTCCTTCCCCATCTGGCTAACAGGTTGAGGAGGCTTAGGGGATGCTATCCTTACCTTTTGGTAAGTCGAGTATCTAACCCAAGCTTGGATTATGATGCAGGTGTTCTACCACATGACCCTTGAGGGTCATTGATGGGAAGATCGGTAGGTGCTACACAAAAATATCGTCACCATGACTATTTGCAGTCAGTATGGGTTTATCATCACTTGTACTGTCCTCCTAAGCAAGTCTCAGACCTCAGCTCTTCAAGTCAAGCTTTGAAAATAAGAGAAAGTCATTGAAAATCAACAAAACTCTGGTTCCACACTTTCTCTCACTGTTGCCTGCGGTCCCGCACCCCCTGTTCACATTACCTGTGTGCTTTGTCCCTAAGGGAGTGGGTGCGGACCCCAGTGAAAGTCAAAAAGGCACAAGTTTATTCTAAAAAACTCACTTTGGGTTAATTCTAGATGATTCTAGAAGGAATTTTGACGTGGATTGTTCGCTCTTAGGTGGTTCATGCATCCCAAAAGAGAAGGAGCTAATCCCTTGATGAGAGGAGCTATCCCTTTGAAGGAGGGCTTTATCCCTTTGAAGGAGGACCTAGTAACTTCCCTCCATTGCACTACAAATTAAGGCATTGGGCCGGTTGCTAGGGAACTTAGAATTTGAACATTTTTTAGGGTAAATGCTCGTGGAATTGAGACTTCCTTGTTAAGCTTGAGAGGAGATATCACATACCTTTTGGCTTCATTGGGAAGAGAGTGAAACTTGTCAAAGTAGAGGAGACTTCTTGTTGGACCCTGGGAGGAGCTTGTACAGCATCAAGGCACAGGTTGTAAAGTTCTTCTTTGATTTGAATTAATACAATCAGATTCATTTTTCTCAACAAATTGTCTTATGTCATTTGTTTCATTAATTCCTTGATCATCATGATAAGTATGCTTTATGATATTGGCTTTTCAGGTGCTATTTAATTTGTTTGCTTGTTTGTGTTTGCATATTCACTACAAGGGAGCTCATTTGGATCAAAGGAGCAAGGCTTCCACAAACTTACATTGGACCCAAGGTAGGCCTAAAACACTTGTTTGCCTTTGTCTATAAATTGCATATTTAGAGAAAGATAGTTTTTGATTGGCTTGCTTGTCACTAGATATCGTTAGATTCTAGGAAGGTCAATCTTGTCCGCAAGATAGACTCATTCCGTGTGACAAAATGGCGACCATACTAGGGACTTGATTTCTTTATTTTCTTTAGTTTGACCTGAGAAACTGTGTTTTGTTTCTATTTTTGGTTTGTTGTGTGTGGAATTGGGTAGATTTAGTAGATCTAGGATTATTTTTTGTTTTTCATAACTTTGGGAGAGGACCGCACCCTCGGCTTGCAACACTGTGCGGACCTATCCACACTTTTGCTGTTAGCACAGAGCGGTACTGCACCTGTGTGAACTGTGGGCCTGCAGACCCTACTAAAATTTTGAAAAACTTAAGATTTTCTCTTTCAGTCAGTTTAGTTTTTGTTTTGATGTTGTTATCCCCTGCCCATACCTACATATGACTTGTTAAGAACATTCCTTAGGTTAATTCCATTGGTGTTAGGGTTTTAGGTGAAATTCCTAGAAGTTTTGGTTGCCGGGCTTGGTTTTCATTTTGGTCTTGTAGTAGCTCAGAGCTTAGAAGCTATAGAAGCCTCAGATCACCTTGGTTTTTACTGGCCTTCTTATGAGTCTGACCATTTGCAAAATTTGCCTTTGTTGAGGAACCCACCTTGTGTTTTCTCTTAGAGAAACTTCGAAAAGGCTTGTGTTAAAAGTTTGCATTTCATTTTTAGAAAAGAAAACAAAAATTGGTTGTTTTTTGACTGATTTGTGATTCTGGACAAATTAGTCCTTAGTTTGTTTATAGCTAAGTAAAACATCCTTGAAAAAGACATCTTGTAAGCTTTGACTTCAAATAGTTTTTTATAGTTTATAGATCTCAAGATTAGTTATTTCCATAGTTTTGAGTGTTTTATAAAAGATAAAAAAATCTCTTTTTGGAAAAGTTTGTTTTTGTAGTATTTGAGTGTTTGAAAGAAAAGGGAAATTTTTGTGAAAATAAATAGTTGTCTCGTTTTGAGTGCATTGGAAAAGACAAAAAGCTCTTCTTTTGATTTGTTTGTTAAGAAAGATTTGTGTTTACAAGTATTTTCATTCTCAAACTCTTTCCTAGCTAGAAGTTCATTGAAGGGAAAATATTGCTTAATCATCTTAGGTGCATTTTTTAGTGATTTCGAGTCGAGTCTTCACACGACAAGTTTCATCTCTGCACCTCTTGACTTAAACAAAAACCAATAAAAATAACGCTTAAAGTAAAATCTATCTAGTAGTCTTTTTATTTCTAGGGCTCTAATACACCAACATAGCTTAGGCTAGTGTCTTGGAGTAGGGAGTAATTAAATCTCCAAGACAGTAAAACAAACAAGTAGTTGTATCTTGCGGTAGGAGAAAAATCCAATTGTTGCATCTATGATCTGGGAAAGCTCCTCTTAAAGGAGAAGCACAAGATCGTGTCCGAACCAGTGTGGGAATCAATCCTTCTTCATTGGGAACGACGCTAGATATTCACGTATTAAAAACAGTAAACCTCAGATTAACCATTGTCAAGGAGCCTGGGGTCACTTGTTGGTAAACCTTGGATTATGTCAAGGAACCTTCAAGGGGATTGAGCTTGTTACTCTACCCTTGCGTGCGTATCGGATCGTAGACTGTTCCCCTAGATTTATTTGTTTCCGTTGGTAACCATAGTGACCATATTCTATAGGATTCTTCCTAAGGTGACAGTGGTGGGAAGATCCCACTGTACCTGGAGCAAACGTCGGCTAGACTCACTTGGATTTTCTAAGGGGTTCTCTTCACTCGAGATGGTTTAGTGGAGGAACTTGTGCCAGTCTATTCATTAAGCAGATTGCCAGGGTAACTGTTCCAACCGCAATTTATGTATTGAACTCTGCGACATTGGACTTCATCACCAACTAGTGTTTTCAGTATGGGAAGTTACTATTTGTGTGTGGTCTGATCTCCTAGATTCTTTAAGCGTGTGATTCAAATTTGTTTGGTTCTTTAGAGGCTTTAGGTGGTTTCCATTGAGATTTTACTTTGTTTTCGTGTGAAGTAGTTAAAATGTTTAATCGTGGTTGAATTACCGAGGAAGTCCCATAGACTTCGGGGCCAACCTCCTCAGTTTTCACCGAGCCATCCTGAAGGGTTGAGAGCCCTCGTCACTCCTAGAAACAGTAGAGTTGGGTCACCTGAAGAAGGAGAGTCTTCTTTGGTGGTACATTCTGATTTTCAAGCTCTAGTAGCATATTATAATCCACAATCTGTGTCTGTTTCCGAAATTACTGGTAGCTTTTCATCTACTAGTGATATAGGTGAGGAACCGGAAATATCTGAACATGAAAGTGAATTTTCTGCTACTCCGACATCGGGATTTACCTCTCCAACTTCTAGTGGTCCTGGTTCACCCAGGGTAGAAATAATAATTACCCAAAATCTTCCTTCTGGACTTATAGCTATTGAAGAACTTGCTACTCTAAAAGAAGAATTAGGCATCCCTATCCCTGAAAATCAACCTGTTATAGAACATAGGGAGCGTGAATCAATCTTTTACAGTCCATCTAGGAGCAGTGCTTGGTATCTTTCATTGACTAACTTTTTGGAAAACCCGGGACTAAGTTTTTCACCACCTCGTATTCCTTATCACCCAAAACCTAGAGGTTACTATCCTCCGTTAAATATGTCAAGACAGTCGTCCATGTTTTCTCAATCTCCATAATCCTTTTTGTATGATGGTCCTTCTATTCCCTCTGGGTATCAGTGACTTACTGGTACTTTTTCGGGAGCATCTCCTCAACCCATTGAAAAAGGGTTATTAACTGGAAACAATCGTACTAAGCCGTTGAGTGTAGAAGATATTCTCATGATGTCAGGTACTACTCCTAATCCTCAACCTCAAGGTGCCCAGTTACTGCCTGGAGAGTAGCCTCAAAATCCTCAATTATCGCCTGGGGGGCAACCTCAAGGTACCCAATTTGCGCCTGGGGGGCAACCTCAAGGACAATACATACCTACGAGACAGTACGTCCCTCAAGGTCAACACTAGACTCAATATGTACCTCAAGGTCAACCCCAGTATCAATATGTACCTCAAGGTCAACCCCAGTATTAGTACATGCCTCAGAGTTATCAACCCCAAGGTCAGTACTCGAACCAAGGTTTCCAACCACCTTCCAGTCAATCATATGTTCAAGGAACCAGAAATGTACCTCTGAATTATCAACCCTACCCTCAACATGGCTATGGTCCTAAATATTCTCAACCTGTTATGGGTCCATACCCTGGAATGAACTTAGTGTGGGATCCATCGCAAACTCAACAGGTCTTGCAATCTAATGTATAGTTGTCATCTCAAACTGGACAACCCTTAGTTTCTGGTTCACCCCAGCAACCTGTCTAGTCTTCTATTCAAACTTCTGTACCTTCGGTAGTTTCTCAGCCTAGGCCTAGTATGCCTTGTACTCCACCTCAAATGGCTGCTGCAACGTCTGTTCAATATACCCCACCTACTTTTGGAGTATCAATAGCTCCGGTTTCTACTGTTCCTGTATCAAATCCTCAGACATATTTACCTCAATCTGGATCCACAATTCAAACTTCGGTTCAGATGCCTGTAGGACAACCTGGTTCAAGTACGATTGTCACAAGTCAACCTCAATTTACTTATCAACCGTACCAGGGATAATACCAATTCAGTCTAGCTGTGCAGCAGCCAGTCTATCAGTATCAACCGTACCCTGGGTATACAAATCAACAACCTCAACAACCCCAGTACGGTCCGGTTAATCCTGGTTTTCCAGGAGGATACAATATTCCAAATGCAATCCCAATTCCTAGTTATCTTGAATATCCTCCTCCTAGGGCTGGTCTCATGACCCAAAGTTTTAGGGGCCCTAATCGTCAGTTACCATTTATCGTAACTTTGGACTTTCCTGACTTATCTCGCCTAACGAACGATCCCATTAACTATCTTCCGTTTTGGCCGCCAATGCCGAATAAGTTGCCTAGTGATATTCCTAAGTTTGAAGGCAAATTAGGAGAGGACCCGTCGAACAATGTGATGACTTATCACTGCTGGTGTGCGTCTAACTCCATTTAATATGATTCAATCCGTTTAAGGCTTTTCGAACGCACTCTAATTGGTCTTGCGGCCAAGTGGTACATTGAGTTACCGCGAGCCACTTTTTATAACTTTAGTCAGTTAGCTACTTCATTTTTAACTCATTTTCAGTTGCCAGTCAGATATGACAATGGCACGGAATTACTAACATCATTAAAGTAGTCAACGTCCACTTACATTTCAGATCACATTCATGAGTGGAGACGTCGACGACGTTTAGTGAAAGTTTTTATTCCGGATCAGATCTTAGCTGAATGGCTTGTAAAATCTTTATTGCCAAAGATCACTAAGGATGTAGCTAAGGCTGGAGTTGTTACTGAGGAGCAAGTAATTGCTCAAGCACAGTACCTTGACTTCGTTTATAGGCAGTCAGGTATGTTACACAAGAAAATCGCCGATCTTCCTAAGCAAATTGAAATCGCTGCAACTCCTTCAGGGTCTCATGCCGCTGATGGTATGATTGGTATGGTTAATACCAGAAGTAAGAAGAAGTCTTCCAAGAATTCTTCTCCTATCATAACCTTGCCAGATTCCTCGACAGGAGATTCTTCTGCAGAAATTTCCGCCAATATTCATGTTGTAGAGTCATCTACAACCAAATCAAAATCCGGTGGTAAGAAGAAAGGGAAGAAGAAAAAAAAATACAGATAAAAATTCAAAAGAGAAACCAGAAAAAGCGAAATCAAATGATGAGAAACGCAAACCTCGTTATCCTTGTCTCATTTGTGACGAAGAACATTTTACACGAGACTGCCCTCATTGTGCAGAGGTTGCGAAGATTTTCAAGGGTTCCCAAACGCCTGCTATTTTGAAGGATCCTTTTCCAAGTCAAGACAGTAAGATGATAGGTTCTTCCTCAAATGCAAATGAAGAACCCATACTGATGATGTCCCATGTTAGGATTGCGACTCGATCGCATGATTATGGTAGTAAAAGTCCTCTTGATGATAAAGAAGTAGAATCTTCTCATTCTCATCAACCTCAGCTCCCGGTTTCGATGCACTACAGATTGAGAAACCTAACCCAGAATTAGTAATCAAACCGCCCGCCAAGGGTATACTTCAAAAGTCAGCTTTCAATCCACATGCGAGAGCGGCTCATAACTATAACATTGTTAAAGATTTAGCTGTTTCACCTTCAACAATGTCGGCTTTGGAAGTGCTGCAATCGTGTACAACACAACGTAAATTACTATTGTCGGCTATAGGAGCTGCTGACGTTCAGGACTCTAACCTTATAATTTTCGATCTAGAAAATAGTACATAGTGCTTACCTCATCAAATGGTTTTCCAAATCCCAGTGTTAGTCAAAAATAGACCTATTTATAGGACTGTGATTGATGAGGGAGCCACAACGTGTAATATGTCGATACAGAGTTGGAGATCGCTTGGTTCTCCTTCGCTAAATCAATCCCCGACAATTATAAAGGCCTTTGATGGTCGTGGGTTTCATCCTTTTGGAATTATATAGGATCTACCTATAGGGGTTGAAGGCAAAACTGTTAATCTAGATGTGGAGGTGGCTGATGCCCCTCTAGATTACAACCTTCTCTTGGGTCGTAGTTGGTCTTACGCTATGACAGCTGTCATTTCATCGGTCTTTCGGCTTATAAAGTTCCCTCATAATGGAAAGATCGTAACTATAGACCAGCTGACTTACTTTTCATCTGACCCAGCCTCTTCTGAAAGTATTCAGCATGTCGGTAAAATGACTATCCCGTATAAGGATGTTGGAGTAGGACTAGTTAACGATGCCGGTTTACTGGGAACTTTTCCTTTTCCTCCTATCAACGCATTGTCTTCTACTGTAGCCATTCATATGATTTCGTCAGACATCATTGTTTATGATGATCCTTGGATCGTACCTTCTGAATCTGAGATAGACTCATTTGGTGATGTTATGCCTTTGAGTGCATAATGAATTGCATATCACGCCGTGCAGTTGTTTTCCGACCCATCTTCAACCAAAATTGACTTAATGAATGTGGTCCATGAGGAGTCACTTTTCACATCAAACTCGGATTCAACAACATTTTCTGAACTTGTTCACACTGATGAGCAAATTCGTGAAATCCTATGTGTCGATGATTTACCATGGGAAGATCTCCATCATAGATCTTCGTTTTTACCCGAGTCTGATCATTTTGAAAATGATTTTTCATCAATTTTTACAACTGAATATGTCAAGGAACCTCAGAATCCAATGAAAAATCTTTATTCAGAGTTAAATTTGTGAAACATTTCTTGAACTATTCCTATTGATATTTCGGTTAAGCCTGGAATTGTTGAAAACATTCATATAGGTGCCTCGTGTACGCAAGATGAAATTCAAATATATAAGACCCTATTTCAAGAATTACGCGACGTGTTTGCCTGGTCATATGAGGAAATGCCAGGAATTGATCCCGCAATTGTTGTCCATGAAATCAAAACTTATCCGGATGCTAAACCCATCTAGCAACGTTTGCATTAGATTCACCCGAGAAAAGTTGCTGCTATTAAAGCAGAAGTTGAAAAATTACTCAAAGCAGGTTTCATTTATCCGATTCCGTTAACGAATTGGGTATCGAATATTGTTCCAGTTAACAAAAAGCAAGGGACAATAAGAATATGTATCGATTATAGGGACATTAATCGAGCCTGTCCAAAAGACAATTACCCAACTCCCTATATCGATCAAATCATTTATTATTGTGTCGGCAGCGAAATATTCTCCTTCATGGATGGTTTTTCCGGATACAATCAAATCAATATTATACCTGTCGATCAACCAAAAATGGCTTTCATTTGTCCATGGGGGACATTTGCTTATTGCAAATTACCTTTTGGGCTCAAGAATGCCGGGGCAACTTTTCAAAGGGCCATGTCTTATGCGTTTCATGACATTAAGCACATTGTGCAACCCTACCTCGATGATTTTCCTGCTCATTCATTACATCGAGCTGATCATCTAATCCACTTACGAGCAATCTTTATGAGGTGTAGGCATTATCGGAATAGGTTGAATCCACACAAGTGTGTTTTTTGTATAGAAACGGGTCAGTTACTGGGGTTTGTTGTTTCGAAAGCCGGCATTCACGTCGATCCCTCAAAGGTTGAAGCTATTGTCAAATTGCCTCCTCCTTCGAGTCTTCGCCAACTCCAAAGTTTGCAAGGGAAAGCAAAATTTTTACGATGATTCATTCCTAACTATGCCGAGATTACAAAGGGTTTTACTCGGTTGTTGAAACAGAATACTCCATTCTATTGGGATGAGATAGCTCAGAAATATTTTGATGCACTAAAGCACGCGTTGACCCATGCACCGTTATTGCATCCTCCCAACTACAACCAGGACTACTTTCTGTATCTCGGCGCTTCCCATTCCACCCTCGGAATGGTGTTAGTTCAAGAAGATGAAATGGGTGTTGAACATGTGATATATTACCTTAGTCAAAGTTTAAATCCAACTGAGCTAAAATACTCACATGTGGAGAAATTGGCATTGGCGGCTGTTCAAGCTGTCCAATGTTTTCGTCATTACATTTTACTACGTAAAACTACAGTAATTTCTGATTGCAACCCTATGATCTATATTTTGACCAAGAAATTGCTAGGGGGCAAGTACTCCAAATGGATTTTCATCCTACAAGAGTTCGACTTGGAATTTGAAAAGTCTAAGTTGAAGAAATCTTTAGTTTTTGCGGAGTTAATGTGTGACTTCCCGCGTGCTGACACGGAAACTGTGGTGGAGGAGCCCATTGGGGACGAATCATTGTTTCTAATCAGTACTTTAGATCCATGATATGGGGATATCATCGTTTATCTCCAGAGCCAATCCTTTCGGCCAGAAATTTCAAGGTCGGAACGTCAAAAAATATGATTCTAGTCCCAACAATTCAGAATTACTGGAGATACTCTTTATCGCCGTGGGGCGGACTCTGTTTTTCGACGTTGTTTAACACATCAGGAAGTTGAAAGGGTTCTAAATGACTCTCACTCTGGAGCATGTGGCGGTCATATGTCTGGGTATGCCACAGCCTAAAAGATATTGCGCGCTGGATACTTTTGGCCGTCCTTGTTTAAAGATTGTATTGACGCGGTCCGAAAATGCCACAACTGCCAAATTTTTTATCGAAAGATGTGCGCCCCACCTGCTCCTCTCCACCCTATAATTTTCGTAGGTCCATTTGCAAAATGAGGTATCGATTTTATTACATGTAACCCTCACTTGGCCGGGGGGCATGTGTATATCATCCTTGCAGTAGATTATTTTACCAAGTGGGCCGAGGCGATGTCTACATTTGACGCAGACGGCAAAACAGTTGCAATTTTCGTGTTCAATCATATAATTGCTAGGTTTGGTGCTCCACAAGCGATTATCACTAATCATGGGCGTCATTTTTGAAACGTTATGATGACTGAACTTACAGGCCAGCTTGGCTTGCATCATAATAGTTCAACTCCTTATTATCCACAAGCTAATGGTCTGGTTGAATCCATCAACAAAGTTTTAGTCATCATGATCTGACAAATCATTGGGATTCATCGGTTGAATTGCCATAACATGCTATTATCAGCGCTTTGGGTGTATCAAATCTCATTAAAAACGTCAACAGGGTTCACTCGTTTCCAACTAGTTTATGGTCTGGAAGCTGTATTACACATTGAATGTGAAATCCCGTCATTGAAAATGGCCATCGAGTTACTTCCAGCCACTTCCGAAGAGAAAAAACATCTGTTATACTTAGCTCAACTAGATGAGAATCGACGTGATGCTGCATTGGCAATCGAAACTCATGCAAAACGTATTAAAGCTCAGTATGATGGAAATGTGACCCCTCGAAATTTTTCAGAAGGAGACCTAGTCTTATTGTACGATCAAGCTAATAATAAATTAGGCACTGGAAAATTTGTTCCTATGTGGCATGGTCCCTATGTTGTCAAGCGAAAGCTAGCAAAAGGGGCCTATGAATTGGTAAACTTTGACGGGGACTCTTTAGGTAAACCCATAAATGGTCTTTACCTGAAGAGGTATTATGCTTAAAAAATGGGTGTGGAGATTTTTTAGTTAGGTTAGTTTTCTTTCTAGCTAGTGTGTTTTAGTTTAAAAAAGTGTGCTTAGCTTAGAGAGTATTTTTCGTCATTATTCCTGCTTATCTTGGTTTTACTCTTGATATTGCAGATGTCAACGCCTCTCCAAACATACATTGGTTTTGCTGATGGCGCTTGTCATAATACATGGAACATTTCTTCCGCAGCTTGGGTTATCTATTCACCCTCTGACGAGTTGGTATCTATGCATGGGGTAAGCCTCGGTCAAACAACGAAAAAAATTGCCAAGTATAGTGCAGTGATTGAGTTATTATCTGAATCTATTTCATTTGGGATTCGGAGTTTGATAGTCAGGTTAGATTCTGAACTCGTTGTATTACAGCTTAATAGAGTATATGCCATTAGAAATCCTGTGTTATTGAGATTATTTTTGAGAGTGCGTCTCTTGGAACATGAATTTGATTATATTGAATATCAACATATTCCAAGATCTTTGAATACATTAGTGTTGGGTATACGACCAAAGTCCCACATTGACTAGAGGTGGGGAGGATCATGGGTATATAATGATGGAAAAATATCTCCATTGGTATGAGGCCTTTTGGTGTAAGTCCAAAAGCAAATCCATGAGGGCTTAGGTCCAAAGTGGACAATATCATACCATTTTGGAGATATGTGGTGTCCAAAGTCCTTACAAGTGGTATCAGACCCATGCCCCGAAGTTAGCCAAGTGGATGAATCCTCGGAATACCGAACGAAGGTGGTGGGCCTCGTTAATATCAAGATGGGTACCGTGGATGAGCTCGGTTTGATAGGCGGTGTGCTCCGGATTCTTCATCGACGTGTCCTCGTCCTAA
The DNA here is from genome assembly GCA_031772625.1 of Pinus tabuliformis. Lineage (NCBI taxonomy): Eukaryota > Viridiplantae > Streptophyta > Pinopsida > Pinales > Pinaceae > Pinus > Pinus tabuliformis. Next base: position 2,090,972,257 of record CM062816.1, read on the forward strand.
CACGGTGAAGAGGAGTTGACCTGGGATAGAGCAAGCTCTCAAGGCAAGTGGTCCTCCATGTAAGGCGTGTGCTTCCAACGCATTGGAGTGGAGAATCCTAGTTGGTAGAGAGTGGATGGATGGATAATCGTTTGAGGGGAGGCTCAATGGTCCTTTGTTCGAGGGGAGGATTGTTGGGTATACGACCAAAGTCCCACATTGACTAGAGGTGGGGAGGATCATGGGTATATAAGGATGGACAAATATCTCCATTGGTATGAGGCCTTTTGGTGTAAGTCCAAAAGAAAATCCATGAGGGCTTAGGCCCAAAGTGGACAATATCATACCATTGTGAAGATATGTGGTGTCCAAAGTCCTTACAATTTTTTATTTTTTTTTACGTGTGGAGCCTGATTATCTTCTATATTCAAAGGTATTGTCACATTGGACCCCAGTTCGAAATGGGGGTGGCAACGCCACCCGTAAAATATTCGCTGCAGGGGGGGTCCAGGGGGGGTGGCTGCGACCTTTGGGAGCCCCCCCTGGTGGGGGGTTTCAAGGGCAGCGCCCCCAAAGCTAAAAACAACTGTAAAATTTCCTTGTAAAAGTATAGTAATTTCTAGTCAATCTGGGTTGTTCATTAGGCAGATGATCTGACGGTAGAACTTATGTTTAGTTCAGGGTTTTTTGCCCTAGAAGGCAACCCCTCTCTTTGTATGAGGGCATTGTATTTGAGGCTGTGTGATAGATGTGTATTCAGTGAGCGGGAAATAGAGAGGTGAGACTGTGAGAGAAAACAGAGGATATTACAGCGGATCTGCTGTAGGTTGTGTCTCTTCATTTTTCTGGATAATATAAAGGAAGGACTAGTTGTTAGGGGTGGACGTAGCCCAAACTAGGTGAACCACGTATATCTGTGTCTCTCTTGTTTTATGCGCTTTCTGTGTTTATATTTCTGCAATATTTTATGTGTTCCATTGCTCCATAATATATAATTTTCTAACAATTAGCAAATGTAATTACTTCTCGAATGTTATGTAGACATTTGCAATAATCATACGTGTAAAATTTAAAATCATTCCATAACATGTTTTACAAGATAAGCCGGTAATAGTGATATAGTATAATATAGGAGTGTGTCAAAATATACATCGTCCTCGATCATAGGTTGAAAAACACCTTATGATCGACAAAAATGATATACAAAAAGCAAAAATGTCATATGTGTCTACAATACGTGATCATCCTATCACTGGTGATGATCTCGATAAGAAACCATTGTACGGGCCACCTTACAAAGGAACCTCCTAAAAGTCCTCGGACCCTAATCACATAGCGCTGTAGTCGACGAGGAATGTCATCTATGCCAGTCTCTGGAATGTCTCCTCTTAAACGCTCTAGATGGCTCTCCAATTCAGCCAAGGTCTCTGCTGATTCGTCCTGTGGGGCTGGTGCCACTGCAGCTGGTTGTTTTCTCTCGTAAGGCCAAAGAGCGGTTGGTCGCTATGGACCCACATCTGCATTTGAAACTTTTACTATCAGTTTTGGGATGAGATAAAAACAAAAAAAAAAAAAATAGAAAAATGTTGAAAATGATTTTACCTCAGTCATCCCATTGCTCTCCTGGTGGAAGAGCCATGTCTGGGTCACTGCGAAAATTTACCCCAGCGTAAGGGAAGTCCTGAACAGCAAAAACCTGGTTTCCCAACCAATGGAAATACTCAGGTTTGAATCGAACGACCTTTGTCCCCTCATCAGGATGACGGGCCATAACTGCAACCCATTGCATTAGTTTGGGATCTCGAGGAAGTCCAGCTCCAACAATGAGGTGCTACGGGACCAACATTGGGACCCTTTCTAGACCAAAGCTCACAAATAAAGCACCATATCCAAAGGTCTTCAATTGTCCGTTCTTGGCTCTGGTCAGTTTTCCTTTTACATTAGCCAACACAGCATTGCACCAGTTGAAGATGGTGCCTCGAAAGCAGTCAACTGCCATCCACATCTGGGATCCAGTGGCTATATGTAGTGCGGCGCTCCCACAAAGCATGGTAACAGTAAACGTGATCACCATGTGTTCAGGACGGGATATGGTTTTGATGTCTTTCCCTTTGTCTCTAGTCTGGTTGTTGCAGAACTCTAGTCGGAGGCTATCGACAGACTGGCCACCTGGCCTAGTCCCAAATAGAGTCAAGTCTTCACCTGTCTTAGGAAAACCAGTCAAAAAGTATATGTATACCGGATCAATTTCGAGCTGATGACCACCAATGAAGAAGCACTGGCCCTGTATGCTCCACCTATCTACCAGCCACTGCAAGAAGTCCACTTGGGCCCTCATGCTAGGTATGGCCCAGAATTTGTACAAGCCGCATGCCTTCAATGCATCGATCGAAGGTTAGTGATTTAACGTGGAAATATCTACGTCCTCATGCTCCCTTTCTTGCCAATCAAGCTTGATGTATACTCTACATCCAACAAAAAGGCAAATTAGAATGCAAAAAATTGAATTATTTGGGTGAATTTTGAGAAATTTAGGGTTAAAAACCCTTGCTGCGGGGACCTCACCCTCTCTATTAGAGACAGTGCGTGGGTCCGCACCTTGCCTTCACGGCAGGTGCAGATCCCTGACTTTTTCCCCATTGAGAAAAAGTCAGGGTCCGCGGGCTGCCTGTGTTATGCCTGCGAGCCCCCGCGCCTGGGTTTCTAGCCTAAGAATCCTCTAAAAATGAAATAAAACCCTAAAAAATGATTTGAAATGGATAAAATTGAAGAGTAGAAAGATGTGGATTACCTAGAGGAGACGACGCTCGACTCCGACGGATGGATTTTCCGCAATCTTCATGGGATGTTTCTGACCAAAAGCTATATTTTCTCACCCAAATCTCAAACGCTAAAAATGAATTGACGAAAGCCCTTTTTATAAGTTTTTTGAATAAATGGATTGTAAATTTGTTTATGTTTCACTTTAGAAAGGTAACTTTTACAACATTTTTATCCATGTTAAATAGGTATGAGTAATGTTCGAAGTTTTCGTTCAGCATAACGGATTTTTCAGGCGAAATCGGTCATTTTCGACGAAAAAACATTAGAGTCACCTTTAAGCTCTTTTCTAACTCCTAAAACATGAAAGGATCGCCGAGTTTTTCTTTTTAAACTCGTTAAAACGGAACTAAAAAGACGGTCCACTTATAGCTCTTTTTCTGACTGTAAAAACATGAAAAGATTGCCAGATTTTTGTCATTTCAAATTCGATATTTGTTATAAAATGATGTGTCATTGATCGCTTTTAAAAGTACTCCTTGGTCGTAATGATCAAGCAGTTCTCTCAAGTATTATTTTATACTTTTTTGGGCTTGGGAGACACAAATTTACGAAAAAGGTCAACCTTGGAGTCTTCTTATGTTTTTTCAAATTCTCTAAAATTGAAAAACGCTGAGTTTCTCCTATACTGGACTCGTTAAAATTTAACAGTTAAGGACCGGTTCAATTACAAACAGGAACGAACCACTCGTTCTTAGGGTTCAAATTTAAACTAAGTTGGACTCATCCGAAGGATGAGCTTATAATCAAGCAAATGTTATCCTCCTCAAGCTTGTCAAAAATAAAGAGGTACTTGCCAGAAGTGGTGGGGGAAAAGAGAGGAAAATGAGCCTGTTTGTTATACTTTGTAACCACTCTTGAACACGACACTTTCATTCACCTAGGTTGGGAAATCCTTTGCCTAACAATTGATCAAACCACATTGAAAGTCTTCATCTGGTTTCTGGGTATTAACTTTGGGTCAATTGTAACCAAAACATCTGCTGTGTTGTTATGTGTTCAAGAGGTCAGTGCCAATAATCCATTTAGCTGCAAAATATCTATCATCCATCTTGACCATCCTTCAGTCAGTCCTTGCAACCAAATTTCTTCAACTTGATCTATGATTTTGTGTTGTGGGCTTGCCTACGACGGATCGCTTTCTATCGACTTCAGCTCATTATCTAGAAAGATGATCTAGAAATTGTCAGTACCTTGGGATCTGCATGCCTCAATGGTAGGTTTCTCGCCTTCGACGATAGGTTGCGTCATTGACCTTCGATCAAAGGACTTCGTGACATGTTCCACATCAACACATCTATTCACATCTCATGGATTGTACTGGGTACTTTGAGAGCCATTGACATTACTGATGGTTTCTTTCACACTTGTTAACAATTTACATCATTGACTGGTAATCAAGTGGTTTCTACCATGTTGGACTTCAACACATTCATTTGCATGAATAGAATCGTACTGTTTCGGGAGGTAGAAATGAAGACCCTAGATCTAGTTTCTACCATCGAGGCTACGAGGAATTTTATATTCATTATATTGTGGACTATTCATAAACAGATGGCTACGTCCATACTATGTCTACATGTGTCTATACTTGTGATGTATTACAAGATCATTCCTATATCAGAGCAGTATTTAGTTTTCTAGCCAGTTTTTATTTGAGTATGGGAATGCCTACCTCAGCGACGATATGATCTCATATATATATATTTTGCATTGAATGTTTTTACAGGTTCCAACCGGGCTCTCCACAAGACAATCGTTGAAATGATAAAGTACTTTACTCTTCCTAAATGATAAATGAAATCCTCTTCTACTACAGACTTCGCACTTTAGGGGGAAATATGTTACACAAAAATATCGTCACCATGACTATTTGCAGTCAGTATGGGTTTATCATCACTTGTACTGTCCTCCTAAGCAAGTCTCAGACCTCAGCTCTTCAATTCAAGCTTTGAGAATAAGAGAAAAACATTGAAAATCAACAAAGCTCTGGTTCTGCACTTTCTCTCATTGTTTCCTGCGGTTCGACACCCCCTGTTCACATTACCTGCGGACCTGCCCGCTCTGTCCCTAAAGGAGTGGGTGCAGACCCCTGTGAAAGTCAAAAAGGCGCAAGTTTATTCTAAAAAACTCACTTTGGGTTAATTCTAGTTGATTCTAGAAGGAATTTTGACATGGATTGTTTGCCCTTAGGTAGTTCATGTATCCCAAAAGAGAAGGAGCTAATCCCTTGATGAGAGGGGCTATCCCTTTGAAGGAGGGCTTTATCCCTTTGAAGGAGGACCTAGTAACTTCCCTCCATTGCAATATAAATTAAGGCATTGGGCTGGTTGCTAGGGAAGTTAGAAGCTAAACATTTTTGAGGGTAAATGCTGGTGGAATTCAGACTTCCTAGTTAAGCTTGAGAGGAGAGATCACATACCTCTTGGCTTCATTGAGAAGAGAGTGAAACTTGTCAAAGTAGAGGAGACTTCTTGTTGGACTCTGGGAGGAGCTTGCACAACATCAAGGCATAGGTTGTAAAGTTCTTCTTTGATTTGAATTAATACAATCAGATTCATTTTTCTCAACAAATTGTCTTATGTCATTTGTTTCATGAATTCCTTGATGATCATGATAAGTATGCTTTATGATATTGGCTTTTCAGGTGCTATTTAATTTGTTTGCTTGTTTGTGTTTGCAGATTCGCTACAAGGGAGCTCATTTGGATCAAAGGAGCGAGGCTTCCACAAACTTTCATTGGACCCAAGGTAGGCCTAAAACACTTGTTTTCCTTTTTTTATAAATTGCATATTTAGAGAAAGATAGTTTTTGATTGGCTTGCTTGTCACTAGATATTGTTAGATTCTAGGAAGGTCAATCTTGTCTGCAAGATCGACTCATTCCGTGTGACAGTAGGCAATAATATGGGCTGAGATGTGCTCCCCTATATCACCTATTGCTCAATATGGGGTCATAGATGTTTAGCTCCCCCATTACATTATAGGTTGAGATATGCTCCTCGATGTGATTTTGAGATGTGCTCTTTGATGTAGATGCAAACCGTAGATTTGGCTCCTCGCTAATGTTTCTCGTGTGGTAGCATTGAGCTCCATGCTGACAGTGATTCTAGGTGGTAGAAATGGATCCCAGATGGATAGAGGGTGATAGCTTAGACTCCTCTTCAATGTCAAATTATTCTTATGTTAGATTTGAGAATGTTCAAAATATGAGCAGAGAAAATAAAGAGGAAAGTAGAAATAAGAAAGAGATGAACCAAGATGAACAATAATGTAGGTTTTAACCCTATACAGAAAATTACCTGCATACGAATTCTTAAACAAAGAAAATAAACAATGCGAGAGCATAACCCATAAAACACATATGCACAAAGATTTTTCTGTGGATCCCAAAACCGGGACTACCAGCTTGATTTTTCATTATGTTCCTTTCAATGTTACAATACATATTTATACATGCCGAAGCATCCAATATCATGGACCGAAAAACTATCGCGTCCAATACCATGTGTGAAAATCATGCACAAAACCATAGGTAGGTTCGCCCAACCTAATATAGGGTCCAAAAACATTTTTCCCGGGGCGCTGCCCTGGACCCCGTAGAGGGGGGCTACCTGCCCCCCTCAAACCCCCCGGACAGGGGGGGCTGCCGCCCCCCCTGTGACCCCCCCACTACACAACGAAGGGGGGCTACCGCCCCCCTCTAACCCCCCGTTTAACTACGTAGGTTAGTCGTGGAAAGAATATAACACAACCCAACAATCTCGCACTTGTTGTTTTCTTTCCACAGGGGGTCACAGGAGAGCTTAGTCATTTTTCCAGCCCTGAAACACCCATTGTTTCTCTACACCAAGAGAACTTCTCAGAGCTCACAGATTTTGTCAATGCATCTGCAGTATTCTTCAAAGTGTCCACCTTTACCAGGAACACCTTTTTGTCTTCTATCATATCCCTCACAAAGTGATACTGAACATCAATGTGCTTTGTCTTTGAATGATAAGCAGGGTTCTTTGCCAAGAAAATTGCACTTTGGCTGTCACAATCTATTCTTATAGCTCCCTGTACTAACCCCATACTTGAACACAATCTCTGCAACCAAACTGCTTCCTTGCTTGCATGAGTGGCTGCCATGTATTCTGCCTCTGTAGTTGATAGCGCCACTACAGAGTGTTTCTTACTCATCCAACTGACTGCACCTCCAAATAGGTTAAACAAATACCCACTTGTAGATCTTCTCTGATCCAGATCTCCAGGCGAGTCTGCATCAACAAAACCATGAATATCCAACACTCTGTCCAATCCTAGTCTTCCTTGGTAGCACAAACCATAATCACTAGTGCCACACAAATACCTGAAAACCCGCTTCACTGCTGTCCAGTGCTCCTTCCCAGGTTTTGACATAAACCTGCTCAATAATCCCACTGCATGTGAAATGTCTGGTCTAGTACATACCATTGCATACATCAGGCTACCGACTGCACTTGCATATGGAACACGGGACATGTCCTCTTCCTCTTCTTGTGTCTTGGGACACTGTTCAGCAGATAACCTCACACCTACAGGAATAGGAACCTTCACCGGTTTACTATCCTGCATATTAAACCTCTGCAGTATTGCCTCGACATACTTCCTCTGGTTTAACCAGAGCTTCCTCTTTGCCCGATCTCTTTTAATTTCCATGCCCAAAATATAGTTTGCAGCACCAAGATCTTTCATGTCAAATTTGGAGGACAATTGGGTCTTCAAATCCTAGATAATTTCTTTGTCATTTCCAACCAACAACATATCATCCACATACAATACCAGATAAATAACACGGTCACCAATTAATTTAAAATACACACAATGATCTGCTTTGCTTCTGGTGAAGTCAAGTCCTCGTATAAATGTATCAAATTTCTGATACCACATCCTTGGTGACTGTTTTAACCCATACAGAGACTTCTTTAACTTGCATACCAGTTCTTTCTTACCCTTCACCGCAAATCCTTTAGGTTGCTTCATGTAGATTTCCTCTTCCAAATCCCCGTGAAGAAATGTTGTCTTCACATCCATCTGTTCTACCTCAAAATCAAAAGCAGCAGCAACAGATAAAAGTAATCTAATAGAAGCTACCTTGGCAACAGGAGAAAAAATATCACCAAAATCAATTCCCGGCACCTGGGAATAACCTTTTGCTACCAACCGAGCTTTGTATTTCTCCACCTTTCCTTCTACATTAGTCTTCTTCTTGAACACCCATTTGCTGCCAATGGGTTTCCTTCCAGCCGGCAACTCTACCAGATCCCAAGCCTCATTTTTGTGCAAAGATGCCATTTCATTAACCATGGCCTCTTTCCAGAGTTTTCCATCCTCTGAATCCACTGCTTCCTTCACAGTTCTGGGATCATCATCAGTAACAGACAAAGCAAAATTTGAACTGAAAGCAGATGGACTATACCTTTCTGGCTGCCTTCTTTCTCGACCTGATCTTCTCACAGCCGGAGTTAGTGGCTCTTCATCTTCTGATTCCTCCTCTGTTGCAGAGTCTGATTCTTCCTCCTTTGGCTCAAACTCTATCTTCTCAGGTTCCTTTGGTTGGACTTCATGTTGAATAACATCTTTTACCTCTCTGAACATCACATCTCGGCTGTACACAACCTTCCGTGTGACTGGGTTCCAAAGCTTATAACCCTTTAAACCATCCTTATACCCAATAAAGATGCACTTTTCAGATTTACTATCCAACTTGGTTCGTTTCTCCTTTGGAACATGTACATATGCATCACATCCAAATACCCTCAGATGTGAAAGAGAGGGTTTCTTACCAGTCCATACTTCTTGTGGAGTCTTATCCTCCAACACTGATGAAGGTGATCCGTTGATCAGGTAACATGCAGTATCCACCGCCTCTGCCCAGAATTCCTGTCCTAACCCGACACCACTGAGCATGCTTCTTGCCCTTTCCATCAATGTCTTGTTCATTCTTTCTACGACTCCATTTTGCTGAGGTGTATATGGAGTAGTCTTCTGCCGTGCTATACGACACTTCTTACAAAATTCTTCAAATTCCTTGCTGCAAAATTCTCCACCATTATCTGTCCTCAGCACCTTTATCTTCTTCTCTGTCTGATTTTCCACCAGAGCCTTAAATTCTTTAAACCTGTCAAAGACTTCAGATTTCTTCTTAAGGAAATATATCCATGTATTCCTTGAGAAGTCATCTATGAATGATACATAGTACACAAACTTACCCAGTGATGGAACCTTCACAGGTCCAAACACATCACTGTGCACAAGCTCTAATATCTGTTTCGTCCTCTTACCACCAGAGGGGAAACTCACTCGATTCTGCTTCCCATACACACAATTTTCACAGAAATCAAAATCCAGAGAGCTATCATTCATACCTTCTACCATACCTTTACCATGAAGTATTCGAACGCCCTTATCTCCAATATGTCCAAGCCTTTGATGCCACAACATGGTCTTCTCTCCAGAGACCACTAGATTTTCTACTCCATTTTCAGGAACCATAGAACTATTGCACCCATCAACAACAGTGCTACCTTGCAGTTTGTACAGAGTTCCAATCCGAACTCCCCGCATCAATATCAGTGCTCCTCGAACCATCTTGCAGGTATCTTTCTCGAACACCATCTTTACACCTGCATCATCCAACTTGCTTACAGAAATTAGATTTCTGGCCAATGCAGGAATATGTAGAACACCCGGAAGTGTTCTAACCCTTCCACCTTGCAATTTCAACTTTACTTTTCCCCGACCAATGATTCTAGCCTTCCTATCATCTCCTAAGAAAACATCACCACCATCGTATTTCTCATACTCGCAGAACCACTCTCTATGGGGAGTGAAGTGAAAGGATGCACCTGAGTCAATCAAACATGCCTCATGATCTACATGTGTACTTGAAGAAGCCAAGTACACATCCCCACCTTCATCTGAGGTGGTTTTCGCCTCTGCAGAAGGAGCATCATCAAATCCCTTTCCTTTATCAGGAGCTTTAGATTTACAATCCCTTCTGAAGTGTCCTTCCTTTCCGCATTTCCAGCACACCACCTTTGTAGGTTTTCCTGGAGATTTAGATCTCCCTCTAGATTTAGATCTCCCACTCGATGACTTATTCTTGTTTCTGTTCTGGGACCGTCCTCGTACAGACAAGGCATCACCATTCTGGTTGTCCATATTCTTCCGTCTCATCTCCTCCGTCAGCAAGGCTGAGACTATTTCATCAAACTGCAAAGCAGTTGCATTGCTACCTATTGCAATAACCAGACTATCCCACGAATCTGGTAGAGAACACAATAGACTGATGCACTTATCTTCATCTGAAATTTTAATATCAACAGATAATAACTGACTTACCACAATATTAAATGCATTCAGATGCTCTGTCACCGAGTCTCCATCTTTCATCCTCAGGTTATACAACTTTTTCCGCAGGAACAATTTATTCACCAGAGACTTAGATTGGTACAAAGTCCCTAACTTGACCCACAAAGCCTTCGCCGTAGCTTCCCCTGATACATTCAACAATACTGAATCTGAGACACACAATCGTATTGTGCTCTTTGCCTTCCGATCCAACTTCTTCCATTCTTCATCGGTCACTCCCGATGGTTTAGTACCCGGATCTACCGCGATCCACTGATCTTTATCCACCAACAGATCCTCCATCTTGAGTTTCCACAACTCAAAATTCTGACCATTGAACTTCTCAATCTCGATCTTTCCACTGCTCGCCATCTTCTTTCACCACCAGAATCGATCTCGCAGATCTCCCACTGAACAGGGTCTACCACAGGCCCGAGCGAAACCCCTCAGCAACAAAGGCGTCCCCTTGAAGCCAAAACAGCTCTGATACCAAATGTAGGTTTTAACCCTATACAGAAAATTACCTGCATACGAATTCTTAAACAAAGAAAATAAACAATGCGAGAGCATAACCCATAAAACACATATGCACAGAGATTTTTCCCTGGATCCCAAAACCGGGACTACTAGCTTGATTTTTCATTATGTTCCTTTCAATGTTACAATACATAATTATACATGCCGAAGCATCCAATATCATGGACCAAAAAACCATCGCGTCCAATACCATGTGCGAAAATCATGCACAAAACCATAGGTAGGTTCGCCCAACCTAATATAGGGTCCAAAAAAAATTTCCCAGGGCGCTGCCCCAAACCCTGTAGAGGGGGGCTACCCGCCAACCTCAAACCCCCCGGACAGGGGCGGCTGCCGCCCCCCTCTAACCCCCCGTTTAACTACGTAGGTTAGTCGTGGAAAGAATATAACACAACCCAACAATACGATATGTGACAATGATATACCTGAGATTGGATATGATTTATGACAAGATACATATGACATGATACAAATGGAATTCTCCCTAGTTGAGAGAGAGTGTTAAAATATGCAACTATGGTCAAATTCCACTTTGGATAGCTCATTTTATGGAGACGACAATTGTATTAAATTCCTCTTTTCTAGAGGACCAAAATCGATATAACGGTCATCTAATTTGGATAAGAGAAATTTTATTTTTTAATTATAAGCCCACATGTGCATATTTGATCAAGGCAGCCCCAAAGCAAAGTGGAAACCCTTGGAAGGCTATAAATACAAGTGACCTCTACCTCATTTGGACATTATCGTGAGACACTCTTCTATTTCTCTTTCTTGGTTTTGGCTCACACAAGTCTGAGGCACGTCCGCAGAGGAACAGGTTCGCTTGAAGATGAAATTGTAGGGTCCGAAGCTCGCATCTCTGTTTTAAGGTTTTGGGCCTTAGTTGCAGGCTTGACATAGGAATAACTTCACCATAGTCACTCGTTAAACAACTCATCCATGCGACCAAAGCATCTTAGTCGCATGCACAAATCACCCTCCATGTGACTGGCATCTAGGGTTTTAGAATCACAGTCGCAAGATCTCCAAAGGTTGAATTTGACCACAATCACTATCTCACAAGCTCAAGGGAGTGAATGGACCTCCCCAGTTGCATGCATGATTCCTCCTCCATGCAACTGACAACTAAATGTTGGTTTTTCAGTTATCCAAAGTTTTTTCTCATTGACTGTAGTGTTTGTACTCTCTTTTGTTGAACCATTGAATGAGAATATAATAAGAAGAAGAATTTGTAAGGGTTTTCGCCATAGTAGGTTTTTCCCTGGTCTCTGACCAATCCCGGTGTCTCTATGTGTGAACGATTTTCTTCTATTGTTGCTTTATGTTCCACTGCATTGATGGTGATGATATTGTTCTTTCTATATAGTTGCATATGCTACTAAACAATGATGTAAATCTGAATAATTCTATGTTGTTATGGGGTGAATTTAATGTGTAAATAAAGAAATTCAATTATCAAAGCAAAGAACAATATACATTAGGGGAATTTTGAGGTCTAAAATGGGTCTCCTAAGTAAATTATAAAATAATAGTGGAAAAAATAAAATAAGGTTAGATTACATCATCAAATTTTGGAGGGATGAAAGAAAAAATTGTTTTTTCAACACATATTTTCAATTATCTCCCTATGGTTTTACTCAAATTTCAAGAGGAAACACTCATTGGATGCAAAATTTGATTCCTCGTCGAAGGAGTACCCATGTTGCATACTTTCAATGGACCCTACCACGCGAAAAATGAGAAATACAAGAAAAACGAGATTGCAATCACACTTTTTCATGTATTTCTCATTTTTCGTATAATAGGGTCCATCTAAAGTATGAAACAAGGATACTCTTTGAATGAGGAGTTAAATTTTACATCCAACTTGTACTCCTTCTCGAATCAAAATTTGAGTAAAATCTTATGAAGATAATTTGAAAATATGGGTTGAAAAATTAGATTTATTATTTTTTAATCTTTTTACTTTTTAACTCCAAAAATGGCGAATCATCCCCCATGGTTGACATCATCATATTGAATTCTATTGGTTCCTATAAAGTTTATTTGGTTGTACATTTTTCTTAGGAGGCCCATTTTAGACCTAAAAATTTCCCTAATGACCCTAAGAAAAATTAAAACTTATTAAGAATGGAACTTGGAGGTTAGTGGATCGTCATGTTGGTGTCAAACCTATTGGTGACAAATGGATGTATAAGATCAATTATAAGGTAGATGGTTCACTTAAAATACTATGCTTAGAAGGAAGGTGTTAACTACACAAAGACATTTTCTCCTAAAACAAAATGGGGCACAATTAGAACTCTGTTTTCTCTTGCAGCTCAAAATAGATGGAAGATACACCATATGGATGTTAAAAAAAACCTTTTTTGAATGGCAATTTGAAGGAGGATGTTAAAATGTTTCAGCCATAAGGTTTTTCTGTCAAAGGAGAAGAAAAAAAGGTATGTAAGGTGGTGAAGGCTTTGTATGTACTGAAATAGACATCTTGCGCATGGTATGAAAAATTAACTGAACACCTTCTCAAGTTGAATTATAAGTTATTTGATCTAGTTGGAAATTTAGTTGTATATTTGGTTGTCTATGTAGATGATTTGATAATCACAAGAAATAATGATGACTATATGGCATATGTTAAAAGAGAATTATTGGAAGTTTTCAACATGACAAATTTGGGTTTATTACGTTATCATTTAGGGATTGAAGCTCATTAGAAACCCAAATATATTTTTATTACCCAGAAGAACCATATTTGACAACTATTGAACATATTTGGGATGTATGAATGTAACCCCATTGCTACTCCAATGGATAAAAGTTTGAATCTTACTTCCATTGAAGGAAGTACGTTTGAAGATCCAACAAAGTACAAAAAATTTGTTGGAAGTTTGAATATTTTAACTACTACTCGACCTGGCATAGCTTTTTCTATAGGGATACTTTCCAGGTTCATGCATTAGCAATGTGAAGATCACTGGAATGCAACAAAGTGAGTGGTCAAGTGTTTGAAAGGCAATTGAATGAACATAGGGCATCAAATATTCCAAAGTTGCAAATTTCCATCTCACTGGCTATTCAAATTGTGATTTTGACAAAGATAAGGAGAATGAGGTCTCTACTTCTGGTTATTTGATGAATATTGGATCAACAACTATCAGTTGGAGATAAAACAAGTAATATGTTCTTGTTGATTATACCACCAAAGTCAAATATGTTGCATCGAATCAAGCTACAAAATAAATCATTTGGATTTGCAAAGTACTTGAAGGCTTGCAGAAGAAACAAAAGGCTTCAACTCCATGGCAGAATAAGCTCCATAATGAAAAAGAAATTGCATTGATTGTGAATACATTCATTTATACAAACATAGGGTAGGTACGAAACAATTATGTCTTGGTAACTTATTCGCTGAAAGTAAAAACTAACAACTAATTACTATTTTACAAACATAATCCAAAAGGTTTAGTTAACATTCCCCTGTTAATCCGAAGGAACATTTGACATGCCAAGTAACATTTAGAACTTTTCAAACTTTTAACATCCCAGTTCCTTAGTGAATATCTTTGCGATATGCTCTAAAGTAGGACAATGTGTCAGATAAATAACTTTGGCCTCTGCATAATGTCGAATCAAGTGGTATTTGGTATTAATATGTTTGCTTCGATCATGAAAGTTGGGTTTCGCCCTGTGTAATATTTAATAATAAAATAAAAGAGGTTACGTTCATCAGAGTTCAAAAATATCAGAAACGTCTATGCACCAAAAGGAATAAAGCATTAAGATAATGATTTTGGATAGGAGGTTTCCATCTTTTGCATGTGTAGCCACCATAATATGTCCAAAATTGATAAATAGAAAAAGCTTGCAAACTAAGGAGAGGATAGGAGAAGCCTCTAAGATGACTCCATTAGGAACCATATCATGTACAACAACAAAAAAAATACTAAACAATGACACAAAGGATGCTTCACGAGATGGAAAACGAGCAAAATCGGTTTGCCCTACCCTGCAAGAAGCTTTAAAAGTATCCATCCAGATGTGGTAGAGGTTCCGCATTTGGAAATTAGGCTAGCCTGACTATTCTATTCCCTGAAAATGTGATCAAAGGTGATTCAAGTAGAACAATCCTTCACGTAAGAGATCTTCTCCATCCAGTGGACTAAGGAGGGCACCAAAAGGGAAATATTCCCTAAGGCCCAATCAATAACCACCTTTGAATCACCAACAATGTGAATCTCATCGAAGGTGAGGTAAGAAGCACAATCTAAAATGCTCCAAATGGCCAAGAACTCCGCTCTCATGTTAGTGCTTCTGCCCCGAAACGAATAGAAATGAAAAGTTAGAGAGGGGTTGAGGAGAATCATGGCACCCCCTCTTCCCATTGATGGCAACATTCCTATGTTATATCTTAGCTCTTAGGTCTTACATGCTTTAAAATTTCTAAAATTATGATGGCTACTTCCCATAATTGAATGTAAGAATAATGATTATTAAATTTCAATGGCCGTAATTGCTGAAGCAAGTGTAAATTAATGTTTAAAATCTTATTAGCCCACGGGGCTTTGGATTGGCGGTGAATGGGTGCCTTGTTAAGGCACTCCTTGCGATAGGTCACCAGTTCAAATCCCCCGTGGGTACTTAGGTTAGTCTTAACTCAGAAAAAAAAAATGTGTAAAATCTTATTGGAAATTATGACAAGTAGCTTTAGAAATTCAGTGATTGAAGATCAAATTTAAGGTTATTGACTTTGAATGGTCGTCATTGTTGAGGTTTAAATTTTGTTATTGGAAACTTTATGAATAAAACTCTGTAAGAAATTTGGCTTGTCTAACTTTTCAGGTAACACCTTACTCATCATGAGAGATTAGAAAGTCTAATGATTAGCACACATGTTTTGAGAGCCTTAAATAGATGAGGACACAAAGTAGCCAACACAATTAATAAGTCAATGGTTAAATTAGGATAAATTGTAAATAAAATTAAAATAGTTCAGAAATATTATGAAAAGTCAAAAATCAAATTACAAATTTTAATAGAAAAATAATATGGAACAATTAATAGGTCAATGATAACACTAAGGAGAAATTGTAAATAAAATTAAAATATATTAAAAAATAGTAGTTAGAGGTCATATATTTCCTCGATATGATCCACAAGCTTAATTGGGAGGATTGCAAAAAGAAGAACAACTTAGGAGGGTGGAAAGCATTATATGCTCTAAGAGACATATTTATGGGACTCGAAAACTATCAAAGTGCTCTTTGGGCTCCTAGTTTTTCTAGTGATATTATATGGGTTAAACTGTGGGCTAGAAATATCCTTGTGTCAAAATGGAAGCAAATTGAGAAAATCCAAAAATGCTTGATCATGGGCAAATTCAAAATAAAAAATTCGGTTCCTTATGAGAAAATGTTGAGTGAAAAATGAGTAGATCCCATCGAAGAAATTGCTATGGTGCATCTCATAAGGTACTTAAGAAGAATTGAGCAAATGAGAGTAGGTAGATGGCCTAAAGTTATTTACAATGAAGGCATGAGTGAAAGAAACAAATCATGTATGAGACAAAACAACAAAAGGATGCAAAAATGGAATATTTACCTCAATTACTGTCCCACAAAAAACAAGGAGTTAAAGAATTTTGTTATGGAGAAGCTCTGTAAGCGTATATGGGGAAAAAGGTTGAGTAGAAAGAAGAAGTACTATGTCTAGGAATTTGATGGGGGAGCATCAACCAAAGGGAAATTATTGTAAATAATAGACATAGGGTCATGCATTAGTTTCTAAATTCCAAGTAATTAGATATTCTCAAATAAAACTAGGAGAGCTTTTAGGCAGAAAGGAGTGGACGTGGATCATTAAGTGATAAGGATAGCTTTTCTATTTTAGAATAGGAAAAAAACAGAATAAAGCTAAAAAGATGCTTTTGCCATATGTATGCATTGCATGAGCTTTAGTTGAGTGATTTTAGGGTTTAGAGCATGCTAAGTTAATAAATTATGGAGCCTCATAGGCATTGAAGGAAGAAGGAAGTGTGAGAGTGATGTAGTGAGTGGGAGAACGGGTTCTCCTTGGAAGCCTTCAGGCAGCTTGTATAAGGGCCATAGATTGTATATCTGGCCATGAATGTAAAGCTCTTGTGAATGTTTGTTTTTATGTATATATGAGAGTGATGAATTCGATTCTGTATGCGCATTTGTTGTGTAATAATTATTGAAATAGTTGCCTTTCGTTTGATACATACTGGCTTAAGGTCGCAGTTATGCATTATGGTTGTTATGTTACATAACTGGAATTTGCATGAGGAGTTGATGGTTCTATTTTTTCACCGTTCAAAAATTACTGTTTATTGATCCGTGGTTGGTGTTTCCCATTGCGCAATCAGTATATGTATTGCCTCACTGGTTAATTTTAATTGATGACAGGTTCTGGTTAAATAAGTCGTATATGCATAATGGTTAATCCTTGAAGCGCTGCCAAGTAAATATAGATTGCGTACTAGCGATATATACAAGAACACATATAAGCGTATCGGTCCGGATATTGTTTGCGATTGGGGTTTATGTGCATGTTGAGTTTGAAGCCATGTAACATTGAACTAAGTCCAAGTAGCGTAACAAAGTTCTAGAGGAGAGCAAATATGGAAATGGAACAGCGACTCATCAAAGACTGTGTGAAAGGGTATTGACTGGTGTTTGTTGAGCACTTGCATAAAGATATACACAACGACAGTGTGGGTTGAGTTCCCCAAACAGCGGAACTGAATAAGAGCCAAGCGGCGATATGAATGAGGAAGGGAAAGTATGTATATGTGTATGCGCATGGCGTAAGTGAACCCATATTCTCTGCGTATTATATGTTCAAATCCATTAAATATTCGTTGGTTACATAGTTGTTGTGTGTTTGCTTACAATGGAAGCTTGGACAGCGTAACAAGGTAAAAGGAATGCATATTAGTTGCTGTATAAATTGGTGCAATATGAATTGAACATAAATCATAGGAATTGGATTGATGCCAAGCATGGGTTGTTATCACGATATTACAAGCCATGAATCAAGCTTATATGCATGATGGGAGAAAGATCCTGGTAGTAGTGGCCTGGGAGAGGCCTGGGCTGCATCAGGTGGTATCAGAGCTAGAATGCTCAGTTGAAGCTGCATATATATATGCCTACGGCCATGGTAAAATTAGACTTTTAATATTGTGATTGAACTCTGGTCAAAGAGAAGGTAAGGCGCACTTCTTGATTGACTCCAACAATATATGTATTGATATTAATTATGGGAATGTCCGAGGCACTAAGATTTCTTGTGTAAGCAGTTGTGTAAGGATCCTGGTAGAAGTGGCCTGGGAGTGGCCTGGGCTGCATCAGGTGGTATCAGAGCCAAGTTTTTTGAACTGAAGTATGTTTCTTTGAATGTGTGATGAATGATTTTTTTATCTGATATGCAAACTACACAAGTGAACAAGATTGCGGAAGAGGAAAGAAGACAAGATCATGCAGGAGGTGAGATTATTTTTCTGACTTAAAATTTGTAATTGAAGTTTATGGTTGCAGAAAAGTGGCAGTGAACCTGAAGAATCCAATAAGGAATTGGATAAAGAGGACAAATGAAGTGTTCTCAGGAGAGAGAAGGAGATTGCAGAAGCCTAGAGGGAGCAAAGTTGTTGCTCAGGAGAAGGTTCCAGACAAAGGACCGTGCTTACCAAAAGACTAAGTAAGGAGAGCTTAGTGAGGTAAGATTGCAGCCAGGAGGACTAGTTGTTGCAGAGGCTTGTTGCAAAGGAGAATCAACAGAGGTTGAAGAAAGTTGCAGATGAGAGAAGCCTGAAAGAGCAGTAGAGGATGCTCGAAAGGTTCCAGCAGAGGACCAATGATTACCAAAAGACCAGATCCTGAGGGAAGGATTGGTGAGGTAAGTGGCAGCAAGAGAGTTTGCTGTGGTAGAGGCTTCATGCAACTCATAGGTGAGGAACTCATGGCGGGGAAGATGACTACTGATAGTCATAGCAGAGGTTCAGGAAAAGGCCACGGTAGAGGACATAAGAAAGAGGATGCCAATGTAAATGGCAAGAAGATAAGTCCAGAGAAAGTTGAAATGGAAGAATACATTTGTGAACCAGAACAAGGAGAATTTCTGGGAGATAGTGAAGATGAAGGCTTGAAGACTGAAACTTCAAGTAAGACCAAAGGGTCATATGGTTTTAAATCTAACAATTTGTGGATGTTTATAGGTGAAAGACAATTAGCTGATGGGATGACTGCAGGAGTTCGAGAAAGAGAGATTGCAGTAATGAAGGTACAATTGCAGGTACTGGAAGAATGGCTGCAAGAGCAGAAAGATCAAAATGGAAAATGGATCTTTCCACTGAAGGGAAAGAGAGTGATTTGACGACAGTTGCAGAGAAGGTTGAAGCAAATTATGATTGCCTTGTTGAAAAAGGGACTTAGAGTTCTTGCGCCAGAGTTGGAGTTTGAAATTCCCGCATGCAGATATATTAAGAGAAAAATGTTGAAGGAAGTAGTCAAGACTGAAAAGTCTCATAATTTAAAAACTAATGAGTTGTGCATGTTTGCAGGTACAGAACAGGAAGATAAACAAACTTTAGAGTTTGTGCAAGAAGAGTTGAACCTGAAAGCTGTTCAGATCGATAATGAGTTAGCAAGATCTCAGAAGCAGATGGAGAAGAAGGAGTCTAATCAGGATGTTGAGGCAGAAAGAGAAGGACCAGCTGATGATTGGTCAAAAACTAGTGGAGGTATAGAAAATCATGTGAAATTTCCAAGGTCTACCCCTAATGAAGTTGCTGAATTGTATAGGAAACTAGATCTCCAAAGAAGAGAGTTGGAGAGACAGAGGACTTATTGGATGGAGAAACAAGGAAAGAGACTCTTTATGAATGACAATCATAAAGCTGAAGATGGTAAGAAGGAAGGACCAGCTAACAGTCTCATGGTGAAGGCAAATCAGCATACTGATGTGCTGATTGGGGTGAAACAGCATACTGAGATACTAGCAGAGGGAAGTAAGGCACTGATGCCTTGTGATTTTTGTTTTAACATGTGTTTTGTGAATGCAGGTATGGTCGCCAGTGTTGAGAAACATTTGACTTAGCTGAACAGTCAATTAAAGGGGAAAGAAGTTCTCTATTCCAGAAGACAAGAGAGGGTGGATGATCGGGTGGCAGTCAGAACAGAGACTAGCATAGAAGCAAGAAATCAGCAGCTTGAAGATTTATTGGACAAGGAAATTGAATTAATCAGAAGAATCATGCTGAAAGTGTCTCAGAAAAAGACATCAGCAAAGAAGAGAAGTAGCAGAAGCAGCAAGAGGAAGACAGCAGAAGATTGCAAGAGTACAGCTAGTGGAGCAAAGCAGCATAAAGTGTGGAGACCTGGAGAAGAACAACAGACAAAAGTAGTGGCAAGTGCAAAGTTACAAAACAAGATATGGGATCCAGGCAAACATGGAGCTGAACACATGATCAGGAGATCATGAAAATTTTCTACCTTGGGAGTATGATGCGGGAGCATCAACCAAAGGGAAATTATTGTAAATAATAGACATAGGGTCATGCATTAGTTTCTAAATTCCAAGTAATTAGATATTCTCAAATAAAACTAGGAGAGCTTTTAGGAATAAAGGAGTGGATGTGGATCATTAAGTGATAAGGATAGCTTTTCTATTTTAGAATAGGAAAAAAACAGAATAAAGCTAAAAAGATGCTTTTGCCATATGTATGCATTGCATGAGCTTTAGTTGAGTGATTTTAGGGTTTAGAGCATGCTAAGTTAATAAATTATGGAGCCTCATAGGCATTGAAGGAAGAAGGAAGTGTGAGAGTGATGGAGTGAGTGGGAGAACGGGTTCTCCTTGGAAGCCTTCAGGTAGCTTGTATAAGGGCCATAGATTGTATATCTGGCCATGAATGTAAAGCTCTTGTGAATGTTTGTTTTTATGTATATATGAGAGTGATGAATTCGATTCTGTATGCACATTTGCTGTGTAATAATTATTGAAATAGTTGCCTTTCGTTTGATACATACTGGCTTAAGGTCGCAGTTATGCGTTCTGGTTGTTATGTTACATAACTGGAATTTGCATGAGGAGTTGATGGTTCTAGTTTTTCACCATTCAAAAACTGTTGTTTATTGATCCGTGGTTGGTGTTTCCCATTGCGCAATCGGTATATGTATTGCCTCACTGGTCAATTTTAATTGATGACAGGTTCTGGTTAAATAAGTCGTATATGCATAATGGTTAATCCTTGAAGCGCTGCCAAGTAAAGATAGATTGCGTATTGGCGATATATACAAGAACACATATAAGCGTATCGGTCCAGATATTGTTTGCGATTGGAGTTTATGTGCATGTTGAGTTTGAAGCCATGTAACGTTGAACTAAGTCCAAGCAGCGTAACAAAGTTCTTGAGGAGAGCGAATATGGAAATGGAACGACGACTCATCAAAGACTGTGTGAAAGGGTATTAACTGGTGTTTGTTGAGCACTTGCATAAAGATATACACAACGACAGCGTGGGTTGAGTTCCCCGAACAACAGAACTGAATAAGAGCCAAGCGGCGATATGAACGAGGAAGATAAAGTATGTATATGCGTATGCGCATGGCGTAAGTGAACCCATATTCTCTGCGTATTATATGTTCAAATCCATTAAATATTCGTTGGTTACATAGTTGTTGTGTGTTTGCTTACGGTGGAAGCTTGGACAACGTAACAAGGTAAAAGGAATGCATATTAGTTGCTGTATAAACTGGTACAATATGAATTGAACATAAATCATAGGAATTGGATTGATGCCAAGCATGGGTTGTTATCACGATATTACAAGCCATGAATCAAGCTTATATGCATGATGGGAGAAATATCCTAGTACTAGTGGCCTGGGAGAGGCGTCGGCTGCATCAAAATTCAACCCCACTTTTGATCTCCAACAAAAAGAGTACATTGGATCTAGCATTTTATGGAGAGAAAAGATTATTATTTCTCAATTAAGAACTAACTCACATCAACTTCAATGAAAAATCTGTCGGTAGAAAAGACCTAAAGAAGATTGGGAAGAATGAGTGTGTTCTTTTTGCAATTATGGGGTAGTGGAATTAGAAAAACATTTCATTTTGGAATGTGATGCTGTCAGAACATTAGAGGCAGTTACAACAATATGTTAACATCAATTCCTTGGCATTGTCTTTTCAGTGAGAGCACTATTAGAAGGTTGAGTCATCTCATGATTAATTTGAGTAAGAAAAGGATTAAATTACAAAAAGAGAAAAGTAGGGAGTCTGGTGATGCCATAGTTTATTTTTGTTTACTCTCGTCGACATTAAAATTTCATTCATTCATTCATTCCATAGTTCCTCACCTCACGTGAAATCTAGTAAAAAAAAACTTCTAGTCATCCTCGAGTGAAAACCCAAGGTTCCTAGAAATAAGTTAATCACCAAATACCAGGCAACTATTTTTATATTTACCATTTAGTTTGGTATTTTTGATATTCATTAACCAGAGGTTTATCTTGTGAATTTTTGGATTGATCCATTAATACACATTAAATCAAATTCTCAAAGATCTAACTCCAACACAATATGCTAATAAAAGAACCCAATTGCGATAGCTATACTGGAGGAAAGTTCATGACCGTGCCCACTAAATAATTTATTATTGTGGTCAACAAAATGAACATAAGTTGGTCAATGTAATTAACAAAACAAGTTACAACAAGTTTAGATGATAAAGCTGATAATTAACCTAGTAAATGTGATGATGTAAAACATTATCTTTTATTCAAATTTTTAAATGTTTAAAAATTAAGAAATTATTTTTTATTCAGAAAACTCTTTTTCTATTTCTATTTTGATTGATAAGAGTTTAAATTTATTATTATAGTTAATTGTTCCTAATTTATATTATGAAAGATTTAATTTAAATTTATCATTATAATTAATTATTCTTAATTCTTATGGTCAAAGATTTCAATTCCTTATTAACTTTATATTTTTGTTTTTCTACGAAATATATAAACCTCACATACTAGTGATATTACTATATTTATATTTAGAAAATAGATAAAATTTCCACCCACAAAATTATTTACAGTGATGCAACAAACTCATGAACTTACATGTCGCTGATTGAGAAAAAATATGACTCTCTTTTTCTTTCATTATATAAATCCTACTATCTAAGCATCATTCCCACAATGAAACTAATTGCATCCCTTCTCTGATCACAATCAAATTAATTTCATCCCTTCTCTAATCCCAATAAATCTTTGATCCATAATGATTTTCATTTATGTTTGAATTATAGTAGAATTAAATTTTTAATAGGTAATTTCATTGTTTATATTGTATTTTTTTAACATTAATATAGTTTGAATGGATTTAATGGATAAACATATATATTTCTTTTTGAAAATTCATATGTTCAAAGTGATAGGGATAATAGATATATACAAACTTAGGTATGTCTTTAGAGATTTTAAAGGTTAAATGGCTATGCAGAAGTGAGTACTTTATTTGGTAAATAGGAGAATCTCATACAACAATTTGAGGTACATGAAACTTCTAGCAAATTATATTGTTACAAATTTAAATTTAATATATTTACTATTTGTATATAAAAATTCCACCATGATTAGCCCCAAGAGTTAGCTCAATCGGTCAAATCAAGTGCCTTGCCAATGCGAGGTCACAGGGTCGAATCCCGGAAGCTCTTGGGGTTAGGTCAGTAAATAGGCCGAGGGGTGTTGATGCCTTCGGGTGCGTCCACTCAGTGTTGAACAGCCCTGGATGTAGCGGCTACCCATTGACCCGGGTATCCGTGAACCAGAAAGTGAAAAAAAAAAATTCCACCATGATTACGTTGTTTGTTTTTTTCCTCGTAAAAAACTGTAATTTTATTTATAGAAATAAGAAAAATACATTTTGTAAATGCACAAACTAAGTGTGTATCCACAAGACTAAAAATAGTATATGGGACTCCTTTTGCAATTCAATTGTTTTCTTACTCCAATTGATGATGAGCTGACCCAACCTTCTAATAGTCCACTCTTGAAAAGACAAAGCCAAGGAATTAATGCTAACATACTCCCATCACTGTCCCTAATGTCTATGAAAGGATCACATTCTAAAATGGAATTCTTTTCTGATTCCACTGCCCCAGAAGTGAATAAAGCACACACTCATTCTTCCCAAGCTTCTTTAGTTCTCTTCCACCCTCCCATTTCACATCAAAGTTTATGTGAGTTAGTTCTTAATTGAGCAATAGGAATCTTTTCTCTCTACAGAATGCTAGCTCCAAGTAAATGAACAAACTAATATGTATTCAACTAAGATCTTCCGAGATTAGTATCATTTGACCCCCTGTTTGAAATAGAAAAACTCTGCAAACAAAAACTTGGAGCTCAAACAACCAAGGCCAAACAAAAAAACAAGGTAAAGTAGATGGGAAGACGGCATCATTCAAAAACAATCACCAAAAAACAACATGGAAAATAGTTGAACAATAAATGCCTCTGAAGAAAACCCTTAGGTACTGTGAACAACAACATAAAAGACATAAACGATGGAAAATAGGCAAGGTCAGCACCAAGCCAACGAGAGAAACCCTTAGCAAAGACGCATCCAAGAATGAGAGCCAGGGACAGGGATCATTGATGGTAAAATGCCACCAAAATCCCCCCAAAATGAGTCACACAAGCACCTCAACGAGAGCTCGATACTGACAACAAAGGCGAAGGCAACTGGACAATTCATCAAGATCATGGTAGATGGGAAGGACAACACGAAACGTAGGGCAATGACAACTACGGTTTCCAGTTGTTAATTCCCCTCCCCCCTCAATTCCCCCTTCACCATAGTTACCAAATTCGGGTGAATTGACCCAAAAAATCCAAATATTCGTGGGTTCAGTTCGATTTGTCTGCTAGTTCGTACGGGTTTAGCTTCCTCTCGCTATTGTTCTGAACCCAATCACTATCCCTTAGTTCCGTCAATCTTGGAAATAATGATTTAGTGGCCAAATATTCCTCTTGGTCCACCAATTAAGGATTGAATCAAGAGAACCTTGAAAGGATTGGATTTACTGCTTTTTGCAATTCTTCCAAACCAACTACC
This sequence comes from Pinus tabuliformis, assembly GCA_031772625.1. Classification (NCBI taxonomy): domain Eukaryota; kingdom Viridiplantae; phylum Streptophyta; class Pinopsida; order Pinales; family Pinaceae; genus Pinus; species Pinus tabuliformis. Next base: position 2,090,997,104 of record CM062816.1, read on the forward strand.
AACTAGGGGTTAAGGATGAGTTAGGAAGGAGGTATCTTACCCTATGAACAATATTTATCCTCTCCTTTCTTTTGAGGATGTCCCACCCAAAAAGAAAGCGATCTATATGGTAAAAAACAAAAATTTGTATATTAGAGTAACCAAAGTAAATTTATATTAAAAAACGTTTAAAAATATGTAAAACACATAGAAAAAAATAGAAATTTCTATATTACAGAATTTGAAATAAGGTAAATTCTATATTTAAAAAAATATAACTGAACAATTACTGTTATGGAATTCAAATAGAGGTTATTTTCTACAATTTATAATAAAAATAATAATTTTGCTAATATTATTCTTCATTATTGTTGAATAAATTTGGTTTTGATAAAGATTAGTTAAATGAAGTTGAAATTTTAAATTTGTTTAGAAAATCTGATAACTTTAGTATCAAATTTTTATATGATTATCTAAACTTTGAATTTAATATTCTTATATTCCATTGTATTTAGAACTTGATTTATTAGTTGATAATTTAGCTTTCATCTATTAATCTTAGGGCTATTTGAAACTTTGAACTAATGCATGCATTCTCTTTTCAGAAATGAGGATGTTTTTTTACATTTTCAAAGTTTATATGGATTTGTTTAATGATAGAGACATAAATTTACTAGTATGTGGACATCACTTAAGCCTATTTTTAATATTTAGTATTCCATCTTTTATTTAGGATTTAGTTTGAGTTTTCATTCCTTGATTTTACTTTACATGTTTTAGTTTGCCCCTCATTTGTTTTTTATCATCCTAAATAGGAGGGGTTGCAACACCTTAGACAAGAGAGTTCATTGTTAGAGATAAGTAAACATGACTATTCTTGTGACAAAAGATTTTAATAGCTTTTCTTTAATGATTTGAATATAAGTATTGTTCCTTTCAATTTTTAAAATTTTGAAAAAATGTCTCTATGATGCATACTCTCAAATATTTTCCGTATTGAATTTAGATGGTCAATATATATATATATATATTTATTTATTTATTTATTTTATCGAATCGAATTTGAATTCGAACTTGAATTCAAATTTGGTAACTATGCCCTTCACCACACTAGTGTTGTCGCTGTTGATATTTCTGAAATAATTAAAAGAAACTGCAGTATGAAACACCAACAATATAATTGTCCATGACACTCTTGTAGATTATTAATCTTTTCTTTCTATTACAAAAGTTCTAGAATTCTATTCCTACTTGTTAATTCAACTGATTTATAATGTGAAAGTTATATGATAACCCAGCCTTGTTTGTACCTCTTCACCTCCCTTTCAGCTGTCTCGACTAATGCCATCTCCTATTGCATGTTCCCATTTTCAAATAAACTCTTGCACACTACCAATGCCTCTATCTCCCGTTGCTTGTTCCCATTTTCCAAGAATACTGGTGCACCTTATGTAGAGTTTAATTTAATTCTTTCTAGTCATACCCACTCCAATCATGTTATAATTTTTCGTAAGAACATATCAACTCTGGCTTTTGGAGGCATCACTTATCACTTATACGCTAGTATAAAAAAACACAGGCAATATGAAAGTAAATCTTATCACTAAATCTATTGTATGGAGTTTTAGTGTACTCTGACTTACGGAGTTTTGGTGCCTGGAATTGATTTGAAATTAATCCCACCCATAAATATACTTCTTTGCATGTTGCTTAATCAAAATAATGACAATTAAGCGGTTATTAAAGGCATTAAGACCCTATAAACTTATGCTACAGATCCACTCGCTAAATGAAACTTAAAATTATAGGAGCACCATTCAGGGGTTATATAATATACATCAAAGTGTCGATTTGTTATTTGGTTCTCATGAAAATGTTATGTTCAGCCACACCAACACATGAAATCACGTGTTTCGCATGGAACAACAAATTCCATTGTGTTCACGAAAATGGTATGTTCTCTGGCCATAGTTGCAGGTTTTTGTTCTGTTTTCTGGCCACAACTTGTGTTGGTCCATAGGTTTCCACTGTTAGAAAATGTTATCAGGGTCGGTATATATATATATATATATATATATATATATATATATATATATATATATATATATATATATATATATATATATTTTGATATGTTCAAACTTTGATGACAACTTTGATATATTCAAGGTTTGAATGCGGTATTTTTTTTGGATTGTTACAAAAATATTTTTCAGCTCTATGAATTTGGTTAAGCTAATGAATCTAGTCTAATAGAAGGAATCTTATCTAATAAAATCTTATTTTAAACATCACTACTATAATATATGAAATTTGAGTTTTTGATTTGCATCAGGTATGTCCATTTAAAGTTGTCTAAGTGACATTATCAGGCATGCATAATTTTCTTGTATTACATTTTCTATAATACTACATTTCTAAATATAATAGGGAGAAAGGGATTGGAACAAGTCACATCATTTTTGCATCACAACGCATTGTATTTGGTGTTGTATTAGATAAGTTTGCATTAACATTGTTGTTAATTATGTTATTGTTGGAAGTTATGATACCAAATGTTGGGGGCTTGACAATACTGAGAAAGGAGGGGTGAATCAGTATTGTACAAATTGATCAACTTATACAAATTTTTCCCCTTTCTTTACAATTGATTAATTGATTGATTCTTTTTTTTTGCTAAAGCAAGATTCAGACCTTCTATTTCATTAATTAGTAAATAAAATACATAAAATAAAACATTCCTCAGTAAGATGTGAACCAAGGAGAAAACCCAACACTAACTGTTAATGGGACAGAGGCAAAAGCCCCGATCCCTGTAACCAAACCTCAAAACTTTCTGGAAACCAGCAATCAAGAATCTAGAGTCAGACCCGAAGCGAAACAATGTGCTATTCTGTAAAGATTTCATGTCCGCATAACTCACAACCCGCAAATATGTGGAACAGATAAGAAAGGCGCTTCCCGCCAAGAACAATTTGCTTCCCGCCAAGAGCACTAAACATTAACTCCTCTCGCCATTTTCCTGACTAGCACCTTTAATCTCAATCGTCGAACTTTCTCACCCCATCCTATAGCTATGGCCAATATCGTTGTGCTTAGAGGCATGAATTTTACACATATGGACCCACCAAGATGCTCGATCAATCCCATTCGTAGATCTGCGATGCAAGATCCAACGGTTGAGGATCATATTGCACCGGTCTACATCACCGAACAATAGCATACGATGAGGGCGGTATTCCATCCGACCCCACTGCCACGTGGGGCTTGCTGAATGGAATCGCTCCCAAATAGGAAAAACCACTTCTCGCTTGCAAGGCTTGCGATCACCGAAAAACCGCCCTGATCGCAGTATTACGAACAAAGAAGAAAAACCCCAGGTTTTGAGGCCACTGAGAGTTCCTGGTTTTCGGCCTCTCGCTGCATCTACTTTACCTGAACCACTGTGAGATGCAGCTCCCGCCATCCTGCCTATCATCTAAAAACCAAATCGCCCGAGCTGCTACCTCTAAGAGCCTCTATGAATGTACTGAGCTGGGTTGCGAAGGCTAAACATTGCTTGCAACCCTTTAAAGACCCGACTGTGAACAAACCGCTAATCATAAAGCTGCTGAGTCATCTGAACCCCACCTCCATGGCTCTGTTCTGAAACACCATCCTATCTTCATTTGCTTGGTCATGACAATTCACCTTTAATATGTTCTGAGGTAGCTCTTGCCAATTCATTGCAACCCTATTTTCTGTGCAAATCACTCCTTGATTGGCCAGAAGATCCGCTAATTTACCGGCCGTTCTTCTTACATGTTTAAAACTGACTGTTCGAAGGCACTGGAGGTGATTGTGAATCCGTTGAAAGACCTGGATCACCCTCTAGTTTCTTGAGGGTTTTTTCGGCTTTGCGCCCCAACTGCTTTTCTTGACTGAGTTAATGATTAACTCATAATTAGCTTCAACAATCACATTATGGCGATTATCTTGAACCAAGAAATCTAAACATTGCTCCATAGCCATTAATTCCTCCATATTGTTGGTGGCTCTTCCTAAATGGCAATAGAAGATGAAAAGAATACTTCTGTTTTCATCCCTTAAAACCCCTCCATGACCTGTCGTTCCAGGGTTGCCTTCTGAAGCACCATCAATGTTGAATTCCAAAAACCATTAGGGGGAGGATGCTAGAAATGTAGCTCAGAATCAAAAATTAAAACCTTCTTATCCAGGCCCTGAGGAATAAGTCCCTGCAACCCTAGCTAACTGAGAATCCTCAATTTTGTTATAGAAGGTGGATTCTTAGAGAGATTTCAGACTATAGTGCCCACCGACTCCTTAAGCTGTTTTAAGATCTGTTCAAAAAGGCAAAGGGATGGCTTCTTTTCATTCTTGAAGATTCTATTGTTCCTTTCTTTCCATACATTCCAAATAATGAAGCTTGGCATAAGAGCCCAAGCTGAGCCAAGAACTTCATAATCTGAAAATTTTCTTCTCCAGTTGTTTAGGGTGTTGATAATACTTCCTTTTTCCCTATCAGACAGTTGGAAAATGGCGGCGAAAGAATCCCACAACCAAGAGGTAAAAATGCAATTGTTGAGAAGGTGCTCCATTGTTTCCTCTTATGTTTCATAGAGCTGGAATCTGGAAGGCCCCAGGACACCCCTCTTTCGAATATTATCCAAAGGTCAAAATTTTCCAATGTTGAACCAGCCACATGAAGAGTTTACATTTCATCCAACCTTGACGCCTCCATAGGTTTCGCCAAACCCTGTTCGGAGCATGGGAATCCAATTCAAGGAGAATGAGTTTTTCTTCCTTAAGATTAAAGGTAACCTCATTGTTGTTGCCCCATCTCAGCTGGCCATGCCCCCTTGACACTAAAATTTTCCTTTGTTATAACTCTTTCAATAGTTTCTCAGCTTTAGTTTTCAGGGGTTTGTCATCCCTGAAATCAAAGTTCCTCCAGGTTCTCCATTTTCCTATACTGTTGGTTTGATCCCAAAAATCTTTTACCTTTGATATCCCTTTAGTGTTTGCCTCTACCTTGAGATCCTCGAAGTCCTCTTTTAACAGAGTAGGTTCTTGTTGCTATATATCCTCCCATAATAAAGCTAAGTCTCCCTCTATAATTTCCCAGAAGCTGTTGTCTTGGATTAAGCCCCTGTTTTCCCAGGCCTTATTCCGAATGTGTGATCCCTTTATATTTCCATTCATCCTTATGTGATCATTATTTTTCCATGAACTGGCGTATTTTTCTTTCCAAATTATAGCCCACTGAGCCTCTGGTTCTTTTACCCAGCGCCACCATAATTTTGCCCCTACAACCTTGTTAAGAATCTTAGGATCATCAATCCAAGATCCCCATGGTTTTTAGGTTTAAATATTTTTTCCCAGGCTACCAAGGCCCACTTCTTCCTTTCTTCCCCCTTGCCCCAGAGAAAGTATCTTTGAATGGTTATGAATTGTTGCAAGACTCTATTAAGTGCTGGGAGAGCTGATAGCATGAAGACTAGGATTGATTTAAGAACAACCTTTGTAAGCACCAACCTACCAGCTAAGTTTAAGGATCTCATGGTCCATTTCCTGATTTTATCTTGCAATTTATTAATCATCGGCTCCCAAATGCTCTTGTGTAATGGCTTAGTAGTTAGAGGAACTCCCAAATATTTTGAGGGGAGAGTTTCCTTTTGAAATCCTAGAATTCTAGAGATATTCCTCTGAATAGCAATATTAGTATTGAAGAAAAAAATATTAGATTTGGAGAGATTAACTTCCATACCTGAAGCCATAGAAAAGTCACTTAGGATTTGCTTATAAGCAAGAGCCTCTTTGACTATGGGGATTCCATGCAGCATGGTATCATCAACAAATTGTTGATGAGTCAAGGCCTGACCACTATCAGAAAGTTGGAGACCTTTGATCTTACCCAATTCTTTTGCATGCTTGATAGACCGACCCAGTCCTTCCATCATGAGAATGAAGAGAAAGGTAGAGAGTGGGTCACCCTGTTTGAGGCCTCTAGAAGGAATAAAAGTCTCTGAGGGAGAACCATTGACCAGAATTGAAAAGTTGGAGGAAGTAACCAGGGCTAAGACCCATCTCACCCAGTTGTGATCAAACCCAAAAGCAATAAGAACTTTCTTGATATAGGTCCGATTCATCTTATCATAGGCCTTGGCTATATCCAATTACATGATCATTCCAGCCTTCCTGTTGCTAGTTAGAGAGTGCACCACCTCATGTGCTTGAATGATGTTTTTAAGAGTTTTCCTTCCTTCCACATATCCAGATTGTTCCATAGAAACTAGGGTAGGAAGGAGAGGTTTGAGTCTATTGGCCACAACTTTTGATATTATCTTGTAAACCACATTGCACAAAGCTATTGTTCTAAACCTGTCAGGATATTGGGCTATCTCCTGTTTAGGGATCAGGGTGATGAAGGAGGTATTCAACGCCTTCAAAATAGTTCTATTCATCCTGGAATCTTCTACTACATTCAGAATATCCTGTTTGACAATTTTCTAGCAAGCTTTAAATAAATCTACATTGAAACCATCCGAGCCTAGTGCTTTACCGTTCTACATTTCTTTTAGGACCTCACTAACCTCCTCTTCAGTCACTGGCCTGTTAAGGTTGAAATTGTCCTCTCTAGACACCAGCCTAGGTATATGTCTAGTGAAGTCCCTGATGGAGTGTTCTCTGTCATAACAGGTTTCCTTTGCTATACCTCGAAAGTGTTGAACTAGTACTGCTTCTATTTCTTCATGAGAATTTATAAGATTACCTTCCCCGTCCTTGATCAAAGAAATTCTGTTATGAGCTCTGTTCGCCATAGTGGATTTGTGGAAAAATCTAGTATTACGTTCTCCTTATTTTAGCCATTGAACTCTAGATTTTTGTCTCCAAAATATTTCCTCTTGTTTACATAAATTCTCCCAGTATTGATGATATTTGGTGGCTTGATCACTTCTAACTTCATCAAAGCCATCCATGATAAGGGTTTGGTTGAGTTCCTACATTTTACCTTCAACATTTGTTTTTTCTCAAAAATATTGCCATATTTTTCTTGTTCCAATCTTTGAGCCTGAGCTTGATGTGTTTTAGTCTTTTTTGAAGAAGGAACATTCTTGTGCCTTGCATGTTCAAATATTCTGACCACCATTTGGCAATGTTGCTGATGAAATCTGGATGGGAAAGCCATATATTCTCAAATCGAAAAGGTTTGTTCCTAGGGGTACTAATGCCCTGAACCTCCAGTTGAACTGGCCAATGATATGAGCCTCCAAAGGGGAGAATTCTTGCTAATATTTCCTTGTCATTGATCATAAGGTCCTCTGAGATTATGAATCTGTCTAATTTTGAGTCCACTTGAGACTTTCCTCCTCTTTTATTGTTCCAAGTATAGATACCATTACTCGTTACAATGTCCACTAGCTTCATATTATCTATAAAAGTTTGAAATGCCAAAGAGTATTTACTGAGAACTCTCGTTCCCCCTTTTTTCTCTGAAAGTGATTTGATCATGTTGAAATCATCCCCCAAGATCCATGGTATGCCTGAATGTATGTCTTTGAGATCCTCCAGAGAATATAGAAACTTGAGTTTGCCATCCACTCTTTGGGGGCCATACACATTCGTGACCAAATAGGTTTCCTTATCTCCCACAGGCTGCATGACCACTGATAAATATTCCCTAGATGCCTCAGCATCTAAAATGCCAATTTTTTGGGGATTCAAAAGAGTGAGTATGCCTCCTTCTATATTCTCTGCTTTGACTTCCAGAAACTCAAATCGATTGAGCCATTTACTATGAATCTCTTTTATTTTTTGAATGGAACATTTAGTTTCTTGGATGAAGATCACATCCGGTGCTGCTTGTTTCATTCTATTACTAATTGGTCTTTGTTTTCTTTTACTGGCTAGATCCCTAATATTCCAAGAAGTGAACTTCATTATTAAAGATCGGTAAAGGAGTAGCTGGTTAGTTTTTCATCTTACCTGAGTCTATCATTAGCTTTCCACATTCCATCAAGAGCTCATTCTGCTTTTTCCTACCTCTTTTCTTTCCTGGGTTTTTGGGTGCTAATCCTGGTGTGGTTTTCATTGTTTTCACACCTTCGCTGCCATACCTTTCATTGTTTCTTTGCCTCTCTAGCCCTTTGGTTTGGGTTTTCCATATAAACAACTGATGAACTTTGTTGAACTCTTCTGGAGGTAACGAGTCTACCCCTACCCTGGTTCCTTGATTCAAGAAACCTTCCAGATCTAGGTTATCTTTCTCAAGAATCTCCTGTAGTTCATGGTCCTCCATTTCCATTTCACTTTGGGTCATTTCATGGTCCATCTCCAGTTCTGCATCACTCATCATAGTTTCTTTCTGTTTAATATTATCATGTGTTTGTTCCCTATCTTCTTCTTTCCCCTCCTCCACTGGACCTCCTCCCTTTTCCTGATATGCATTTGTTATCCCTTCTTCCTCTTCGAGAACTTGGAACCTATTATGACTGGCTTGTTGCCCTTTCGATTTTTGTATCTTTCGCCCCCTTTTGCTTCCTTTTATTTTATGTGTCACTTTGTGAAAGCTTTCAGAATATTTCATTGTGTTAGCTTTACTGTTATTCTCTATTTTACTGAGAGGGCAATCTCTGAATAGGTGCCCATGCTCATGGCATTTGCAACATCTGAATGGAATATGTTCATAATCTACTACTTGCACCCATTCTTCGTCAAATACTTCCAAGATTACCTCATCCGGTAGAGCTCCAGAGAGATCCATCTCCACACATATTCTAGAAAAGGAAGTATACTTTCCCTTTCTAGTGGCCTCAGAAGCTTTGACAAAATGTCCTAACTTATTTCCTATGGCAGATAAGGATTTTGTTTGCCAGTAGTCAAGAGGTAGAGAATAGAGTCTTACCCAAACAGGGACTGAAGTAAAGGTCTCACGCTCTGGAACAAAATTCATAATCCATGGTCACATATAGAGGCCTGCTGCAGCATAAAAGTAGGGCCCTCCTTCAAACACTCTATCCTTATCTTCAATGTTTGCAAATACCAAATTGAAGAAACCCTTTGACCCAAGATGTGGGTCAATGATTTCTTTTGGTTTCCAGTGGTATTTAATCTACATTTGTAAAGATTTTTCAGTGGGCCACAAACCCATGAATTTACAAATGATTGCATATGTCTACATGTGGTCCCTGTGCCTGCAGAGCAGGATCATTTAAAACGACTTTGGGTGTAACCGCAGCTTTGGGTTTACATGGTCCCATGTGTGCTTTTTCTTTTGTTCCCTGTTCCTTGTCTTCTTCCTCATTTTCCTTAGTGCTATTATTCTCCCTTGACTTAGTACCATCTTGTTCCTCTTCACTATTTCTTTTCCTTCCTTTTGAAGGGCCTCTATCATATTCCATTGGATTTTTACCCCTGCTGGCCACAGCCTGATTGTAGGAGGGGGTTGAGTTCGCTCCTTTGTGACCTTCCATGGAGAACAACCTTTGAAAATGCCTAAAACACTAGCTATTTTTCCTGTGCCAAGGCACTAAAATACTGATTAATTGATTGATTCATTAACAATTCCATACATAAATAACAAATCTAAACAAAAATATGATCCATGCATAAGAGCAACAATACACATGAGAAAATAACCATGAGACAAGCACATCAAAACATCATCACACAAAAGAACATAGGATCTAAGGTGGAAACCATTCTGGGAGAAAACCACCATTTGTTTTTGCATTTTCTTTTTCTTAGTATTGAAATTTATTTTACATATGCACTAGCCACCACTAGTGTGCAAGCCCTAATTTCCTAGTCATGCGAACAAGCACTCACTCTAGGCCACTACTTGTACTTTGAAGAACACCACTTGTTGGAAGCCACTAGTACCTCAACTATGTAGGACACTACCTCCTGGATGCCCCAACACCCAATAGCTTTTTCCAGTCACCACTTCTAAGTTCTCATGTCACAACCCAATGAAGTCGCCACTCTCTGAATCAGGAAGCCATCACTTGCTGACAATCCACAACTCACCCTTTGAAGGCCCCAACCTTCAAGCTTCATTGGACCAATTTTGGTACATTTTCAAACTAGGATCCAATATTCAACTCAATAAACTGTAGACCACTTTTCATCCCATTTTCATATTGGACCCACTAATGACCCTAAGCTCATCAACTAAATACAAACACCTCTACAATACAACTCCTCATACAATCAATCTGAAATCACATACACTTTGTCTCAAAACCTAGCAACATCAACTCTTACTCATACATAATATACAAGAATACATGCTCAACTCTCATAAGAATTACATTGTTCATATCATACATGGTAGTACATACAACATATAACAAGAAACTAAAGAACAATCACCAACAATACAACTCACTCACTCACAAACTCAATCCTCATGACATGATAATATACAAACTACAAAAACAACATCAACATGCTCCAGCTCTAACCATGGACGTCACTGATCTGGATGCAAGGAAGCAACGTTTATAGCACAATGATCCCTACAATAGCATTGTTAACCATAAACAATAGTTTCTATGCCAATGTATGAGTGATACTCTACTACAGGTATCTTTGATCACTGTGAGCCCACCACCGCCAACTCTTCTGCTCAGTCATACACATTTCCCCTGACATTCACAATCAAAATCTGAGCAGATCCATGTGCATTCTTCTCACCAAATCACTCTTCTACAAGTGTTCAAATCACAACTATAGGTATGTTGATCTCTGCCATTCAACCTCTACTAGAAACATCAACACACACCATGTCAATGATCATCTAACCTCTGTACTATGCTTCAACCATCACACCAGTCCCACTACGTGCATTATATCATCATTTAAACCTCACTCCATATACACCCTATTTGTAAACTCTCTTTATCATACACATTGGTAAGAAGAAAAATATGGCTCTACCTCACCTTCCAACATACAACAACTATGTAAATTTAACACTTCGTCTAGTGCCGACATATCAATTATGAGCCCAACATTTTCTAGATTGACCAAATCAAGATGATCGATGAATTCCATAATCACCAGGACCATATCAACGATGCATTAACCTCATGGACCAAATAAAACCACTATGGCTTCGACAAAATTGATCCACTAACAAACACACTCAACTTTCAATGTGTTCATACTCTTGAAACATTAACTTGATGACCAAATCAACAAAATTCTTTTAGAAAAAATCAAACAAGTCATTGCATCACTTTACCTTGGGCAATTCCTTGGATTGTCTCGTGGTATTTGCTTGCACACCTACAAGAGAGTGTCCAGGGATAAAATACAAGATTGCAACAAATTCAATGCTCACAGCATTGCATGACTGCAACAATAATCCAGTGCCACTATGTGACTCAAGTAAGACCACGCCAATTCGATAAACTAGAAAAAACTCAAATTTCTCACTACCTAGAATTGCTTCCAACTTCAAGCCTACTTCCTCATACACCTCCAAGACATATACAACATCCAGTCACATTTTCCAAACACCAGGAACACTTCTACTTACCAGAACCATGCACAAGGTCATTTGGCTATTGAATTCAATGCTAACATAATTGGCTCCATGGTCAACATCAATGCCAACTCCACGTTGCCAACAATCTCCCCTTTGGCATTTAATTCAACCTTGAGCCATGTCACTAAACTAATCTTCTATACTGATTTGAAATCTTCTCTAACTAGATGATCTTCACTCTCTACTAGTGACTGACTCACTCTCCCCCTTTGATATCAATGGGAAAGGGTGGTCCTATCTTGCTAAAACACCAAGCTGACACCACTGACAAGGCTGATACCAACTGTTTTGCTAATGAAACAAGATCAACAATAACATCCCTGTAAGATACTCATTAGAATCAAGGAAGATGATTTCTAACTGCAACCAACATGCCTCTAGGCCAACATCATGCACTTCTCTTGATGAACACGCTCCCCCTGCACATATGCTAGGTTGCAAACAACTTCTTCATGTTGTTGTATAATGAATTTTGTTGCTGTCATTGACTCCTTGCCACATGCAAGAGCCTACACCACTACATGAATGACTCCATGAGATACCAATACGAAATGATGATCATGGTAGCTTCAAAATGAAATACAAGGCTATAAAAATGATACTCAACAACCCATATATGGCTGAAACATGACTCACTTAATGCATGCTTAGACCAAGTGACTCCTCCTTGTATGTAGATCTAGAGAAATGAATCTTAACCAATAGACCCAATGATGAAACAAGAATGATACATGGCTATATAGTGCACTCAATAGTGCTTACATGGAAGAAACAAAATGGCTTCCACCATGCATGCAAGTGACTCTCTTTCCCATACATGACTCATACTAGGTTTATTCAACCATATTGACAGATGTTGATCATGAAAAAGAAAAATGAGGTTGATTCACATGCCTTTCAATCATGAGTACAATATGAAGCTGCTACAAACGAAAAATGAGTGAATGCAAGATCAAGTGACATACAACCTTGAATCCCTAGTTGCATGCATAGATCCCCCTAAGCTCTTTATACTTTCTTATTGATCCAAACTTCTCATTGATCTTGTGGACCTGATCATGCTACTAGGATATTAATCACACCTTATTGTTGCTGCTACAAATCATACAAATTCCTTCCTATGTTGCTTCCATGTGCTCCACCTGATGTTATGCAGGCCTCACATAATGTTTGTAGTCTTGCTTGTGAATGGATATGTCATGTAACAACAAACTACTGTGGGGACTATATTCTCATACTCAAAATTTAAAGAGGAAGAGACTATCCTCAATCTCTTGCTTCTTCTCAATCTTCCCTTCAACATGTACACATTATCTGGGGTCTTGTTTCCTCCTATAACTACTCTATTTGACCTTTCTTTTATGATATAACACCCTTTGGAGTTGAACATCACTTCCTTACTTCCATCAACCATATGAATCAAACTCAAGATATTGTGCTTCCATCCTTCAACTGACAATACATCAAATACATTATTCTTCTCATCACCATGACTGACCTTTCCTTGTCCCAACAACTTTGCAGGTGTGTTATCTCCAACAATGACATGGCCATCTTTGGCGATCCATGTTGCTCTAGAGACACTTAAAGATCCAATAGGGCCCAGGAAGGCTTAAAATAAAAATATTCAAAATATAACGAATACACGACCAAGTGATGCAGGAGGATTCAGCCCAATAATATCATTGTATTTTAGTAGACATAGGGCATCTTGTGTTTCCAAGGAAGTTGGTTTCCTAATTGTTGAATTAATGTAATTATTCAGGCTTTTGAGTGATTTTAATGAGAATAGGATTTAATTGAATATTGTGAGACATATTTGTAAATGTTCTCGAATGTAGGAGAATATAAGAGATTTAGGATAGCTGAGAGATTGAGGGATTTGAGATCTAACTGTAAAACTGAGATTAGAAGTCAGTTCATGATTTTGTGGATTAGAGAGGATCCTTACGGATGAGGAAGAGATTTTAGGACTTTTTGAAGAGTTTATGGATCTAAACCAGGAATTGGTTTTAGAATCCTTTTGTATAAATGTAAGCCTAAAAGGCAAAATCAGAGGTTAGATAAGTTAGATAATTGGTTGGTGAGCTGGTTAGATAGGTTTGATTGTAAGCCTATGAGAAGAGTGTGAAACAGAGACCACTGGCATTAGAAGATCAGGCCAAAGATAGAGAAACTGTGTAAATGATTGTTTATCAATACAGAGGTTTAATTCCAAACCTGTATAAGTGTGTGTTTTGAGTATTGAATGATGAATTATGATTGAATCGGGATTCTACATAATATATGTATGCAGGTAGATTTCAACAAAAAATAGAGAAGAAGAATGACACAGAGAATCATATTGGATCGCCCGAATCCGATTGAAGGACCAAAGTAATGTTCTGGAGTGATCTTGATTAAGGAACTCGCAAAATTAAGCTCAGGAGGGAGTCACGCTGTGGAACAACAAAAGGACGAGAAACCTTGAAGAAACCCGAAACCACAAAGAACATTGAAGAAATGATGTAAATCAAAGTAAAGAGAGGAATGAATAGGAATCCTTAATGCACAGGAGCCATTGGCTCTGCCAGATCAACGGATGGGATCAAGTTGTAGAGAACGGAGCAAGTAATATCACATCGCAACATATCTCGGGAGTGAGTGAAGTAGCCTTTAGTGATTGTGATTGCGATATGTGATATCGTTGATGACCGTTGGATCATGTGCTTTGATCAACGGTAGAGGACCATTGATAAACCCCGCATCGCCACATTCCATGGGATATGGACCTTAGCTTATAAAAAATGCGATTGCGATAGCGATAAAGGGAAGCATTGATAACTGTGCAAAGACTGATGAAATGAGATAAAAGGTATGATTTACGTATGTTGTGAATATTTCTATTGTATGAGATTTATAATAGAAATAAAAGCGATAAAAGTGTTGTGAGGTTTATGTCCATGAATAACCATAGTATAAGAGTGGTGGTTGGTTATATATATGCGCAGTACATTGTGTTTAATGAAATTGGATATATGTGTGGCATAAGGATTAATGGAAGTTCATGAGGGTGCATTAGAGATTAACGAAAAGTTAATGAAAATGATGTCAATGAGTCCTGCGGGTTAGACTGTGGCTGTTAATAAATAATTTCCGCAGAGATTTAATTAAAGAGAGCCATAAACCATTAAGGACTAAATATTTGATTCATCAGAGAGTTAAATTCCTGGGGAAAATAGGATATATGCATTTGACATGCATACTGTGGGTATACGCAGGTTTTCCTGCATCAAAGTTGTATCAGAGAATAATTGTAATTGAAACATTTGGTATTAAGGCAGCACAAAGAAACTCTGGGTGAAAAGTTCTTTAAAAATAATTTAGAATAGAGTTATGTTTTAAGATGTATACACAGGAAAGAGGAGATTAGGTTCTAATCTGACAAACATTAGGCACACAGAAGTAAGGTATAACAAAATATTGGGAGAACGTGCAGATGCAAGAGACAGAGAACAATTCATTCAAAGTGTAGGTGAATGGTGGAACAAGATCATGCAGAGATCTTGAAGGTGAGGTGATATATTTTGTTTTGATTTGATTTGAAGAGTAGAGAGTTGTGGTTTTTATATTGATACATAGGTAGCAGCATAAGAAGGTGAGAAGATTATAGTAATCTAGAGTGAGGAGTGCTCAATTGGTTCCCGAGGAAAGAACCAGAGAAATGCTAATAGATTGAGCTCAAAGGAGAGAAGCTTAGTGAGGCATATGTAGCGAGAAGGAGGAGTTATTACTGCAGAGGTATTGTGGTAGATCACAAAGGCAATTCCACAAAGGATGTGGGTAGAATTGCTAGGTAATGAAGGAAGCTCGTAAGACTTTCTATGTGAAAGAAGAGGTGGTTAGAACCAAGTATTTCATGGTGATTGAAATATAAGAGGACAATTGTGTTCTTGAGAGGTGAAGATGAGTTAAAGCCTAGATGGAGCAGAGAGAAGTGCTCAAAAGGAGGTTCCAGAGACAAAGAACCAAGTGTTTGCCAAAATACCAAGTACAGAGGAAAGCTTGGTGAGGTAAGTGGTAGTAGGGAGGACTTTTCATTGTAGAGGCTTTAGTGTAGCTCATACTAAATGAGTGAGGAGCTCATGAATATAGAGATGGGGAAGAAGATGAATACTGATAGTCATAATAGAAGTTCTGAGGAAGACCACAACAAAATAAAGGCAAAGAAGGAGGATGCCAAGGCAAATGGAAAGAGAATGAGTCAAGAGGAGTTTGACAAAGAGATTGTTGAGATGAAAGAAAAACTCGATGTATTGCAGATGATGCTAGAGGAAAACCAAAGACAAGGTTGGGTATTAAAGAAGAAGCTAGTTAAATGGCATAAGTTACAGAGAAGGCTATAGTAGAGGCAAGTAACATGGCTAATGGAAAAACTCAGAGAAGTTGAGTTGGAAATGGAAGTGTCCATTTGTGAACTAGAGCAGGGTGAAGTTCTGGGTGAAGAAGAAGGAATTATTCATGAATTTCTGAACTGTTGGACAATTGCAGACCAACAAGAGAATGTAAAACCTTATATTATTGAATCTAATAATTTTGAAGTGATTATAGGTTTTGCAGAGGATGAGTAATCTTTTGAAGCTGTCAAAAGTATGGAAGAGCATCTTTCAGAAGATAAAAACTCTGAAGTAAAGAATGATGGAGAATGTCTCGTGAATGAGGAAAGCAGTGAATTATTGTAGCTGAAAGAACTTAGTAATGAATTGATGTTTGAAGCTATGACAACACATGAAAAATTTCTTGTGAAAGGAGATGAAATTTAGTCTGAAGAACTGATATGTGAAGCAATAGTTGAGATTGTTTAACCTTGTAATTTTCAAATTGATAATTTGTGTATAAATGCAGGAATCATAAGTAATGATGAAGTAATTTAGAAGTGTCATAGAGAAATTGAATTGCTAGAGTATTTGTTGGGAAATTCAGAGTATGACAATGTGATTGCATAGGAAGGAGTTCATTACAGTGGAAAAGATTAGAAAGACATCATTAGAGAAGATGGTGTGGAGGAGAGACTAGCTTTCAGTCTCATGAATTCTATTGAGAATTCAAAATAGAAAACTGATGTGCTGATAGAAGAGGAGAAATCAGAGTAGCATACTGAAGTGTTGCTAAAGGAAGAAGAGATATTGAGGCCTTATGTTTTTTATTTTAATAATTTTTTTGTGAGTGTAGGTTTAGTTGCAGATGCTGGAGGAAATTTAGTAAAGATGAGCAACCAAATAAAAATGAAAGAAGAAGATTTTGTGGAAGTATTAAATCCATGGAACAAAGATGTTAGATTGTTGGAAAGAATGCTGGAAAGTTAGGATTTAATGCAGAAAGAAATAACGTTGAAAGAGGGTAAGGATGAAAGGGATGCAATCAGAATTCGACAACTTCAAAGCGTAAAACAACAATTTGAAGAGTTAGTGGACAACAACAACAACCCGAAACAAAGAGAAAAAGGTAGAAGTAAGTGGTAGAGTATGGACCAGTCCAAGGATGTGATGGAAATAGAGATTGAAGAATTATGGCATCTAATGATGAAACAATTCATATGGAGGAGATTGATAGTAGTAGAAAGCATGATCAGTCAGTGTATGAACCTGATTGACAAGGAGAGGAAGATGAAACAAAAGACAACATACATACAACAACAACAAATGTGCAAAGCATTTGGGTAGTTACAAACTAAAGTTTGGGACCCTAGAGGTTTTCTATTAACATATGAACACACATGGTCAAAAGATCATGAATATTTTCTATTTTGGGAGTGTGATGCAGCAGGATTCAACCCAATATTATCATTGTATTTTAGTAGACATAGGGGCTCTTGTGTTTCCAAGGAAGTTGGTTTCCTAAGTGTTGAATTAATGTAATGATTTAGGCTTTTGAGTGATTTTAATGAGACTAGGATTCAATTGAATATTGTGAGACATATTTTTAAATGTTCTCTAATGTAGGAGAATATGAGAGATTTAGGATAGTTGAGAGATTGAGGGATTTGTTAATTAATTGTAAAACTGAGATTAGAAGTCAGTTCATGATTTTGTGGATTAGAGAGGATCCTTAGGGATGAGGAAGAGATTTTAGGATTTTGTTGAAGAGTTTACGGATCTAAACTAGGAATTGGTTTTAGCATCCTTTTGTATAAATGTAAGCCTAAAAGGAAAAAGCAAAGGTTAGATAAGTTAGATAATTAGATGGTGAGCTGGTTAGATAGGTTTGATTGTAAGCCTACATGAAGAGTGTGAAACAGAGGCCACTGACACTAGAAGATCAGGGAAAAGATAGAGAAACTGTGTAAATTATTATTTATCAATATAGAGGTTTAATTCCAAACCTGTATAAGTGTGTGTTTCGAGTATTGAATGATGAATTATGAGTGAATCGAGATTCTGCATAATATATGTATGAAGGTAGAGTTTGTCAGAAAACAGAGAAGAAGAATGACATAGAGAATCATATTGGATCACCTGAATCCAATTGAAGGACCAAAGTAATGTTTTGGAGTGATCGTGATTAAAGAACTCACAAAATTAAGCTCAGGAGGGAGTCGCCCAATGGAACATCGAAAGGACAAGAAACCTTGAAGAAACCTGAAACCACAAAGAATATTAAAGAAATGGCGTAAATCAAACTAAAGAGAGGAACAAATATGTGAAGCCTTTACGCATAAGAGCCATTTGAACTACTAGATCAATGGATGCAACCTTGAATCCCTAGTTGCATGCAAAATCTGCCCTACCTGCAGTGCCACTAGCCCAACGCGCATCACCACTTTTAGGTCCCTTTGGGAGGCCTTCCCGGCATCCAAATTGAGCTCATGATAGCTCATTCGAGAGGTCTTCAAGTCTACGTTCTAAAACACCTAGAATATCTGCATTTGAGGCTCATTTGACACCTCAAAACTTGATTCTGCCAAGATTGCTTCTGTGTGTCCAAAAAGTGGCAGAAAGGTCATTTTAAGGGTGTTTTTTGACCTTTTGGTGGACCAGTTTTGCCCCAATAGTTTTGAAAATCTCTAGGGTGCATGTACTCATCACTCTAAATCCAAAAATTCAAACCATTTCTTCATTGGGTACCCCTAGGAAAAGCTCAACGCCGGTGGCACTGCGCGTTTAGGCAGTTTTCCTGTGTGTAGAATTTCATAAATTGGCAAGTGACAAAAATTCCTCCAAACTTACCCATAATTAGTGAGAAGCACCATAATCAAGTTTCCTGATGAGCCAAGGAAGCTTCAACAAGCAACCTAAGCCCATCCTCCTCCTTTTTTCCTTTTAGAGCCTGCCTTAGCCTAGCCTCCCCATAGTCTCTGTCTTCTCTGTCCATGTTTGCAAGGCTTGAGGTTGTATGAAGGGAATGAGTGAGAGTGTTTTTAGGAGTGAGGGGATGGGAGATGGCCTTATGGGCTAGAAAATGAATGAGGGAGCAAGAATGGTAAAAATGAGAGCGAGGGCTTGTTTTGTTTGAGAAATTACCCTTGGGGGAAGAGGGATAAAGGGATTGGGATGTTATGGAATAAGGATAAAGGGGTAAAGGGATAAATGGATAGGGAAATAGGGATAAAGGGGTGGGAAAGAGTTTAGAGTTGTAGTGATTGGTGATAGGAGGAACAATGGGGGTTTATGGTTTTAGGCATGAGTAGGGGAAAATTTAGGGTTTAGGGATAACCAAGGGACATGATGCTTAAAAGTTTGAAATGCAAACCAAAAGTGTAGTGAGGGAGGTTAAATCACTTGAAATGAAGGTAATAGAGAGAAATTTTGAAGTTTATGTATGTTTTGAGGGCTTTCTGGCCCTTTTGCTCAACGTGCAGCGCCAACCACAGGCTCGCAGCGCCACCTCCTGAACGCGCAACACCACCTCTTAAATACGTAGCGCCACTTCAAGATGACTTTTGACTGCCTTCTCTATGTCCCAATTGAGCATGTTATAGTTTTTTGGAAAGCGTGTCGAGTGTGCTTTCCCGAACATCTTGAATTTTTCAATTTGGAGCTCATTTTCCCTGTCCAAAGCTCAATCTCCCAAGACTAGTCAAAATGTGCAGAATGAGGCTACCAAAATGCAGAGTTTTGTTTCAAGAAACTTTTGGAGGTCTTACTCAACTCAAACCTGAGCTCATGATACCTCATTGAAAAGGTCTCTGTGTCTAGTTATCATTTGACTCATCAAGCAAGTCTTTTGGACATTCCATCTAGGATAAAAATTGATTTTACTATGGTCACTCTAGAAGTGCATCAACTCTCCTGAGGCAAATGATGTTTTGGAAATTTCTCCCAAACTATAAGACCTCAGTAAAAGCTGAAGGACTTTTTTTTGTCTTGGGTCTATAATGGAAAAAAACCTCACTCACATTTGTCAAATTCATCTTTTCTTGCTCAGAAACATCATTTGAATAAAACTTATCCCGATGTGTGGAAAAGGAGATTTGTAGAAATGAAGGGAAATGAAGGGGATGAGGGGCATCTAAATTCTTGAGAAACTTTTGGGAACTAGGGAGGGATGTTAGGAAGCAGGGGAAAGTGTAATTTCAAGGATTGAGTGAGGAGAAGGGGTCCAAAAGGGAAAAACACGGGCCTAACCTAGAAAAGGGTCAAATTGTAGCAATAGGCTAGGGTTTGTGGGAAAATGATGAATTTGAGGGATATCAGTGATGGGAAGTGTTTAAGAAGGTATATTAAGGATAGGGGAAGGTGTATGAGCATCAGGATACAAGTTTTCTTGATAATTTGACCATCCAAGGAAAATTACCTTCAAAACCCTAGGAGAGGGAAATCAACCTTACCTAAGCACAACAGAAGCATGAACAAGGTGTAAAATGACCCATTGGAACCTAAAATAATGATGAAAACTCTTTGAATGATGGTACACTCATTTGAATGGTGACATGGACCAATAGTTGGAAAACTTTGGAAGGAGTGAAAACAATCCTAGACCTAATACCTAGTGACCAAATTTTACTTGAAGACTCACTGAAATGAAAAAATTTGACTTTGACACCCTAAGACCACTTTGTAAGAGAATGTTTGATCGCTGGTGGAAGGCTGCAAAGACTGACACTAACAAGAACTATCACTGATATCTTGTAGGGTTGATACCCCAAAGTAACAATGAAACTACAGGGTTGAGACTCATAAACAACATAATATTTCTACATATAAGGTTTTCCTATAATAACATCACAAACTTAGGTAGGGAAATGTCACGCGGTACCTCATCTTTGAAGGGGTTGATGTTGTAGGATAGGAGGCATTGCTATCTAACATAGATTTCTTATCTATGGCTCAACCCAATGGTGTATGGTTGGGGATGTGGAACTATCAGAAACTTCAATCTCTTGATGATATTTGTAGAGATAAGGTATTTTTGGATCCTACCATCAACAATGAAATGTAGTGGGATACCCTTAAGCCACATCTGTGAATGGAAGAGGCACTCCCCCTCCCTAGTCTCCCCATAATTTTTTGGTTGGATAATTGTGATCATGATGGTAGCACTATGTTCTACATCAATGATCAAATTTCCTTTATTCTATTTTGAATCAAAATATGAGCCAGATTCTTTTTTTTCTCTCTTTAATCTTAACCAAAAATGGTTGTATCAAGCATAATTCATGAGTGTTGTGTTAAGGTATTTTATGGAACTCACATCACTTTCTAGTGTCCTCCTCGAATTCCCATTACACTTATTTTCCTATGACTTTTTATGGTTATATTTAGTTTTGATATCCTCACATTGTCACTTGTTCTATGAGTTAGGGCCTCATTTTCCAATTCTTTTTGCAATAGATTTGCAGACCCAAACTCCTGCTTATTCCTTTTCCTCAATTTTTGCTCCAGTTTGAATTTTAGGTCCCTATAACACTAGTTATTACCCCATTAATATTGTCATTCTAGTTCTTATTGTTATTATTGTGCCCCAATTGTCCCCATATTGTTATTATTGTGCCTCATAGAAGCCCACTATTGTTATTTTCGTGCCTTTATATTATTATTGTTATGTTGGCTTTGATTATATTATAACCCCTTAGACTCGTATATATAGAAAGGAGGTTTTGTCATTTGTATCATTGAAGAATTGTTCATTTGTGTAATGTAAATGAGGTTTCTCCCTAAAAGAGGTTGATTTTGAAGTCATTGATCTATCTTTTCTTCTATTTTGTGAGCTGGTTACATAACATTTGGAATCAGAGCTTTGGATTCTCGGGTTTCGCTACTCCAAACACGTCATCGTGGAATTTTCGCTATAACTTGTTTTCTACGAAGTTTCAAAAGATAAAATTAAAACCCATTTGATATGAAATCCGGATGAACCTTGGGTCTGAATTTCCAATATTTAATTGTTATATTTTCAGAGATAGGATCCAATGAAGTTAGGGTTTTTGCATGCTCGAGAATTATATCTCAAACAGGTGACCTGGGGAAAATCGTCCTAACTTTCTCTCTGAGCATCAGATAGAAATTCTGTAAAATGTTACAGAAAGAGGATGGTCTATAGTTTTCTTTTGATCGGTTTCAAGTCCTAAGGTTGAAACAGTGACACATTGAACTTTGTACAAGTTCTCTCTATTGAAGCAGTCTATAATCCAGTCATCATGGGAGATTCGGCATAACTGTTCCTTGGAGAATCCAATCTTGATAAGAAATGCATGGTTGGAAAGAGGGCTCAGAGGGATACCGCATGATGCAATTTCAGACCTTGGAGATTTGAAATTACAAATATAAAACAGATTCATTATCGATCTCCTACAAAGTGAAAAAATGTGTGTATTTTTTTTAAAATTTTGCATAAGTTTGGTTTGAAAAAATAGTTTGAAGGAATTAAAAGGGCATAGTGAAGCATAGTTATCATTAATTGATGCCCTGAAAGAAGAAATGGAAACACCTAGTAAGAAACCAAAAATATCTAGCATGACTCATGAAGAAGAGGAAGAAATGCAACATGATGTATCAAAATTATGAGACCAAGTGCAACAAAATGCACTCTCACAAAAAGTAACAGAAGCTAAGATGGATGGTTTAAAGAAAGGCATGGAAGCTAAGATGGATGGTTTAAATAAAGGCATGGAATCTAAGATGAATGACGTGGAAGCTAAGATGGATGGCATAGAATAAAAACTTAAAGAAAACATGGAAGATTTGAAGACAGATTTGACAAAGTTGCTACAAGAAATACTTACTAATGGCGAAAGGGTAGTAAAGGAAACTCATGATGAGAACAAAAAAAATGTTAATCATGATTTCATAGACTCTAACATTGGATTGAAGACCCACCATGTTCCAAATATCGATATGAGGAAGTTTGATGGAAAGGATCCCGTAACATGGATACTACAGATGGAGCAATATTTCAATCTCCATAATCTGCAAAACACACAAAAGGTATGCATTGGAACTTTATATTTGGAACCAAATGATTTTGTATGGTATCGATGGCTTTGCTCTCATAAACAAATTGTCACTTGGGAAACTTTTATGGAAGAAATTATAGCACATTATAAGGATACAAAAAGCAACACCTGTTTTATCCAATTGATAAATCTCAAACAAAAGTGTTCAATTATGGAGCACATTGAGGACATCCAACAATTGAATATAAGGGTAAAAGATATTCCATAGGAGCATAGTATTGATGTGTTCATAGGGACTTTAAATGATAACATCCAACATAAGGTTCGCCTTTGGGAACCTGATTCATTGGAGAAGGCATTTAGGTTGGCAAGAAAAATGCAAAGAAAAATTATGGCAACAAGGAAGCCTACCACTTACAACTATAAATGTGGAAGTGTTATTGCCCCTAACCTTCCACAACCTACAAGTTTGACACCACAACAATTGGAAGAAAAAAAAGCAAAAGCGCTTTGTTACAGTTGTGATATCAAATACACTAAAGGTCATCAGTGTGTTGAGGAGAAATTATTTTCATAGATTGTGAAGAGTAGGAAGAAAAGGAACAATAAATGTCAAAAGAAGAGGATATACACCAGGAAAAAACCCTAGAGAAAGAAGAAATGAATCTGATCATATCTTGTAATGCATTGGCCGGAATTACCGTCCTCAAACTATCAAGATAGAAGGACATATCAAGGAGAAAAAGGTAATAGTGTTGATTGATTCGGGCAGTACCGATAATTTTATTCATTGTAAGATAGCCAAGGAATTGAATTACTTCCTATATCCAGCACTAGAGTATCAAGTGATGTTTGCAAGTGGAGGAACCATAAATTTCTCTAGAAAGTGCCATAATATCAAGCTATCCATGGGATAATATGTAATGAATAGCCCAATGCTTTCCATTCCAATGGGTGGTGTTGATGTTGTACTAGGGGTCTAATGGCTACAATCCTTGGGTACGGATTAGTTAACATTCCCCCCTTTATCTGAAGGGGCATCTAAAATGCCAAGTAACATTCAGATGGTTTCAAACTTTTCACGTCCTAGTTCCTTAGTAAATATGTCTGCAATTTTATATGAAGTAGGACAATATGTTAGATAAATAACTTTGGCCTCTACATAATGTCGAATCAAGTGGTATTTGGTATTAATATGCTTGCTTTGATCATAGAACTTGGGATTCTTGGCCAACTGAATTTCAAAAGAGTTGTCAATAAGTAGTGGAGTTTTTTTTGCCAAACGTACATTTTCGTTATAAAAATAAAAGAGGTTACATTCATCAGAGTTCAAAAATATCTGAAACATCTATGCACTAAGAAGGACTAAAGCATCAAGATAACAATTTTGGATGGGAGGCTTCCATCCTTTGCATGTGTAACCACCATAACATGTCCAAAATTGATAAGTCAAAAAAGATTGTAGACTAAGGATAGGCCACGAGAAGTCTCTAAGATAAATCCATTAGGAGATATATCATGTACAACAACAAAAAAAAGGATCGGACAATGACACAAAGGATCCTTCATGAGATGGAAAAGGAGCCAAATCAGATTGCCCTACCGTGCAAGAAGCTTTTTAAAAACATCTACCCAAATGTGGGAGAGACTCCACATTTGGAAAATAGGTCAATGTGGTTGTTCTATTCCCTGAAAATGTGATCAAAGGTGATTGAAGCAAAATAGTCCTTCACGGAATAGATTTGCTCCATTCGGTAGAAGAAGGAGGGCACTAAAAGGGAAATATGCCCCAAGTTCCAATCAATAACCACCTTTGAGTCACCAACAATGTGAATCTCATCCAAGGTGAGCCAAGAGGCACAACCTAAAATGCCCCAAAGGGCCAAGAACTCTGCTCTGATGTTAGTGCCTCTGTCCCGAGACCAATAGAAATGAAAAGCTGGAGAGGGGTTGAGGAGAATCATGGCACCCCCTGTGCCCATTGATGTAAACATTCCTATGTTATATCTTAGGGCTTAGTTCTTACACACTCTAAACTTTCTAAAATTTTGATGGCTAGTTCCAATAATTGAATGTCAGAGTAATGGTTATTAAATTTCAATGGCTGTAATTGTTGAAGTGTAAATTAGTGTGTAAAATATTATTGGAAATTATGATGAATAGCTTTAGAAATTTAGTAATTGAATGTCAAATCGAAGGTTATTGAAGTTGAATGGTCGTCATTGTTGAATTTTAAATTTTATTATTGGAAACTTTAAGAAGAAAACTCTGTAAGAATTTTGGCTTGTGTAACTTTTCAGGTGACACCTTACTCATCATGAAATACTAGAAAGTTTAATGATTATCACACAAGTTTTGAGATCCTTAAATAGATGAGGAAACAAAGTAAGCAACACAATTAATAAGTCAATGGTTAAATTAGGAAGAAATTGTAAATAAAATTAGAATAGTTCATAAATTTTCTGAAGAGTCGAAAATCAAGTTACAATTTTTAATAAAAAAAAGACTATGGGACAATTAGTAGGTAACACTAAGGAGAAATTGTAAATAAAGTTAAAATATATAAAAAATTAGCAGTTAGAGGTCATATATTTCCTCGATATAATCCACAAGCTTAATTGGGAGGACTGCAGAAAGAAGAGAATTTTGGGAGGGTGGAAATATGCTCTTCAAAATAGGTGTAAGTCTACTGTACAATTAATAGGTCAATGGTAACACTAAGGAGAAATTGTAAATAAAATTAAAATATATTAAAAATTAGTAGAGGTCATATATTTCCTCGATATAATCCACAAGCTTACTTGGGAGGACTACAGAAA
The DNA here is from genome assembly GCA_031772625.1 of Pinus tabuliformis. Classification (NCBI taxonomy): domain Eukaryota; kingdom Viridiplantae; phylum Streptophyta; class Pinopsida; order Pinales; family Pinaceae; genus Pinus; species Pinus tabuliformis. The sequence continues at coordinate 2,091,022,827 of CM062816.1, forward strand.
GAAGAGAATTTTGGAAGGGTGGAAAGCATTATATGCTCTTGAAAACAGATGTAGAGAGGGAGAGTTATGGGATTGGAAAATGATCAAAGTGTTTTTTGGGGTCCTAGTTTGTCAAGTGATATTATATGAGGGTGAACTGTGGGCTAGCAACATCCTTGTCTTAAAATGGAAGCAAATTGAGAAAATCCAAAAACGCTTGATGATAAGCAAGTTCAAAATAAAAAGTTCAGTTCCTTATGAGATAATGTTGAGTGAAACAAGAGCAGATCCCATTGAAGTAATTGCCCTGGTGCATCTCATAAGGTATCTAATAAGAATTGAGCAAATGGAAGTAGGTAGATGGCCTAAAGTTATTTACAATGAAGGAATGAGTGAAAGAAATAAATCATGGATGATACAAAACAACAAATGAATACAAAAATGGAATATTTACCTCAATGTATGTACCACAAATAATAAGGAGTTAAAGAATTTTGTTATGGAGAAGCTCCATAAGCCTATATGGAGAATAGAGTTGGGTAGAAAGAAGAATCACTATGTTCACGAATTCAACCCCACTTGTGATCTCCAACAAAAAGAGTACAATGGAGCTAGCATTGCATGGAGAGAAAAGATTCTTGTTGTTCAATTAAGAACTAACTCGCATCAAATTTGGTGGGAAGTGTGTCAGTGGAAAAGACCTAAAGAAGCTTAAGGAGAAAGAGTGTGTACTTTTCGCAATTATGGGGTAGTGGAATTGAAAAAACATTTCATTTTGGAATGTGATGCTTTCAAAGGCACCAGAGAAAGTTACAACCGTATGTTAACATCATTGCTTGGCATTTCCTTTTCAATAAGGGGAATGTTAGAAGATTGGGTCAGCTCATCATTAATTTGAATATGAAAAAGATTGGATTGAAAAAGGCTAAAAGTATGGAGACTCATGGTCTCATAGACTATTTTTAGTCTCATAGACATTAAAATTTCATTATTCCATAATTCCTGGCCTCACCTACTTTTAGTCATCCTCTAATCAAAACCCAAAATGCAACCCAAAATGCATGAAATTAAGTTAATCACCAAATTAGAGACAACTACTTTTATCTTTGGTGTCTAATTTGGTATTTATCATCTTCATTAACCAGAAATTTATCTTATCAGTTTGTGGATTGATTCACTAATACACGTTAAATTAAATTCTCAAAGATCTAACTCTAGCACAATCTGCCAATAAAAGAACCTGGCATCACTTGCCATAGCTACAGTGCCCACTAAATAATTATTGGTGAACGCTAAATAATTTATTATTGAGGTGAACGAAATGAATTTAACATAAGTTTGTCAATGTAATTAACAAAAATGAGTTGCAACAAGTTTAGATGATAAAGCTGATAAGTAACTAAATATTTAGATGATAAAGCTGATAAGTAACTCAATAAATGCCATGATCCAAAACATTATTTTCTATATAAATTTTTAAATGTTTAAAAAGTTAGAAAATACCTTTTATTTTACATATTTTTTTTTTATCATTAAAAATTTAAGTTTATTTTTTATCATTAAAAATTTAAGTTTATTATTATAATTGATTATTTTTAATTTATATGGATAGAAATTTGATTTAAATTTATTTGTATAGCTAATTATTTTTAATTTGTATTATAGAAAAATTAATTTTTTATTTATAATTTTTAATAAAATATATACCCCTTACTCAAATTATTATATTTATATTTAAAAAATAAATAAATTTTCCACCCACAAAATTATTTACAGTGATGCAGCAAATTCATGAACTAAACTAATTGCATCCCTTCTCTGATCCCAAAAGGGAAATATGTAATTTTTTGTTAAAATGTGCAACATAATAAATTTGTGAGCCATAACGAAATTGCATCCCTTCTCTGATGCCAAAAGGGAAACATGTAAATTTTTTTGTTAAAATGTGCCGCATAATAAATTTGTGAGCGATAACGATTTTCATTGTTTGAATTATAGTGAATTAAAATTTTACAGTTTAAATGGGTTTAATAATTAAAAATGTCTTTTAAAAAAAAGACAGGTTTAAAGTGATAGAGATTATATGTAAAAGTGAGCAAGATCTTATACAACAATTTAATGTACATAAAACTGCTAGCAAATTATACTGTTACACATTTAAATTTAATATATTTACTATTTGTATATAAAACTTCACCATCATCATGTTGTTTATTTTTTTCCTCATAAAAATTGTAACTTTATTTATATAAATAAAGAAAAATACATTTTGTAAATGTATAAACTAAGTAATAAAATTACATTTTGAATGAATTGAATTGAATGATATTTTAAAGTTTACTAGATTAAAAATAGTCTATAAGACTATTTGTCTTTCTGTGATTTTTGCCTTTTGCAATTTAATCATTTTCTTATTCAAATTGATGATGAGCTGACTCAACCTTCTAATAGTCCCATAACTGGCTCTGATGTCCCTGAAAACATCACATTAAAAAAATGAAATGTTTTTCCTTCCACTGCACAACAAAAAAATCTCTTCCACTTTCTAATTTCACATCCAAGTTGATATAAATTAATTGTTAATTAAACAATAAAAATATTTACTCTCCAATTAAATTCACAAATTAAATACCTATTCAAGTAACCTCTACCCAAATTGGTACTTATTCACGTTTGAAACAGAAAAACTCTGCAAACAAAAACCTGGATCACAAACAAGCAAGGACAAACAAGCAAACAAGGTAAAGTGGATGGGAAGACCACATCATTGGAAAACAATAACCAAACAGCAACCTGGCAAATAGTTGCCACAAAAATTGCCTCTGGAGAAAAACTCTCAAGTATTGTGCACAACAACACAAAAGACATGAGCGACGTAGACAAAGTGATCATCGTTCAACACTGAGTCCATAAAAACCCTCTCTACAAAATCTCTTTGTCATACACACTGGTAAGAAGAAAAATGCACTATGTCTAATCTTCCAACACACACCAACTATGAATGCCTAGATCACCTTGCTGATGGAAAAATTGTTGAAGAAGTATGTCTCATTCTGTTGGAACAATGACTGTAAGAAAAGCCTAGATATCTTGAAAGAAAAAATGGTTATCGCGCTGATTCTAGTCTTCCCGACCTAGAAGAAAGAATTGCATGTACATGTTGACGCATCATGTATAGCGTTGGGGGCAGTACTAACATAGGATGGTAGAGAAGGCTCATACCACCCTATCACATTCGCAAGTCGCAGATTATCCAAAGCAGAGAAGAACTATTCCACCACTGAATGCGAGGGGATAGCTATGGTGTATGCGCTTTAGAAGTGTCGAAACTACTTGCTAGGGGGTCACTTTAAGATGTATATGGATCACTCTGCACTAAAGTACCTAGTCAATAAGCCTATGTTTGGGGGCCGCATCTGTAGATGGCTCTTGTTTCTTCAAGAGTATGATTTTGAAGTTGTTGTGAAGCCTGGACGATTGAACGCGAGACCTAACCACCTATCGCGCATTGAGACAAGGGAGGAACCCACTAGTTTGGAGGAAGGATTACCTGATGCCTAGCTCTTTGCTTTGCGTGTTGTAGATGGACATTTTGAGGATATAATACACTTCCTAACAACAGGAACTACACCGGAAGGATACTTTGTCTAGAAAAAGAATGAATTAGTGGTGCGCACGACATATTTCTCTGTCATTGCTAGCCATCTATACAAGATGGGGATTGATGAGATGCTGCGAAGGTATGTACCTGAGTTTGAACGAAGCAGCATCCTCGCGGGCGTGCATGGGGGCATTGTGGGAGGACATTATGTAGGGAGAGCAACCGCGCAGAAGATTCTACGCACTGGTTTGTGGTAGCCAACCCTTCGTCAGGATTCAAAAGCATATTGCAAGGCATGTGACGTATGTTAAAGAACAGGTAGGACATTGTGGAGGGATGAAATTCCTTTGAATCCACAAATGACATTGCAACCTTTCGAAAAGTGTGCAATAGATTTTGTATGACCTATTCAACCTCAAGGGAAGATAGGCGTGAGGTACATTATCACTGCGACGGAGTATTTGACTCATTCGGAAAAAGTGCAACTAGTAAAGGACTACACAAGCATGAGTGCCATGAAGTTTCTATTTGACCATGTAATAATGTGATCTCGATACCCAAATATTTTGATGAGTGATTAGGGTACTCACTTTCTGAATGAAACGATTAGTGCACTGATGGAAGAGATTCAGGTGTATCATCAAAAGAGCACACCTTTATCACCCATAGTCTAACAGGACAATGGAGGCATTCAACAAAGTGCTTGAAAACACGTTGACCAAGGTATGCAATTCTCATCGAAGTGATTGAGACCTACGGATTCTTGTAGTATTATGGACTTATTACATGATGTGTAAGAAGTTAACAGGACCGACACCCTTTAGGTTGGTATACGGGGTTGAAGCGGTGATGCCTGTGGAATACATCGTGCCTAGTCTACACATAACAACATCATAGGTATGACGGATCACAGAGCCTTGGAAGAGAGGCTCGCGCAGTTGGAAGAGTTGGAAAAAGAGATATTTTTGGCTGGATTTCACCAGCAGGTCCAAAAATAGTGTGAAAAACCATGGCATGATCAACATATTATGTTGCGCACCTTTAAGGTGAATGACTTGGTGCTATTGTATGAGAGTAAATTTGATAAATTTCCATGGAAATTCAGAATGCATTGGTTTGTGCCCTATGTTATTAAGGGAATTATTGATAGTGGGAGGTCTATTTGGTTAAAATGAATGGAGATCCCTTCCTAGGAAAGGTGAATGGAAGCCGATTGAAGCCATACACAGGTGGCCCAGCCACCTGACTAGCCAACAAAAGCACAATCTTAGCACTCCAGGCAGCTAAAAGGAGGCGTAAGACTATAAACTATACTTCCCGGTTTGGAAAGCTGTGTGATTTCAAGACTACACGGAGCATCGAAGTGTCACAAGGTCTGCGACAGTGTGAAGAGAGCTGCGCTAGCACGCAGGTTTGCTGGAAACTGACCGTTAAAGTCACTATTCACAATTTTATGGTCGGTTTAAGGCCAAATGGAGCAGGTGGCAGGCAGTTAAGGCGAACTTTATGGATTATATTCTTGGAAATGTGTCACGAATTTAGCATTAACGGACTAAATGTGGGGGGAACGTTCTAATTTGAATTCAAAATGCGCTATAAATTACAAGTGGTTTTCCAGCGGAAAACACTTGGCATTTAGAGAATTGAGTTGTTGGGCGCTCAAGTATACATGAACCGAGACCTATTTGAGACTTTGAAAGCGAATTCATTGTTTGGGAAACTACCATAGACACTACAAGAATTGTGGAATAGTGTTATGTCAGCACCCGCAGAAGCCATGGACACAGGAGTGGTGATAGCTGAGGAAGTCACGCAGTAAATTGCAGTGGTAGAAGCCCCAAAGAGTGCCAGAATAATAGTTGAGGTCCATAAATTATCCAAAACACCGAGACCTAAGAAGGATAAGCAAGCTATGATCCTGGTGTGCGTCTCACCAAGAAACCCACAGAGGACCATGCTCACCTTATAGGAAAAGGGGAAGGCTATTAATCTGGAGGTTAACGAGGAGGAATGTGAAGAAATCCTGGTGGAAGAAGAGGATGTAGAGATGGAATCTGAAACACAAGGTGTGAACCTTATTACCTAGCTACCAGAATATGTTACTCTGCACAAGGGTAAAGCCAAAGTCCTGAAGGACATAGACGAGAGCAAGAGCTCCCTGTAAACTCTGTTGCTACCAGATGATATTGTTTTTGACGGGTCGCACTTAGGACGAGTTCCTGTACTGAAGTTTGAAGATTGGGACCTCGCAGATCATGAGAAATTCCCACATTTAGCGATTGAAGAGCTAATGCACTGACGGATTGACACGATGGCCAGAATGATTGAATTGGAGCTGCTCAAATGGCTCAAGGGTGTAGAGAAAGCCGTGTTGCTGAACCTACTCTGGGTGTCGCATTACCACCGCACCCTAGTAACTTTCTTCATCATTAGGCAGTTGCTTTGCTTGGTGCATGATGGGTTTTCATGGCTGGAGGAGCCCATTCCCATCACAGACCACTTAATTCATTGAATTACATAGCTGCCTTACTGAGGGGAGGATCCAGCTAATATTGTAGAAAGAAAAGGTGGTGAGTTGGCCCTCGCAAAAGTGATAAAGAAGAAGTTCAAGTTGGAGAAAAGAAGTGAAGATATGCCATCTCCAGCATTAACAACCCTGTGGTCAATGTCACAACACAAATACTAGTAGGGAAAGTGATGCGGATGTGCCACGTGGATGAGGTGCCCGCGCCCGTAATTGCATTAGCGACCCAATGCATGGAAGGTGTCTAGTTCAACTGGGCGAATTATCTCTACGGTGAGTTCCTTGTAAACTATCGTGAGGCACAGGAGCAGGGAAAAATGTTTCACTACGCATGGCTCCTATTGTCAATCATACTGGTGGCATGGGAGCTGCTCGAAGATAGCCAATTCCCTTCGGTCGCGTCGGACCTTCTAGAGGCAGCAAAGTACACTTCATTGTGGGCGACCAAGGATGTGTAATGAATAAAAGAAAGAAAGAACTTTTGGGTATTAATGGAGATGAATATCCAAATGGGGATCAATCGCAAGCCGTGGTTTTCACCCACAATATATGCTAGTTTACAAAGCTTTGTAGAGTTCAAAGCAGATTTCCACCATGATTTTATCAGGGGGCGGAAGGAACCTACAAAGACATGGCATAACCTACTGTACCTAGCGACTAATGATGTAATTTTTGTAGTTATTGAGTCTTGGGCACCGGAATGTCATGCTCCATCAGGATCTAGGGTGGAAATGAACAAGTCCGTCATGCAGTGTAAAAAGGAAGAAACCAAGCTCTGCATGGCACAGCTGGTGGAGAAGTGCAGAAAGGAGGAAGGAGATGCTAAGGCCCAGGCAGCGCGTGACACAGTGAAATTAGATGAACAACAGAGGACAGGAGGAGAAGAGTGCGAAGGATAGAAGTCACCTTCGCCTGGGACTGAGGCAGAAACAGAGACAGAACAAGGTGGCATGGACCCACACACGAAGTCCACCCAACTCAACTGTCTGTGACCATGAGAGAAGGTAGTGCCATGAAGGAAAACCAAGGCATCAAATACATCCTTCGATCTAATCACCCTTACTGAGGGGGATTTGCATGATATCGGAGAAATGGTGAGGGATGACACCGCGAAGGCCCTCTAACAGTTCGAAGAGAAATAGTTGTTGGTATTGGGGGCTCTCTGAATAGAGCTACTAGAGTTGCAGGTATGCACTCCATAGGTTGGCACAATTTCCACCAACCTCGCGATCGTCACTTCAGCTGCCGAGGAGATGTTGCACACAATGGTGACTAATATGATAGTGCTACCAGATGGGGCACTTACTACAGAGAAGGAGGCCGACAGGTCCACGATTAGCAGTTTGAAAGGGGTCAGATTGAACATGGTGGCACTTCCTCGGGAGATGATTTACATCTTGCATGATGGAGTCATCGTGGAACTCAGAGCCTCGGAGAGTCGCGCTCTATAGGTGATGAGCGAGTAGTGCATCAACATCGAGCAGTTGGGCCTACATCATAATGAGGCAGTGGAGTAGAATAATTAGATTCTACAAGTAGTATAGGAAACTTGTTGGATGGTCTTAGAGTTAGACATTCAGGTAGAAGAACCAGTGGAGGCACGCATCAGCAAGTTGGCCACAGGGGTATGCGACACTCGAACAGAGATGGCCAGGGTTCAACTGGATTTAAACCTGTAGATCACAAAATTGCAGTTGAAAGCACAGCCTTCAACTCCGCTGGAAGTTAGGGAACAACGTACCACCGCTGTTGTAATAGCTTTAACGATGGTTGACAGTGCAGTGGCAGACTGCATGCAGCTGTTTGAACAGTCATTCGAGGTCCTAACAACCCTGCAGGAGGACCCAAATGTAGAGTGCTTGGAGATAGAGGCACACGAGCTACAGTAAAGGTATGATGAGGTAAAAGGGACCAAGTATATGGTTTCCCTTACACAGAGGCTCGCACAGATGTAGGAGGCAAAGGCGCTCAAGGAACAGGTGGATGTCACTCGGCATAAAGACTCAGTCTTAAAAGTGCACCTATAGCCATGGATAGACGAGGATTACGTGATCACAACCTCCATTGAAGGAAAGCTTGTGAAACTACAGGCAGCTCAGTAGAAGATTCAGAGCAGCAGTTCAATAGCAGTCACCGAACAAGGAGTGAAATAAGTCCAGCAGGGGGTCGCTCAGTGCGTTGCCAATGCTGCGGTGATCCAAGCGAAGTTGAGAGGTCTTGACGCTAAGATCTCTGCACCTGCAGAGTGACTTGAGGGCGAGTCATGATGTTTGTGTTGGGGGCCTGTTGGGCATGGGATCCCCCAAGGGAAATTTTGGGGCTAAAAGCCCATATTTTGGTCATAATTTTGTAATCCAAGTGTAAAGACTCCGCATTTTGTGGTCACAGAGTGTGTAGATGTTAAAGAGTCATAGGGATGTTCGCCCTTATTTTGAAAATGTACTGTCAGCTATAGAAGATCTACCCATGGTCCGCGGACCATGGGATTATACAAATAGAGCTAAGCTCTAAGAAGTTAGAGGCAATTATTGAATAATGGAATCAAGCAAGATATGATGCATGAGAGATAGTTCTAAGTAGAAATCTATGTTTTGGGTTGTCGTGTAAGTAAAGGCTCTGCAGCTGAGTGCACAGAGGCCTAGAAATCCACAACTAAGTGTGCAGACCCAGGCAGTTAAGTGTGCAAGGAGGGTTGAGTCAGTAATTGTTTGGAATTATCAATAAAGAGAAGTTTTCTACAATTTCTATGTCTTTATTTCCTGGTTATGCATCTATTATATTGGGTATAAATTTCACTTATAATGCTTATATGATGCACGAATATATATAATTGTCTTGGATAAGTGACTGCGAGTAAGAACATTTGTTTACGCGAAGCTAACTAAGATATGATAATAAAAACACTTAGCCTAGTTAGGAAGATATCGCAATTCGCTGCCCTAGTAGCGCGAAAGCACTTCAGCCCCTGGTTAGGGTTGGGCAGAAGATGATTGTACCCTTTCGTGAAGGTACTGAAGGGTGGAATAGATTGTTAAGAAACTTGCATGAAGGCAGGTATAGCTAGAATAAAACGACATCACATCCATCTCAAGGGTGCGGAAACTTGGTTCCAGCATCCCCCCATACTGCTTGGGGTGAGACTTTAGTCCACACTCCGCGGACTGATGTTAAAAGGGCCAGTAGTGTAGGGATTTGTTTGGCTAACTAACGTTGAACCTGGGTCAGGCCCCCACAAGCCAACAACTTGTCATAAACTACAAGGCTTTGAATGAAGCATTAGAACCAATCAAGTATCTTCTTCCTCGTAAGCATACACTATTTTCTAAAATTTCGAGAGAAAATGTTTTTAGCAAATTTGATTTAAAAAGTGGTTTCTGGAAATTTGGCATTAACCTCGAAGATAGGTACAAAATAGCTTTTGTAGTACCTGGCAGACAATATCAGTGGACGGTTATGTCATTTGGTCTAAAAAATGCACCACTCGAGTTTCAGAAGCGAATGGAGGATATATTTAAATCATATGATTTTATTATTGTATTTATTGATGATTTATGTTTAGTCAATTTAGTGTTATCTAAATTGCTAGTATTTATTGTCAACCCGGGGCTCGTAAGCTGATGAAGCGAAGGTGTGAAATATGTACTTAAGTAACCTCTTAGAGTTTTTCTTATCGTTGGGGGTGTTGTTGTGGTTAATTATGTTCCTAAGATGAAGTGATAATTTATAAACAAGTGAGTGATGGTGTGTGTAGAGTGAATCCTAAATGAGTGAAAGTGTGTGTTTAGTGATCTCTAACTACTTGCTTGAAAGGAAATGCTTGAAAGGAATAAGTGAACTGAAATGACTTGAAATAAAATTGAAAGCAAATGACCACTTCCAATGGCACTAGACACCGTTCAAGCTGCTGCTAATAAAAGAAAAGAAAGTCACTTTTAAAACCCAAAAATAAAGATTATCTCTCTCTAACTCGATGCTTCAAAGCACATGTACTGTGTAAAGCACAGATAGAAAGTAGCTTAAGTTGAATTAGAAAAGTGAGAAAAATCTGCTTGAAAGACTAATGATAATGGTTTGCTCTTTCTAATTCTCTACTTCAGCCATATGTACTATGCAAAGTATGATTAGAAAGTAGTGAAAGAATAGTCTAAGAAGCACTTAAAATCAAAACTCTACTTTAAAGACTAGTGGTAATATTTTGCTCTTTCTAACTCTCTACTTCAGCCATATGTACTATGCAAAGTATGGTTAGAAAGTAGTGAAAGAACAGTCTAAAAAGCACTCAAAACTGACTGCAGGTTAGTGATATTCTGATCTTAAAAGATAACAGTTTATGATGAAGATCATTCATGTGTTAGCAGCTCTTTGAGAAATAAGATTAAAAATCAGCTATAAAAACAAAAGCAGCACTTGAATTTGTCAACTTCAAATACCATTAGTTTGTAAAGCAAACACACACACACATAAAAATAAATCTCGGGCTAAAAGAAACCTGCAAAGAAATAACACTGATCAGCTTGAAAGAAAGGAAAACAAGTAAATGAAACTATACATGCTTAAGGAAATGAATAAGAAAATAAAGAAATACAACACATAAAATACTTTACAGAGGCTGAGATGAGCAGGGGCCCTCTGTTCATTCAGCCACAAGAAAACTCAGAGATCTGGAAACTTCAAAACGGTGCTATGTCTATTCCTCCATTTGCAAAAAGTGTACAAAACAGAGTGCTAGGATAGCACTAAAAAAACAGAGTTCACAACGCTCTTAAATTTAACACAAGTTCAGAAATTACAACTAATAAAAGTCTGATGAGCGTACGCAGACGCAGCTATTTATAGAGGTTTCTAAGATAGCCTACTCGTACAGCTAATTAACTGAAAAACAACAAACAGTCATGCGTATTTATGGTCCCTTGACACATCATACAGCTGCGTGGATGAGTTTAATGCTTCTGTCGTCATGGGTAATGAATCCCATGTTGGATCATGTCCCCTGCCACCTGTATAACGTGGACAAGTCACCGTTTAAGATGACGTGACCAAGCAGCTCACAATCACCGTTAAACAGCGTTGAGTTGACCGTAACTTGACCAGCTTTGACCATGGGTAAAGATGACGTGGATGGCTGGAAAAATGGGACAGGAACCTCGAGCACGTTGATACCTAAGTGCCCATGTGGATCATCTAGCAAACCGACACGTGGAACATTGCGTTTAACAAAAAGGCTGCAGGATCTTTAGATAGCTGCAGGATCGTCAGATAGCTGCGGGATTCCTGCAAGTAAGTCAAAATCTAAACAAATAGTCATTCATTAGCAAAACTTGCTTGATCATGCTTAATGACACCTAATGTAATGATCTGGGTGGTTTTATGGTGAAAATGAGGCAAAAGTGAAGGAAAGATAAGGAAAAACTGAGGAAAATGGTAGACAAGTAGGTGTAGAATAGAGGCTCTACATACCCCCACTCCGAGGGTATTGCATGTCCTCATGCAATGAAAACACAATTCAATCCACCTGCTGGGATGCCTCAGCTAAGACATCCAATCTCCTCCTCTTCCTTTGTGTGGAAACATTAACCTTTGGTCTCTTGAACATGCATCTGAATTTCAAATTGATTAAGGCTCTGTTCAGCCTTCTACATCTCTTCTTGAGTCTGCTGTGTTTCTTCTGCCACATGCTCATGTGAAGAAAGGTGTTATCTTGGATTGCTTTGGCAATATCAGCTTGCTGCTTCATTTCTTCATTTCTCTGTTTAATGTGACGGTGTAGCACCTCAAGTTCATAGATCTCTTGTTTGAGTAAGTCTATTTGCTGCTCATGAGGTATGACATTACTTGGGCCAGCAGTGTTCTGCTCCAATGTTTCAAAATAGTTGTACACCTCTTGTTGAATTGGGTCAACAATTGGTAACTTCCTTGGACTATATTCATGCTCAGTTTTAGTTTCAAACTCCGGCTGAAACGGACTGTCCTCCCTTGGAGGAGTAGCTGCCTCACATTGTGGACTATCCTCAAGGTCTGTTTTTATAGCACCCTTCTCAGGTGTGCTTAGATCAACGAAGAGTGTCCTTGTGGCTTTCCCTTTATTCTGCAATCTACTACTCCTTCTTACAGTGGCAGCACTCTGTGTTTCTTTTTGTGCCTTTTTCCTTGGTTTTTGTACTTTTACTTTCTTGGAGAGGGCAATTTTCTCATGGAGTTTAGCTGACCTTTGTGCTAAGGGCTGGCTATCTCTTTCTTCATCACTAGAATGCTCTGGAGTCTGATCGGTTTCTTGAATTATGGATTTTCCCTTGTCTTGTTTTTGTTTCTTTTTATCTTCTCTTCTCTTTTTGGCAGCTTCTTTGGCAAGTTCAGCGAGGGTTTCTGAGATAATCTCTTGAGCACTGTCTTCAGTGGGTTCAATCTCAGGTTCAGGATGGTGTACTTCTATTTCCTCTACAGTTTGTCCTTGAACAGTTTCCTCTAAGATATCAGTCTCAGAGATACTTTCTTTTCTCTTCCTTCTGCTTTTCCTAGGTATAGAAGATTCTCCAGGTTCTTCAAAATGATTCCTTACAAGGAATTTCTCCCATGTGTCTTGTTTTTCTTTTAATTGTTCTTCTATCAATAACTTAACAAGACTATGGTGACAGAGGTAAGCTTCTATGTTTCGTGGATTCCGTTGAGCCATGGAACACATTTTCCTAAGGCTTTGGAATAGAAAGTAGGGAAGATTTATATCATGTTCTCCTTGAAATTGCAGCATAATTTTACCATGATAAACGTACAATACTCCAAATCTCCCTTCACACGTGAAAAATTTTTGCACTAACAACAGTAGAATTTTCCATTCTTCTTTAACATGAGAGATAGGAATTCCTTTGGTGAAAACACTTGTATCCATACCTGGGTTTTTAAAAATCCGCTTCCATTGTTGATCCTGGACTGCTCGGTTTTTGAACCAACGTTCACCGGTTTGTGGAAGAGATGTAGCCCTTGCTATGCTTCCTTCACTGACTGCAAATGTTAAATCACCCACCTCTACTTGACTGTCTTTATCCTTGAATGACCTTGCAAAGGCTTTTGTTACTTCTTTGTGGTAGCCCTTAAACTTCTTGATGCACTGTAGCCAATTGGCTTTTTGCAATGCCTCCTCAACCTGAGGGTATGCCTCCAAGAATTTCGAACCTTCTGGTTCAGCCCTTAAAAGTTTTCCCATCGACTCCTCAGCTCTGTTTAAAACACGACTTTGATGGTGACTTTACACAGTAATTCCGTGACTTTACACAGTAATTCCTCGGTTCCTGTTCAGACTTTGTGGAATAGAGGATATATGGGTGCATCAACAGCCTCAGACACCGAGAATTCATGGCTTGAATCAGAGTTAAGTGGTGGATAACAGCGTGAACACAGTGAAACGGTGACTAGCAGTCGTAATACAACTGTATCACACGTTTACTGGCTATACAGCAGAGGGAAAAACAGAGTATGGTTTATGGAGGTAATCGTAGTGAGTGAAACGGAATAAGGGAGATGATAGCGAGGAATGGAGTGTTATGAGCGCAGAGGGTTTCGAAATGATGAATGGAACGGCTATATTCTCCGATTTCGGCTGTGGATTGACACATGGCTGCGGGATGAGAACTGAGAGACGTAATACGGTAGGTTACGTCATTAGGGTACGAGACCTTAATGATAGAAACAGCCATATGTGATTTCAAAAATCATGGGTATTATGAGCTGGTAGACGTGGAGGATTCGTGGATTTGTGGTCGCATGGGAAAAGAAAATGGGTAATCATTACGATTAGTGGCCGACAAGACATAACCCAGAAAATTCCGCGTAATGAAATAACTATAGGTTTAAAATTTTAAACATACCTCAGATCCGCATTTGATTTGGCTTCTGATAATTTGCTACTAACCTTTTGTTAACTTTATTGCTAGCACATGATTCTTTCCTCCTTGTCTTTGATGATTTTGAATTGTACATATTTTCTTCAGACAGACTGTGTTTCTTGTGCAGGTGCAGAAGGCTGCAGAAAGGCTAAACGGCTGCGGAATTGTCAAATAGCTGCAGGAACTGTAATGAAGTCTTCCAGCTGCATAAAATACTTTAGTTGCCTAAAAAAAACTTTATTAATGAAATGAAACGGAATGAATGAATGAATGAGTGGAAAGCAGTGAGGTGAAGTGAGGATGGCGAGATGGAAGGAAATGGTGAGATGGAATAAATGAAATGAGATGAAAGAGAGAGAGATTTTTTTGGAAAACATGAGGTGTCAGGTGACCCTGATTTTCACCTCATGTTTTATGCATGAGACTGCCAATCAAATATTGGTTTTCAGGCTCATACATTTATTTATTTTTCCTTTTTTTTTCCTCTTTTTTTTTTTTTTTATTGAAATTGAAAGAAACAGAGATTAGGCTGATGGAGGAGAAGAATTCTTCTCAACCAGCCTCATTTCAGAATCGCCTTGGAATAACTTAACAAACTCCTCTTTTGAGAGTGGCTTGTGGTAGACTTTCAACCAGTGGCCATTCACAATAAAGGGAGTTTGAAGTTCATCAATAGTCTTCACTCTAACTGCTCCATTATTAAAGACTTCATCAATCTCATATGGCCCAAGCCAATGAGTTTGAAATTTTCCTTTGAAGTCCTTAAATTTTGAATCAAACAAGAGTGCCCAATCACCCTTTTGAAACTTCTTTTCTTTGATATGTCGATCATGCCATTTGCTTCTTTGGTGCTGAACTAGATCGGTTCTTAGAATTGCATCTTGTCTCATTTCATCTAGTTCGTTTAACTGGTCCATTCTGTGCTTCTGGGCTTCTGATAAGCTCATCCCCAATTGAACTGCTGTCTTGAAGGTCTTGATTTGTAACTCAATGGGGAACAGGACTTCCTTCCCATAAACAAGTTCATAGGGAGAATGTCTTGTGGTGTTCCTCCATGTAGTTCTATAGGCCCATAAGGCTTCAGGAAGCCTTTCTGCCCAATCTCTTCTATGAAGATGAACAGTCTTTGTGATGATGCTTTCAAGAACTTTATTTGTAGATTCTACTTGACCATTCGCTTGCGGATGGTATGGAGTAGATGTTCTATGCTTGATCTTATATTCCTCCATCAGCTTCTCTATCATCCTTGATGTAAATTGGCTTCCCTGATCTGTTACAATTTCTCTTGGGACACCAAAACGAGTGAAAATATCCTTGAAAAGAAATTGAACAACTGAATTTTCAGTAGCAGAAGTTAATGCTATAGCTTCTACCCACTTGGTAACATAATCAGTACAAACCAGTATATATCTATTTTGCTTGGATGGCGGATTAATTGGTCCAACAAAATCTAGAGCCCATTTCTCGAAAGGTTCGATGCATACCTGTGGTTGTAGTGGCATTTCATTTGAAAGAGTTGGTCTCCCAATTCTCTGACAACTGTCACACCTCTTAACATATTGCTTCGCATCCTTAAAGAGAGAAGGCCAATAATATCCTGATGAAAGGATTTTATAGGCAGTCCTCTTATCAGAAAGATTTCCGCCACAAGGTTCGTCATGACATGCCTTAAGGATGTCAGGCATCTCATCCTCCCGTACACATCTTCTGATCATCAAATCTGGCCCTGTTCTGAACAATTCATTAGAAATCCAAGAATAATGTGAACTATCCTGAATGATTTTCCTTTTCTCATTAGGAAATAAATGTAAAGGTAACTTTCCAGTAACTAAATAATTAGCAATATCAGCATACCAAGGGGTTTTGGTAGTTACTGCAAACAAATACTCATCTGGAAATTTATCCTCTACAGGAGAGTCCTCATTAGTGTTTTGGATTCTAGACAAGAAGTCAGCTACTGTGTTCTGTTTACCTGGTCGATCTAACACAGTTATGTTGAATTCTTGTAAAAGCAAAAGCCATCTTGTAACTCTACCATTAGTGACTGGTTTGTTCATGAGGTATCTAATGGCAGAGTGATCAGTGTGGACAAAGGTTTCATAGTCGGTTATATAGTGTCTAAACTTGTTTATAGCATGAACAACGGCTAGAAATTCCTTTTCAGTAACAGTATAATTTAACTCAGTAGGAGTCAAATTCTTACTTGTGTAATAAATGGCATAAGGGATCAAATCCTTTTGTCCCAAAACAGCTCCTAAAGCTGTATCTGAAGCATCAGTAGAAATGTGGAAAGGGAGTTTCCAATTTGGACCCCTTAAAATGGGTGCTTCAGATATTCTAGTCTTTAAAGCTTCAAAGGCAGATTGACATTCAGGATCCCACTTAAATTCACAATCTTTAGTAAGTAGTTTGAAAAGAGGGGATGCTATCTTAGTGAAGTTTTCAATAAATCTTCTGTAATAACCAGTAAACCCAAGAAAACTTCTAACATCTCTTTGGCAATTTGGAATAGGTAACTTAGAGATGACTTCTACTTTAGATCTATCAACTTTGATTCCATCTCCTGAGATATGATGTCCTAAAACAATCCCTTCAGTAAACATCATAAAACACTTTTCATGACTTAAAGAAAGATTTGTTTCCTTACATCTTACCAGTACTTTTTCCAAATTTGCCAAAGCTTCTTCAAATGTATTACCATAGACTGTGAAATCGTCCATGTATACCTCTACACAATCATGAATCAGATCTGAGAAGATTCCTAGTACAGCCCTTTGAAATGTAGCGGGTGCATTGCACAATCCAAAAGGGAGTACTCTATAGGCAAAAGTTCCCCAAGGACAAGTAAAGGTGGTTTTGTCTTGATCTTCAGGTGCTACCTGAATCTGATTGTAACCACTAAAACCATCCAAGAATGAGAAATACTTTTTACCTGCTAAAGTGTCTAGTACCTGATCAATAAAAGGTAGAGGAAAATGATCCTTTAAGGTTGCCTTGTTCAATTCTCGATAGTCAATGCAAACTCTCCATTTACCATTCTTTTTGGGCACTATAACCAAGGGAGAAACCCATTGGCTATCTGAAATGGGGTAAATGAAGTTTACCTTGAGCAATTTCTGCAGTTCTTCTTTCACAATTTCCCTAAGATTTGGATTCATCCGTCTTTGTGGCTGCCTAATGGGTCTGCTGTTTTCTTCAATATAAATATGATGAATACAAGTCTTAGGGTCGATTCCTTTCATGTCAGTATATTCCCATGCAAAGGCAGTGGAATGTTTTTGCAACAGTTTAGTTAATTCTTCTTGTTGTAGTCTTTCCAAGTTCTTGTTAATGTTTAATGTTTTTCCTGGAAAGATTTCAACTGTAGAACTACCAAACTCTTCCATTGAGAAGAGAGACATCTGTCTAGAGGAGAGGTATTCAATATCTGCATCTAACTGAAACTGTGAAGAGTCATATTCTAAAGGTACCTCAAAATTTTCTAATGTATTTAGAATTTGACTGTCCTCACTGATCTCAGAGATGGTTAGAACAGGTTGAAGAGTATCCTCATCATCAATCCACTCATCTTCTCCTATTTCTGTTATTGCCTTTGCGGGAGGATACAAGTTGAATTTCATGGTAGAATTACCATCTGATATATACATGTCTCCCGACCTACAACTTATGAAAGCATCAGCTGTGGCCAGCCAAGGTCTTCCTAGAATAAGAGGATGTCCTCCTAGATTGTTCTTGGGAGTTAAAATCATAAAATCAACTGGATATTCCTAAGAGTCTAGTGAGACTGGAATGTCTTCCAATACACCATCAGGTTTAATGATTGATCTATCTGCAAGTTGCAACAAAGTAGGTGTAAAGAGAAGGTTAGGAAGTTTTAACTGATCCATGGTCTGTCTACTCATAATGTTGATAGCGGCTCCTAAGTCAATCAAGGTATTTGGGATTTCAACCCCATTAATATGAGTTTTAACAATAGGGCTACCGGGATCTACATATTTTTGCATGGTAATTTTACCCATCATAATGTCTGCAATTTTTCCAACTAGATGTATCCTTTTGGTATCTCTGGTTCTTTTTATTGTTTTTTTCAAACTCATCTCCTTTATTGTCTTTACTAGAATGGGAATCTCCTTAATGGCTGTTAACAAGGGAATCTTGATACAAACATTTTTCAATTCATCTAGAAAGCTATAGTCAGGCAACCAAATCTGCTTCTCCACTCCTTTATCAATTTGCAATCTTTCAGGAAAAGGAGGAATAGCTGAAGATGTGGGTTGCTCTACTAAGGGAGTTGATTCTTTTTCTTTTTCTTTAATGCTTGGGTTTTGAAGGGATACTTCAGAACCCTTATTGGCTTTGAGAGATTCTTCCTCAGAAATTCTTGGTTGTTGAGCACTTGTAGAAGGTTGGTCTAGGATTCTACCTGATCTGAGTTGGACTTCATTGAGAGGAACAACCATATAGGTAGGGAATGGTTGACCTTCCATGAGTGGTTGACCTTCCATCACATAAGCACTTTGAGGATTCCTATTATTGGGGTTTGGTTGAGGTTGAGAGGGAAGTTGATTTGGCCTCTGTTGAGATTGTAACAAGAGTTGAGAATTTTGATTTTGTGGAGGAGGTTGTTGTTGTTGAGGGAATGGTAATGACAATTGTTGACCTTGATTTGGAAG
Source organism: Pinus tabuliformis (assembly GCA_031772625.1). Classification (NCBI taxonomy): domain Eukaryota; kingdom Viridiplantae; phylum Streptophyta; class Pinopsida; order Pinales; family Pinaceae; genus Pinus; species Pinus tabuliformis. The sequence goes on from CM062816.1 coordinate 2,091,041,481, forward strand.
TTGGGGAGCTTGCTGATTTTGAAAGGATTGAGGATATTGATAGAATTGGGCAAATCTCCCATAAGGATTTTGCATTTGCATGCTTTGCAACCATGCTTGGAAAGGATTTTGTGGTTGTGACCATGGTTGTTGCCAAGGATTCCAATTTGGTGGGGGTTGGAAATTCATAGAGTTGTTAAACCCTTGATTTTGCTGCCCCTGCCAAGGTCTTCTTGCAACAAAACAAAGAGATTCAAGCGTACTTGGATCTTCTTGAAAGACTGCTTTGAGGCCAGGGATTGAAGGACATTCCTTGGTCTCATGGGTTTCTGAGCAAATTACACAGGTTTCCACAACTTGTGCCTCCAAGGGACATTCCCTTAAAGCATGCTTCTTTCTACATTTCGGGCAAAAGATAGTCATAGCCTCGGCTTCTGATTTTTGTTTATTTTGAATCTTAAGGGTATCAATTTGTTCACTGAGACTCCCTAAGATGTCAGTTTTAAATTCATCTAGCATATTACCGATTTCAGCCCTACTCACTGATCCTGTTGCAGATTTATTTGCCCTAAGGAGAGAAGGATCTCTAGGCCCTTTTTGAGTTTTTGATTTGCCCCTTGAGAGATGGATACAAAGTTCTGCTATATCATTGAGAGAAATTTGAGAAATATCCCCCTTTCCCATCATGTTTAAGATATCTATCCATTCATCCCTAATGGCTTTTAATAAGAGGGCTTTTAAGGTCTCTTCATCCAAGGTACTCATTTTTGCTCTTTTTAAATTATATTGAAATCTCTCAAGTAAATCTTCTAAGCTCTCATCTTCTTTTTGCACCATTTTAAAAACCTCATCCTTATGATTAGTAGGCATACAATAGTCCAAATACCTATCCAAAAAGGTTTGTTTCATTTCATCCTAGGTCCTAATGGATTGAGTAAGTAACCCCATGAACCATTTCAAAGCTTGATCTTTTAATGTTGATGGGAACAGTTTGAGTTTCTGAGTATCATCCAGATAGTCATAGGTTCGACACACAACTTCAAATTCAAACAAGAATGTTTCAGGGTCCTCAGTTCTTAATCCATGAAAATTTGGGAGGACGGATGGTGATATGTTTTTCATGGTGGCTCGGGAGTCCTCATTAACAATGGGAAACCCAAATGAATTATCCCCGTCTCTATTTCCTCCAATGGGACCTCTACCTCCTCCATTGTTATTGTTATTTCCTCCTCCTCCTCTACCTCTACCTCTACCGCCTCCTTCTTCCTCTGCCATGATGATTCTCCTAGGGATTTCAAAATCTTCTGGTTCTTCTACAAAGGGTGAATGAGAAGAGATTTCTCCTTCCTCCTCAGGTGAGTCTATTTCCTCAATTACAATTGGTTTTCTTATAGGAGAAAGAGAAGAGTCTCTTCCTAGTTCAAACTCAATAGAAGGTATAGGAGAGTCAACTCTTGGCTCTTGAATTTCAGGACTAGGAGTTTCGGTTGGAGATAAGGGAGGTGTCTCTTGTCTATCTCTTGAAGCAGATGGACTTGTAAAAATTGAACTTCGAGCTCTAGCTAAAAACCTTCCACTAGAATCTCTAGCTCTATGCATGTCATTTTTTTTATTTTATCTTCAAGTCAAGTTAAATAGTTCTTTTTCTGTTCTTCCAGTTCACTCTAGGTGCAAGAAGAGAGCATACTCAAGAAACTATTAAATCAATAACTTTCTCCTTTCTGATCCTCCAGATCACTTCAAAGTGCAAGAGGAGAGCATACTTAGATAGGCTATTAACTTCTTTCCTTGAAACTTTATATTTTTTTTTCTTCTAAGAATATGGCTACTTAATTTCACTTCCCCAGCAACGGCGCCAAAATGTTTAGTCAATTTAGTGTTATCTAAATTGCTAGTATTTATTGTCAACCCGGGGCTCGTAAGCTGATGAAGCGAAGGTGTACTATATGTACTTAAGTAACCTCTTAGAGTTTTTCTTATCGTTGGGGGTGTTGTTGTGGTTAATTATGTTCCTAAGATGAAGTGATAATTTATAAACAAGTGAGTGATGGTGTGTGTAGAGTGAATCCTAAATGAGTGAAAGTGTGTGTTTAGTGATCTCTAACTACTTGCTTGAAAGGAAATGCTTGAAAGGAATAAGTGAACTGAAATGACTTGAAATAAAATTGAAAGCAAATGACCACTTCCAATGGCACTAGACACCGTTCAAGCTGCTGCTAATAAAAGAAAAAAAAGTCACTTTTAAAACCCAAAAATAAAGATTATCTCTCTCTAACTCGATGCTTCAAAGCACATGTACTGTGTAAAGCACGGATAGAAAGTAGCTTAAGTTGAATTAGAAAAGTGAGAAAAATCTGCTTGAAAGACTAATGATAATGGTTTGCTCTTTCTAATTCTCTACTTCAGCCATATGTACTATGCAAAGTATGATTAGAAAGTAGTGAAAGAATAGTCTAAGAAGCACTTAAAATCAAAACTCTACTTTAAAGACTAGAGGTAATATTTTTCTCTTTCTAACTCTCTACTTCAGCCATATGTACTATGCAAAGTATGGTTAGAAAGTAGTGAAAGAACAGTCTAAAAAGCACTCAAAACTGACTGCAGGTTAGTGATATTCTGATCTTAAAAGATAACAGTTTATGATGAAGATCATTCATGTGTTAGCAGCTCTTTGAGAAATAAGATTAAAAATCAGCTATAAAAACAAAAGCAGCACTTGAATTTGTCAACTTCAAATACCATTAGTTTGTAAAGCAAACACACACACATAAAAATAAATCCCGGGCTAAAAGAAACCTGCAAAGAAATAACACTGATCAGCTTGAAAGAAAGGAAAACAAGTAAATGAAACTATACATGCTTAAGGAAATGAATAAGAAAATAAAGAAATACAGCACATAAAATACTTTACAGAGGCTGAGATGAGCAGGGGCCCTCTGTTCATTCAGCCACAAGAAAACTCAGAGATCTGGAAACTTCAAAACGGTGCTATGTCTATTCCTCCATTTGCAAAAAGTGTACAAAACAGAGTACTAGGATAGCACTAAAAAAACAGAGTTCACAACGCTCTTAAATTTAACACAAGTTCAAAAATTACAACTAATAAAAGTCTGATGAGCGTACGCAAACGCAGCTATTTATAGAGGTTTCTAAGATAGCCTACTCGTACAGCTAATTAACTGAAAAACAACAAACAGTCATGCGTATTTATGGTCCCTTGACACATCATACGGCTGCGTGGATGAGTTTAATGCTTCTGTCGTCATGGGTAATGAATCCCATGTTGGATCATGTCCCCTACCACCTGTAGAACGTGGACAAGTCACCGTTTAAGATGACGTGACCAAGCAGCTCACAATCACCGTTAAACAGCCTTGAGTTGACCGTAACTTGACCAGCTTTGACCATGGGTAAAGATGACGTGGATGGCTGGAAAAATGGGACAGGAACCTCGAGCACGTTGATACCTAAGTGCCCATGTGGATCATCTAGCAAACCGACACGTGGAACATTGCGTTTAACAAAAAGGCTGCAGGATCTTCAGATAGCTGCAGGATCGTCAGATAACTGCGGGATTCCTGCAAGTAAGTCAAAATCTAAACAAATAGTCATTCATTAGCAAAACTTGCTTGATCATGCTTAATGACACCTAATGTAATGATCTGGGTGGTTTTATGGTGAAAATGAGGCAAAAGTGAAGGAAAGATAAGGAAAAACTGAGGAAAATGGTAGACAAGTAGGTGTAGAATAGAGGCTCTACAATTTATTAGTCTATATCAAAGATATTCAGCAGCATAAGAAGCATCTGGAAATTTTCTACCAAGTGGTTTTTTAGCATGGTTTAGTACTCTCAGCTTCTAAAGAAAAATTTGTGATAGCACAAACTAAGATTGAATATCTTGGAATGATCATATCTTTAGGAAAAGTGCAGCTACAACCCCATGTTTTACAGTCATTGCTCAATTTTCCAGATATATTACCTGATGTCAAGACAGTACAAATATTCCTAGGATGCCTAAACTACATCAGGCAGTTCTATCCAAAACAAGCTAAAGATACCAAGATCCTCCAGCAAAGGTTGAAGAAAAACTTAGCTTGGGTGCCGCAAATGACAGAAGTTGTATGGAATATTAAGAAAAGAATTAAAGACCTTCCATATTTATCATTACCACAAGACCTGCCTTTTATCCTAGAAACTGATGCATCTGAGCATACTTGGGCCACTATTCTCCTACAGAAACATTCTAAAAAAGAAGAAGTTTGTGCTTATGCTTCAGGTACTTTTTCAGAGGCTGAGAGGAAGTATCCTTCATCCCACAAAGAAATATTGGTTGTGAAAAATGGAATCAAAAGATTTAGGTTTTTCCTAAAAAGTGTTTCTTTCATTGTAAAGATTGACCTTAAACATATGAAAGGAATGTTGCAGAACAGAAAACTACTAGAGCAGGGAAATTCAAGAGTACTCTGATGGGCACTCTGGCTTGAAGGATTTGACTTCAGCATTGTTTACAAAGCAGGAAAAGAAAATTATCTTGCAGACATGTTGACCAAAGAAGGAATAGGAGGAAAAAATGAGTTTACTATCAAAAAGTTCGAAATAGGAGAATCTTCTTCTTCCAGATCAAGATCCCAAGTTAGTCTTTGTACCTCTTTTTGTTACCAATTTTGTTGGGAATGTTTTTCTCAAAAGATCTTAGCCCTGCTTAAAGATATTATGAAAATAATCCTAGAGAAGTGGTATAACTCTAATTAAGGGAGATTTAGTTATAATATTGATTGGAATATTATCAATAATTTCCATCTCTATTTAGGACAGGCATGAGCCAGACATCCTAGAATTGTCTACATCTTTGATCCAAATTTATCCTAGATCGATTATTATGGTATTATGCAGTATGCTAGAGCATGGAGAGAAATTTTCATATTTATGTATTGCGAGGATGTAACTTCCCCTCTCAGGTTTTTGAGCCAATGGATGGATCTACTTATGTATTCTTTCCCTCCTCGGAAGGAATAACTTAATGGGAAAAGTCCAAGATGGACTTTATGTATTTTACATGGAGATATGGAAGAAGGAAGTTCTAGGTATAATATTTTTGGATTCAACCTCATTTTTCGTGGCACAATAGTCATTCCCATTCCCGAAGAATCTCAAGAAAAAAACTACTTTATTTTAAGCCTTGATTATTCTAGAGAAATTGGCATCATCACATAAAATCGTGCCCCGTTTGTGTCATCATCTGCATTTTTTGCTTGTTTTGGAAATCAACCACCTTGGTTAGCTCAAATTGTACCTGGTATCAATCTCAATCCACATCATGAGGTATTCCATTAGTATTCATTAGACAACTATGCTTCAGACTATGAATTTGACAGAAGTCCCAAAGGTCAAGACTGGTGATTATCCATCTTTTGGGGGTTCCTCCATATAGAATCTCCCCTGTGTATAATTTTTAAGATTATCCATATGATTGTCTTTATCTTTATTTCCTTTCGTGGGTTCCTATTTCTAGGAATCTCCACTATGTATCAACTTTTATCATTTCAAGATTCCTTTAGTTTCTTTTCTTGGGTTCCTTTTTCAAGGAATCTTCACTGTGTATCAGTTTTTATCATTTTCAAGAGTCCTTTATTTTCCTTTCGTGGGTTCCTTTTTTCAAGGAATCTCCACTGTGTATAAAATTTAGTTATGTCATAGTGATTTCCTCTTTATATTATTGTACTATGAAGATTTGGTAGGATAAGGTTTCAAAATTTATAGAGAGGATGATTTGAAAATAAATGATGCCAAGACTCTTGAAGGTCCTTATATATAGGACCAAAGAGTTATTGTAAGATCATCTTGGAAATAAAATACTATCTGAGTTTCGCTTGTGTTTCACAAATTGCTATTGCACATCTATGTTTCACAAATTTCTATCTGTATTGCGCATCTATGTTTCGCAAATTTCTATTGTGCATCTGTGTTTCACAAATTTTGTCTGTATTTCGCATCTGTGTTTCGGAAATTGGTATCTGTGTTTCACAAATGGGTATCAGAACCAGCTCAAATATTAATCTTTTCACTACACTATTATGATTTCTAAAGTCGTAACCACTTAAATTTATGGATTAAGGGCTCACATTATCGTAGCCTTGTAGATGTGCAAGCCTGACATATGGCTCCGCCCAAAACCAACTCTTAGTGACCACCCATTGTAGCAATAATGTGGCACAACGTCGTTTCTATTTCCTTGCCTTGCAGTCTAAATTGTAAATCACCTTAAACCCTTGGGTGAGGAAGCAACAACAGAAATGGTGGAGTACGATCTAACATCAGATATTTCTCCCCATCTAGACAACCATCTAGTTTTCCCTCTTCTAGAGTTTTTGGGGGAGAAACAACTCTACTCGGATGAATAGATTCTCAAGTCAAAGGTCGACCTCCTTAGCAAGACCAACATGGTTGAATACGCCATGGACACCAAATAATTTCCACAAGGTACTCAATGAATGAACAAATTCATCCTTCAATGCTAATTGTTATTTAGTTTTCTTAGAGAAAAAGGACACTAAAACCCTAATGGAGGTTTATGCTACAAAACAAATCCAGGAGCAAGTGAAATGAAGATGGATCCATAACAAAAGTTATTGCATCATTCATCCTTTGTAGTTTTGAGTTGATCCTTCATGTTTCCCAATACCCCCTCACTCCAGTTGAACAGAGTTGGCTATATGCACTCTAGAGCATATTGCATTTGGGAACTGTTCATCAAATTCAAAATAGTGTTTCCCACTAATCTGGCTATGGTAAAGAGGATTGTTTTCAGAGGAAATTGTCTCGCATCCTTAATCTCAATCTTCCCATATTGTTTAGGTTGGGAATATGGCCTACAATGTACAGTGGCATAGTCCTTAACAGACTCTATGCACCTTTTCGAACCAGATAACAATACATGAGCAGCCCTCGTCAATAAAACTGTCAAAAAATAAATAACTTCCACATGTATTCTCACCATGTGTGCCAAAAACCTAAAGCATTGAGCTTGAATGTCCCATGCTCTAACTAGATACTCCAATAATTCCATATGAGCTCTAATTCCAGGGAGCCAAAATAATTGAGAAGCCCATAGTTTCTCAAAGCTTAAATAGTTGTTAGATCATTGGCAACATCTATGTCTTGAGTCTCATGTTCTCTTTCTGACCAAATCAAAGCCATTTTTCTCTAGTAGACACCTACACCATCATCAAAATAATCATTATAACAAATATCATTCAAAAATTAGGGAGAAAATTGGGAAAAAATCATAAAAACCGTTTTCGGTTTGCATTTAGTGCACCCTCCTAAAGGGAGACAGAGTGTTGCAACAAACCCTCCCTATGTTATCATTTTTTCCCAGTGCACTCTTCAACATGTTTGGGGTGTGCTAGAGATAGGGCGCATAATTATACCCACAAATCTCATAAAACTCAAAATATCATGCATGATATGAAAAAACGAAACTGTGAAAATAAAGAGAAAGGGAAGATCTCCTACTTGGAAGAGACAACACTCGAAATCGTCCATCAGATTGGCCACAATTAGCTACTGAAGTTTGGGGGAGAAAAGCACTCAGAGCTCCAAACAAAAGGAGGTAAAACGTAAATGGTGAAAATAAAATGACATATTACCTATTTATGGTCAATTTTATGATTATTTTATTATATTTTAATATTTTAACATAATTTTACCATGATCATCTATATTTTTTTCTTTTGATGGTGTTATGAGCAAGATAAAAGTAGTTTAAAGGATTTTATAACATTTTTTGGTTGATACAGGTCATTTTGATAATGGATTAAAATTTTATTACTTTTTAGGGCTTTGTAAACTCACGAAAAATGAACCCCCTCGAGTCCTCTTTCAACTCTTTTCAGACTCCCTAAATTTGAAAAGATTGTCAAGCACTTTTATTTTTGAGCTCATTAAAGTAAATGAAAATATGTCTACTCAATATAAGTTTAACTCTTTTCCCAACTAAGATAGACTATTTACAAAAAAAGGATACCTTTATTGAACATGGCTAAGAGGTTCTCCTGAGTATCATTTTATTCCTTTTTAGACTAAAGAGACAATTTTATGAAAAGGAACCGTTAGAGTTTTCCTTTTCGCCTCTTTTTCAAGCTCTCTAAAAATGAAAAAGGAGTCGAATTGTACCTTCACTAGACTCATAAAAACATCAAACAATGATGGACTTGTCGAACACAATGAGACCAAACCACTCCTTCTCAAGGTTTGTTAAAACTAATAAGAGGGATTCATCTGAAGGATGAACTTATAGATCAAGAATATGTTATCCTCCTTGAGCTTGTTAAAAATAAAGAGGTGTTGACCAGAAATGGTTGGGGAAATTGGAAAATGGGATATTTGACCTATTATTGGTAGTGAGTTGCTCTTCAACACAACACTCTTTCACTTCATCTCCTTGATTGTTGGTTTGGGAAATCTGCTTTCCTTTTTGGTTCATCATCATACCATATCAAAGCCTTCGCATTTGGTTTTGGGTCAATGTTTATAAGTCCATAAAGTGTCGTCGATGTGTTCAAGATAAGTCCTTATGTTGATATCTTCTACGATACTATTAAGCCTTCATTCGTGTCTATCATTCCTGAACTAGTTCCACATTAGCATCTTTTTGTCTCAAATCTTGATACCCATTTCATGTCTTTGATGGCGGATACATCAAGGCCATTTTGTGATGGGTCACTTCTTATTGGAATCAACTCAATATCCAAGAAGTTGACTTAGAAACTTCTTTTGGTACCTTTGGGCTTGCATACATCAATGTAAATCTTCCTTTCTCTCAAGGATAGGTTTCCATAATTGGCCTTCGATCGATAGATTATGTGTGGTGTTCGACTCCAACTCATCAATTCACAGCATACAGATTGTAATGTTATATCTTAAGAGCCATTAAAATCATCACTGTTTTCTCTCACTTTTGTTAATGACTTACCTCATTGGTCAGCAATCATATGGTGTCTACCATCTTCGACTTCAACTCATTTATTCACATGGTTAGACTTGTACATTGAATGATCGACTGAACGAGATATAAGACCTCGAATCTAGTTCCATCCATCTGGGTTTTGACTTCAAGATTAATACTATATTACAAAGTATGATGGCTATGATAATACAGATAGTCATCCAACCATGATTCCACTCTTTGTCATTAGTGGACGAGACTTCTTGATCATTGTACATGTAATGTTAGCTTATGTGATGAGAATGCGTATGCCTCCCTCAACAAAGATATCATGATGAAAATGTATTGTATCAGATGATGATCTCGACCAGTTTTTCTTGATTTGGACTTGTCACAAGGTAAATCACTTCAGTCATAAGCTGTCACTTCTGACTTTGTACTTTAGGGGCTAATCTGTTATAGGCCATTCTATCACATTTGGTCAATACACCTACAAACTAGATCAATCAATATCCGTGAACATGATGTCATCATCTCTTCATAAATCCCTAAGCATTACCTCTCTTAAAAGTATGAATTTATGGAACTAATTACTCAAAATCAGCGTTTTTAGCCCCATTGCACTCTGCTTCCTTAGCCACTTGCATTCAGTGTTTGTTTCTCCCTTCTGCACTAGCGTTTTTTAGCATAAGTTACGCCTTTTTGTAGGTACGTTGATTCTAGAAATTCGAGAAAATTAAAAACTATTTTGAAGCTTCCTCTTCCAGAAGCTTCCAAAGGTTGTTTTAACTATTTACCATGGATAAGAAATCGAATCCTATCTGACCACACCTTGGATATTTCACCTCTTATCCCTTGAGCTCATCCTCCCATTGTATGTGGATCTCAAGCTCAAATGGTAAATCCTAAACAAGTTCGCTCTATTGAACTAGTCTATAATCCAGTCATCATGGGAGATTCGGCATAACTCTTCCTTGGAGAATCTAATCTTGATAAGACATGCAAGGTTGGAAAGAGGGCTCAGAGGGCTACCACATGATGCAATTTTAGACCTTGGAGATTTGAAATTAAAAATATAAAACAGATTCAATATCGATCTCTTACAAAGTGAAAAAATGTGTGTATTTTTTTTTAAATTTTGCATAAATTTGGTTTGAAAAAATAGTTTGAAGGAATTCAAAGGGCATAGTGAAGCATAGTTATCATTAATTGATGCCCTGAAAAAATAAATGGAAACACCTAGTACGAAACCAGAAATATCTAGCATGAATCATGAAGAAGAGGGAGAAATTCAACATGATGTATCAAAATTACGAGACTAAGTGCAACAAAATGCACTCTCACAAAAAGTAACAGAAGCTAAGATGGATGGTTTAAAAAAAGGCATGGAAGCTAAGATGGATGGTTTAAATAAAGGCATGGAAGCTAAGATGAATGACGTGGAAGCTAAGATGGATGGTATAGAATAAAAACTTAAAGGAAACATGGAAGATTTGAAGACAGATTTGACAAAGTTGCTACAAGAAATACTTACTAATGGCGAAAGGGTAGTAAAGGAAGCTCATGATGAGAACAAAAAAAAATGTTAATCATGATTTCATAGACTCTAACATTGGATTGAAGACCCACCATGTTCCAAATATCGATATGAGGAAGTTTGATGGAAAGGATCTCGTAACATGGATACTACAGATGGAGCAATATTTCAATATCCATAATGTGCAAAACACACAAAAGGTATGCATTGGAACTTTCTATTTGGAACCAAATCAGTTTGTATGGTATCGATGGCTTTGCTCTCATTAACAATTTTCACTTGGGCAATTTTTATGGAAGAAATTATAGCACATTATAAGGATACAAAAAGCAACACCTTTTTTATCCAATTGATAAATCTCAAACAAAAGTGTTCAATTATAGAGCACATTTAGGACTTCCAAAAATTGAATATAAGGGTAAAATATATTCCATAGGAGCATAGTATTGATGTGTTCATAGGGACTTTAAACGATAACATCCAACATGAGGTTCGCCTTTGGGAACCTGATTCATTGGAGAAGGCATTCGTGTTGGCAAGAAAAATGGAAAGAAAAATTATGGCAACAAGGAAGCCTACCACTTACAACTATAAATATGGAAGTGTTATTGCCCCTAGCCTTCCACAACCTACAAGTTTGACACCACAACAATTGGAAGAAAAAAGAGCGAAAGGGCTTTGTTATAGTTGTGATATCAAATACACTAAATGTCATCAATGTGTTGAGAAGAAATTATTTTCATAGATTGTGAAGAGTAGGAAGAAAGGAACAAGAAATGTCAAAAGAAGAGGATATACACGAGGAACAAACCCTAAAGAAAGAAGAAATGAATTTGATCATATCTTGTAATGCATTGGCTGGAATTACCCTCCTCAAACTATCAAGATAGAAGGACATATCAAGAAGAAAAAGTTAATAGTGTTGATTCATTCTGGCAGTACCCATAATTTTATTCATTGTAAGATAGCCAAGGAATTGAATTACTTCCTATATCCAACACCAAAGTATCAAGTGATATTTGCAAGTGGAGGAACCATAAATTGCTCTAGAAAGTGCCATAATATCAAGATATCCATGGGATAATATGTAATGAATAGCCCAATGCTTTCCATTCCAATGGGTGGTGTTGATGTTGTACTAGGAGTCTAATGGCTACAATCCTTGGCTACGGATTAGTTAACATTCCCCCCTTAATCTGAAGGGACATCTAACATGCCAAGTAACATTCATACGGTTTCAAACTTTTCACGTCCTAGTTCCTTAGTAAATATGTCTACAATTTCCTATGAAGTAGGACAATGTGTCAGATAAATAACTTTGGCCTCTACATAATGTCGAATCAAGTGGTATTTGGTATTAATATGCTTGCTTTGATCATAGAACTTGGGATTCTTGGCCAACTGAATTTCAGAAGAGTTGTTAATAAGTAGTGGAGTTTTTTTCTACCAAACACACATTTTTCGTTATAAAAATAAAAGAGGTTACATTCATCAGAGTTCAAAAATATCTGAAACATCTATGCACCTTGAAGGACTAAAGCATCAAGATAATAATTTTGGATGGGAGGCTTCCATCCTTTGAATGTGTAGCCACCATAACATGTCCAAAATTGATAAGTCAAAAAATATTGCAGACTAAGGATAGGCCAGGAGAAGTCTCTAAGATAAATCCATTAGGAGATATATCATGTGCAACAACAAAAAAAGGATCGGAAAATGGCACAAAGGATCCTTCATGAGATGGAAAAGGAGCCAAATCAGATTGCCCTCCCCTGCAAGAAGCTTTTAAAAATATATGTCCAAATGTGGGAGAGACTCCACATTTGGAAAATAGGTCAATGTGGTTGTTCTATTCCCTGACAATGTGATCAAAGGTGATTGAAGTAAAATAGTCCTTCACGGAATAGATTTGATCCATTCAGTAGAATAAGGAGGGCACTGAAAAAGAAATATGCCACAAGGTCCAATCAATAACCACCTTTGAGTCACCAGCAATGTGAATCTCATCTAAGGTGAGCCAAGAGGCACAACCTAAAATGCCCCAAAGGGCCAAGAACTCTACTCTCATGTTAGTGCCTCTGCCCCCAGACCAATGGAAATGAAAAGCTGGAGAGGGGTTGAGGAGAATCATGGCACCCCCTTTGCCCATTGATGGAAACATTCCTATGTTATATCTCAGGGCTCAGTTCTTACACACTCTAAACTTTCTGAAACTTTTGATGGCTAGTTCCAATAATTGAATGTCAGAGTAATGGTTATTAAATTTCAATGGCTGTAATTGTTGAAGTGTAAATTAGTGTGTAAAATATTATTGGAAATTATTACGAATAGCTTTTGAAATTTAGTAATTGAATGTCAAATCGAAGGTTATTGAAGTTGAATGGTCATCATTGTTGAAGTTTAAATTTTATTATTGGAAACTTTAAGAAGAAAACTGTGTAAGACGTTTGGCTTGTCTAACTTTTCAGGTGACACCTTATTCATCATGAGATACTAGAAAGTTTGATGACTATCACACAAGTTTTGAGATCCTTAAATAGATGAGGAAACAAAGTAAGCAACACAATTAATAAGTCAATGGTTAAATTAGGAAGAAATTGTAAATAAAATTAGAATAGTTCATAAATTTTCTGAAGAGTCAAAAATCAAGTTACAATTTTTAATAAAAAAAGACTAGGGGACAATTAATAGGTAACACTAAGGAGAAATTGTAAATAAAGTTAAAATATATTAAAAATTAGCAGTTAGAGGTCATATATTTCCTTGATATAATCCACAAGCTTAATTGGGAGGACTACAGAAAGAAGAGAATTTTGGGAGGGTGGAAAGCATTATATGCTCTTCAAAATAGATGTAAGTCTACTGTACAATTAATAGGTCAATGGTAACACTAAGGAGAAATTGTAAATAAAATTAAAATATATTTAAAATTAGTAGTTAAAGGTCATATATTTCCTCGATATAATCCACAAGCTTACTTGGGAGGACTACAGAAAGAAGAGAATTTTGGAAGGGTGGAAAGCATTATATGCTCTTCAAAACAGATGTAGAGAGGGAGAGTTATGGGATTGGAAAATGATCAAAGTGTTTTGTAGGGTCCTAGTTTGTCAAGTGATATTATATGAGTGTGAACTGTGGGCTAGCAACATCCTTGTCTTAAAATTGAAGCAAATTGAGAAAATCCAAAAACGCTTGATGATGAGCAAGTTCAAAATAAAAAGTTCAGTTCCTTATGAGATAATGTTGAGTGAAACACGAGCAGATCCCATTGAAGTAATTGCCCTGGTGCATCTCATGAGGTATCTAAAAATAATTGAGAACATGGAAGTAGGTAGATGGCTAAAGTTATTTACAATGAAGGAATGAGTGAAAGAAATAAATCATGGATGATACAAAACAATAAATGAATGCAAAAATGGAATATTTACCTCAATGTATGTACCACAAATGATAAGGAGTTAAAGAATTTTGTTATGGAGAAGCTCCATAAGCATATATGGAGAAAAGCGTTGGGTAGAAAGAAGAATCACTATGTTCAGGAATTCAACCCCACTTGTGATCTCCAACAAAAAGAGTACAATGGAGCTAGCATTGCATGGAGAGCAAAGATTCTTGTTGTTCAATGCATCAAATTTGGTGGGAAACGTGTCGGTGGAAAAGACCTAAAGAAACTTAAGGAGAAAGAGTGTGTACTTTTCGCAATTATGGGGCAGTGGAATCGAGAAAACATTTCATTTTGGAATGTGATGCTTTCAAAGACACCAAAGAAAGTTACAAAGGTATGTTAACATGAGTTGCTTGGCATTGTCTTTTCAATAAGGGGAATGTTAGAAGGTTGGGTCAGCGCATCATTAATTTGAATAAGAAAAAGATTGGATTGCAAAAGGCTAAAAGTATGGAGACTCATGGTCTCATAGACTATTTTTAGTCTCATAGACATTAAAATTTCATTCATTCATTCATTCCATAATTCCTCACCTCACCTACTTTTAGTCATTCTCTAATCAAAACCCAAAATGCATGAAAGTAAGTTAATCACCAAATAAGAGACAACTACTTTTATCTTTAATGTCTAATTTGGTATTTATCATCTTCATTAACCAAAAATTTATCTTATCAATTTGTGGATTGATTCACTAATACGCATTAAATTAAATTCTAACTTTAGCACAATCTGCCAATAAAAGAACCTGGCATCATTTTCCATAGCTATAGTGCCCACTAAATAATTTATTATTGAGGTGAACGCTTAATAATTTATTATTGAGGTGAACAAAATGAATTTAACATAAGTTCCTCAATGTAATTAACAAAATGAGTTGCAACAAGTTTAGATGAGAAGGTGATAAGTAAATCAATATTTAGATGATAAAGCTGATAAGTAACTAAGTAAATGGGATGATGCAAAACATTATTTTCTATATAAATTTTTAAATGTTTAAAAATACTTTTTTATTTTGAATATTTTTTATTTTTATTTTTATTTTTATCAATAAAAATAGAAATTTATTATTATAATTGATTATTTTTAATTTATATGGATAAAAATTTGATTTAAATTTATTCATATCCCTAATTATTTTTAATTTATATTATCAAAAAATTTAATTTTTTATTAATTTTATATTTATAATTTTTAATAAAATATATACCCCTTACTCACTATACTTATAAAATTATTATATTTATATTTAAAAATAAATAAAATTTCCACCCACAAAATTATTTACAGTGATGCAGCAAATTCATGAACTCACATAAAATAGTAACCGTCTTTTTCTTTCATTATATAAATCCAAATATCTAAACTAGTTGCATCCCTTCTCTGATCCCAAAAGGGTTTTTGTTAAAATGTGCGACATAATAAATTTGTGAGCCATAACGAAATTGCATCCCTTCTCTGATGCCAAAAGGGAAACATGTAAATTTTTTGTTAAAATGTGCCGCATAATAAATTTGTGAGCGATAACGATTTTCATTTTTACAGTTTAAATGGGTTTAATAATTAAAAATGTGTTTTAAAAAAAAACAGGTTTACAGTGATAGAGATTATATATATATATAAATTTATGTATGTTTTTCGAGATTTTAATGGTTAAATAACTATGTAAAAGTGAGCAAGATCTTATACAACAATTTAATGTACATAAAAATGCTAGCAAATTATACTGTTACACATTTAAATTGAATATATTTACTATTTGTATATAAAACTTCCACCATAATCATGTTAGTTTATTTTTTCCTCATAAAAAACTGTAACTTTATTTATATAAATAAATATAAATACTTTTTGTAAATGTACAAATTAAGTGTTAGTAATTTATAGAAATAAATAAAATTATATTTTGAATGAATTGAATGGAATGATATTTTAAAGTTTATGAGATTAAAAATAGTATATAGGACTATTTGTCTTTTTGTGTTTTTTGCTTTTTGCAATTTAATAGTTTTCTTACTCAAATTGATGATGAGCTGACTCAACTTTGTAACAGTCTCATAACTGGCTCTGATGTGTCTCAAAGTATCACATTAAAAAAATGAAATGCTTTTCTGATTCCACTGCACAAGAAATACAAAAAAATCTCTTCCATTTTCCAGTTTCACATCCAAATTGATGTAAATTAATTATTAATTAAGCAATAAAAATATTTGCTCTCTAATTAAATGCACAAATTAAATACCTATTCAAGTAAGCTCTACCCAAACGTTTGAAACAGAAAAACTCTGCAAACAAAAACCTGGAGCACAAACAACCAAGGCCACACAAACAACCAAGGTAAAGTGGATGGGAAGACCACATCATTGGAAAACAATAACCAAACAGCAACCTGGCAAATAGTTGCCAAAAAATTGCCTCGGGAGAAAAACTCTCAAATATTGTGCACAACAACACAAAAGACATGAGCGATGTAGACAAAGGGAGCACCAAGGCAACCAGAGAAACCCTCAGCAAAGACGCACCCAACAACGAGAGACTGGGACAGGGATCATCGATGGTAAAACACCACCAAAAACTCTCCAAAATGAATCACACGAACGCCCCAACGACAGCCTCATCAGCTCGGCAATGACAAACAAAATAAAGTTCCACTTCCCAACGCGCAGGTTTGTACTCGTGCAAGCTCTTGAAATAGGCATCCATATTTTGTTGCTCAACTGCTACACTAGTGGATGCTGTTTGCAGGTTATCAATAAGGCTGTCAGAGACGCCGGAGTCCTCATCATGCATTTCTTTTCCTCCTCCTTCGATATCATTCATAGTCGAATATTGAATGCAGAATTACTCCTCCTAGAGCTGCAACCACTTTCCCACCCCCGTCCATGAAGGCCATGGATCCGTACATGTAGCCGGACTCACTTTGAAAAGAATGTAAAGGTTGAAAAGATTTTAACAGAAATTTCAGTTCACTATCCTCCATTCTATTAATTTCTTCTTCCAAATGGCATAGACGTAGTGAAAATCTCACAATTTCATTCTCAGATTCACTATCCTCCATTATGCAGAGTTTAATCTAATTCTTTCCAGTCCTACCCACTCCATTCATGTTGCAAACTTTTTGTAAGATCCGGCATGGTCCATAAAATATAATTCTCATAGTGACAGCTAAGCGGTTATTACTCTGTAAACTTAGGCGACAGATCTACTCGCCAAATGAAGCTTCGAGTCATAGGAGCAGCATTCAGGGGTTATATAATATACATGGGAGTGCCGGTTTGCTATTTGGTGCTCATGAAAACCTTATGTTCAGCCACGCCAACCCATCAAATCACGCGTTTCGCATGGAACAACAACTTCCGTTTTGTTCACTAAAATGGTATGCTCTCTGGCCACAGTTGCAGGTTTCACAAGGAGTCATGACTGTGTGGACGGACAGCGGTTTTTGAAACAGTTTGTGTTGGTCCATAGGTTGCCACTGTTAGTAAAATTTAATGGGGGGTCGATAGCTACGAGAATCTTAGCTGGCTCATTTGCGCAACTATATAATTTAAATCTCTTCTAAGCCATCTCTTTAATTTTAATTTTTTATGAGATAGATTGGTAAGTTATTTCTTATAAATAGCGGTAGCTCATTTTTTAAAGCATAGTATTAATTTATTTGTTATAAAATAGTAGTGCTTTATCTCTCGTGTTTGCTAGGTTTATTCACAATAGGTTTACTAAGAAGTTGAAACTACTTTTTAAAATAAATATGATAGCTTAAAATGCGATGTATTCAAACTTTGAATGGGGAACTTATTTTTGGATTTAAAAAAAAAAACTTATTTTGAGATTTATCAATTTGGTTAAGTTAATGAATATTGAGATTTATGAGTTTGGTTAAAGTGACTAATCTTGTCTAATAGAATGAATATATCTAAGAAAATCTTATTTTAAACATTCTTACTGCAATATATGGCTTTTGAGTTGTTGATTTGCATCACACATGATCGTTTAAAGATATTTAAGTAATCATATTTAAGATAATTTTATTTTAAACATCCTTACTACAATATATGGCTTTTGAGTTGTTGATTTACATCACACATATTCGTTTAAAGATATTTAAGTAATCATATCTAAAAAAAATCCTATTTTAAACATCCTTACTACAATATATGGCTTTTGAGTTGTTGATTTGCATCACACATGTTTGTTTAAAGATGTTTAGGCATGCATCATCTCCTTGCATCACATTTTCTATCATATTGCATTTCTAAATATAATGGGCAAAGGGGGATTGGAACAAGTCACATAATTTTTGCATTGTATTTGATGTTGTATTTTAGGGAAGTTGTGCTAATAGATAAGTTTGTATTAACATTGTTGTTAATTAGGTCATTGTTGGAAGCTCTAATATTAAATGTTGGGAGTTTGACAATATTGAGAAGGGAGGGGAGGTGAATCAATATTGCACAAATGGATAAACTTATATCAAATTTGGTCATTTCTTTACAATTAACTAATTAATTCACTCATTAGCAACACCATACATAAATAATAGATCTAAAGACAAATATGATCAATGCATATAAGCAACAATACACATGAACAAATAACCGTGAGCGCAACACATCAAAACATTATCACACATGAGAACATAGGATATAAGGTCAAACCTTTTCCGGGAGAAAAACCACCATTTTCTTCTACTTTGTTCTTCTTTTTATTATTGAAAATATTTCTTTTACATATGCACTAGCCACGGATAGTGTGCAACCCCCAATTTTCTATTCATGCGAGCAAACACTTGATTCAGGCCACTACTCGACGAAATACACCACTTCTTGTACTTTGTAGGGCACCACTTGCTAGAAGCGACTAGTCCCTCAACTATGCAAGCCACTACCCACTAGATGCCCCAACACCCAATAATTTTTCGGGCCAACACTCCCAAGTTATCAAGCTACAACCTAAAGGAAGCCACCACTCGACTAAAAAATCCACTACTTGCCAACAAGCCACAACTCACCCATTGAAGGCCCCAACTTTCAAGCTCTCGTGGACTAGTTTTCATACATTTTCAAACTAGGATCCACTACTCAACTCAATAAACAACAGGCCACTTTTCATCCCATTTTCATATTGGGCTCAATAATGACTCTAACCTCATCAACTAAATACAAGCACCTCCGTAATATAACTCTCTACTCATATAATCAATCCGCCATCACATACACTTTGTCTCAAACCATAACAACATCAACTCTTACTCATACTCAATCTAAACCGAGACATGCTCAACTCCCAAAATTAGTCGTCATGACATGACAATATAGAAACTACAACAACAACACCATCATGCTCAAGCTCTAACCATGCACATCAATGATCTAAATACAAGGCAACAACATCTATATAACAATAATCCTTACAATAACAATGTTATCCATAAAAAATAGTAGCTATGCCAATGTGAGAGCCACATTCTACTACATGTATATCTGATCACTATGAGCCCACTAGCACCAGCTCTTTTGCTTAGTGATATGCATAGCCCCTGACATTCACAATCAAACACTCACCAAATCCATGCACATTATTCTCACAAAATCACTCTTCTATACGTGTGCAAATCACAACATAGGTATGTTGATCTCTGTCATTTTACCTCTACTAGAACTTTAGCACACACCATGCAAATGATAATCTAATCTCTGCACTATTCTTCAGTCATCACACTAGTCTCACTATCTGCATTAGATCATCGTTCAACACTCAGTCCATAAAAACCCTCTCTGCAAACTCTCTTTGTCATACACACTGGTAAGAAGGAAAATGCACTATGTCTAATCTTCCAACACACACCAACTATGAAAACTTAACACTCTGTGTAGCACTTTCATATTTAATTATGGGCCTGGCATCCTCCAGATCACCAAATCAAGATGACCAATGCATTCCATAACCACTAGGACAATATCAACGATGCATTAACCTCACAAACTAGATAAAACCACTGTGCCTTCGAAAGTGGTTCAAGGTATGACTTTGATTTTGGTTTTATATGTTGACAATCTATTCTTGAAAGGTAATGAGCCTCTTATGATCAAAGTAAGAGGAATCAAGCTTATAAAACTCAAAATAATGAATCATGGCATGATGAATCACGTCCTTGATAAATTTTTCCTTGATCGGTAAGCCAAAAGTAGTCCTCACAAGTACAAATTTGAATGATCTTCAAGAAATTAAAAATATGTTGAATGAATTCATTGATATTGCAGTGGATGCCTTGGCTCATGAATTGCCTCCCATTAGAAGCATTAGCCATCATATTGATCTCATTCCAAGTGTTAGCCTTCCAAACAAATCATCTTACAGAATGACTCCAAAAGAGAATGAAGAGATTAAAAATCAAGTGCAGGAATTGCTGAATAAAGGCCTTAATTGAGAAAGCTTAAGTCTGTATGTTGTTCCAACAGTATTAACTCCAAAGAAGGATTGTGAATGGAGAATGTGCACAGATTCTCAAGAAATCAACAAAATTACAATTAGGTACAAGTTTCCATTACCCCATATTGATGATCTTATAAATTGTCTTAGTGGTGCAACATATTTTTCAAAAATAGATTTAAAAAGTGGATATCATCAAATCAGAATCAGAGAAGGTGATGAATGGAAAACAACATTTAAAACTAATAATGGTTTATATGAATGGTTGGTAATGCCCTTCGGACTTACCAATGCTCCCAACACTTTTATGAGGCTAATGAATGAAGTTTTAAAATAATTTATTGGAAAATTTGTTATAGTTTACCTTGATGATATCTTAATATACAAT
The DNA here is from genome assembly GCA_031772625.1 of Pinus tabuliformis. Lineage (NCBI taxonomy): Eukaryota > Viridiplantae > Streptophyta > Pinopsida > Pinales > Pinaceae > Pinus > Pinus tabuliformis. The sequence continues at coordinate 2,091,062,207 of CM062816.1, forward strand.
CAATCAAAAGAAGAGAACCTAAGACATCTTAAGATGGTTTTAATGAAGCTACAACAAGAGAAATTGTTAATCAATCTAAAGAAGTGTAGTTTCATGAAGACATAACTATTGTACTTAAGCTTTGTGATTTCAAGGGAAGGACTACATATGGACCACGAGAAACAGAAGGCCATAATCAATTGGCCAAATCCAGAAATCATTTTAGAGGTTGAGATTTATGCCAGTGGAATTGGAATAGGATCTGTTCTAAGTTTAAAAGGAAAACCACTTTCCTACTACAGTGAAAAACTTAATCAAGCCAAGCAAAAATACTCTTCTTATGATAAATAATTCTATGTCATCATACAAAATTTAAAGAAACAGAGACGAAAGGTGAGATACAGGTTGAAGGAAGAACGTAGAGAAGTTGAGTATGAGGAAGCAACTCACAAAGGTTTTTGTACAAGTGATGAACAATCTCTTGAAACTGTTGTGAATATTGAGAAAGATGAAGAAAAAGAACAAAATCCAAATTTTGTTATTATGAGAGATGAAGAACAATAATTTAATGGAATGCTCGTGAGGGATTATGAACCAAAGACAAAATGCGAGGATGGACAACTTCTAAAAGTTATTGTAATTCTGAAGGTTGAAGAATTCGTTGGAAACAACAAGACAAATTTCAATCAACACATTGAAGCAGAGCAAAGAGTTCAGGAAAAAGTTTACAAGCATGGGATAAGAGTGAAGGTATACTCGTCTGATCATATACACTTCTTTTGATGGTTGTTTAGGTTAGTAAAATTTCTCTTGAAATGTTGAGCAGAAGCATGGTGAAGACAAATGTTTTGTAGCTAAGCACGAGTGGAGTCACAGTAAAGTTCAAGAAGAAGATATAGAAGGACAAGAACATGAAAAAAATTATATATGGGATCTAGGAAGACACGACAACAAGACTCATGGTTAGGAGGCCATGGAATTTTTCTACTTGGGTATTAGGATGTACGAGCATCTCATATTTAATTTTATGTAATTATTTAATTAAAGAGTCTAGGATTTTCTAGAATTAGTGAGTCATTCTAGAATTAATTAGGATATAGGGAAGTGTTGTGGTAAAAATACAACACCCCCCATTATTGATGCGTCCACTTCAAATAATGGGGACCCTTTCTATAAAAAATTTGGCTAAGCACCTTTTTGGATTTTTATTTTAGTTGATTGCCCTACGCTTTTGTTAATTTTTAGTTTTCTTTGGATTCTTGTTTTGATTGTTTTCTTAGAATCGATTTTTTACAAGCTTCCCATTGACGCTTGTTTCGCCTCATTTGGTCAACTGGTTTGAAAATTGCACTCCTTTGAAGTCTCATCATTTATCTAGCCTCGGTTAAAAATGTATAAAATGTACAATATCGCATTTTGTAAATAAATTAGTTCAATAAGACATTCATTTTAAATATTAACCCGTAGCAAGTTTTTACTAACATTTTTCATTTTTTAGTCATGCAGCCAAATTATTAATTATCGGGGTTTTAAGAAATTCACTCTAAATTCCAAATCAAATCCTCATCCCAAAAATCCAAACATTCAAGTGGCTGTAGTTTATTTTTCATTTATTTTCCAAGTGGCTGTAGTTTAGTTAATTTCATAACTAAGTTTCATTAAAATAAAATCAAAACAAAACATTAATTTTATACATTAAATCTCAAAATAATTAAATTAATTATTATATAAAATATAATTAATTTAATTAAATTAAAATTTAATATATAAAATTAATATATATAAAATAATCGCATCATGAGTTTGAATCGCATCGGAGGTTTTATTCGGAACAAATTTTAAGAACCCCCGATACATACCCCAACCCGATTGCCGATTCCCCGATCATCAAAACATTCAATGCATCGCATCGGGAGTTTTCATATGTGCAAGTTTATTAAACCACGATACACTCATGCCGCCGATTGCGAATACAACATGTCGCCGATCACCGAATGACTTAAATCATTTAAGCAAAGGTTCTTGTATCGCATCGGGATTTTGGCTTCACACATTTTAACAAGCCCCCGACACCACTCCTCCTCCGATGCGATAAGTCAATCTTTGACTTCAAACTCCATTCGTTGTTTTAAAATGGTTCATACATTAAAGTATGGTGTGATAGGTTTAATTTAATATATGGTGTGATATGTTTAATTTAATATGTTTAAATATATTAACGTGTGGCTGGAGATAGGTTTAGTTTAGGATGTTTAAATATTAAATATATTAAATTTTAAATTAGATAAATTAATTAATATAGAGAATTTAATTAATTTAATTAAAATTTAATTGTTATTTTGATTGAAGATAATTAGTTTATAAAATAATTAATTATATTAGTTAGTTAGATTAATTTTAATTAATAATAGGTTGTTAAATAATTAGTTTAGTTTATAACTAAAAAATTAATTAGCAATTAAATTAGAGACTAATTTAGGATTAGTTTTTAATTACATTTTTAGCCGAGCAACAGAATTTCTAGATTTATGCCATATTTGACTCATCAACTTTGGAAGCTCATAGAATGAGTTTTACTTGGCCAAATGAGGCCCATGACAGCTCATTGGAAAGATAAAATCAAGGAGAATATTTCTGAGGAGGTTTCATTGACAGATTTGGTCATTTATTGGGTCAAAAATCAGGCAGAAGATCAAGCTCCGAATTTTGAAAAACAAAATCATTTTTCTGAGTTTTATTTTCATTGGTCGAGGCCTCTTCTAATTGTAGATTCACTCGTCAACGATATTCTTGGCCAATTAAATCATCCGAGGCATCAAAAGAAAATTTATATTTTATAAGAATTTGATTGGATTTGATTTAAATGCCAGCGATGCCATGTTGATTTTATTGTTGCATTTTACTTTATTTTGATTTCTTTTTGCAGGAAAACAGTGGAAGAAATATGAAGAAAAGGATCTCAATCAATGAGAATGCTCCAACAATTGGATTTGGCAGATTTCTCTTCTCCAAACTTTCCTCTCAAGAATTCCTTCACAGATAGTATAAGTAATAGATTGCAGAATGTAATAAAGGGCTGCTCTCCTCTACAATTTTAGACTCCGTGAAAGCACTATTGTAATTGGAATTTAGAGTTGTAGGAGAGAGGAGAGAAAATCTCAGATCTCGGGATTATTGAGGATTTTTCCTTTGTATCTTGGATTATGTATGAGGGCAGAGTTTGCACTATTGTGGCTCTAGTTTTAAAGGCAGAAGTTCAAGCAATGTAAAGGACTGTTGAAGACCAAGATGAGAAAAATGGATGCAATAAATTGGTATTTTTAATACTACTATTTCAAATATCAGTTTCATTTTTATGGTAACAAGAATGTGTCATTTTATTCATGTTTGTGCACTATTGTCAATATGGGCAGTTTGTCTCAATGTTGTTATCATGTATCTCTGTTCTTATGGATTAATTTCTGATTTCTGAGTAACTATTTACTCAGAAATCTGCCTTGTTAAAACTGATTTATTGAATGATAATATGTTGTGAACTATTTCCACATATTATTGTTTAGTTATTGGATTTGCTGATTTGATAATCAATATCATTTATGTGAACAACTTCCTGAGTGTTGTTGGTTTATTATTTCAGTTAAGACGTCTCAATAGGATGTGTTTTGATATCCATAATATCAGTTAATTGAACTACTTCATTAACTTGATATTCATTATAAACAAGACATATCTAAATCCCAATACTTTAATTATCTTGCTCTTAGTTGGGTGAGATCTATATCTGCCTAATTAAGATAGGATTTAGATTAGTTTCTTTTGCTTGCATCATAGAATAAGCTTGCATTTAGAGTAAATTCTACATTCTTTTAAGTCCTCTCCTCAAAGAGGCAAAATTTTAATTGTGGCTTCGCTGAACCCAAATTAGCTTAAGGCTCATTCTCTTGCCTGATGAGCAAGAAGAAGTGATCTGATGTCCCCGTCTATTGGTAGTTAAAGATACATTATAAACCAATAGTAGTAGGGAGGAGGTAACTGGACCTAGATGAACAGTCAGAGCCACCACACCAAACGGAAAAGGAGCTGCTTTTAAGGTCCGGACCGGGTGGTTATCCCCCAATGTTGTTGCAGCGATTTTCGAGGCATCAACATTTTTGGCGCTAGAAGGAGGGCCTGAGATTTTTTGTCTATTGGAGTCTTTTCAATTTTAACATTTTGTTTATGGCTCCTCTTAAACTTCCAATTTGGAGTTGTATCCATGGACGTGCATCCTCCAATACTCCACCCGAAGTGGTAAGACTCTTGTCTCAGGTAAAGTTTAATGGTAAGAGAAATTCTTCTGCTTTTAACCATGTCCTTCAATTTATTCAAAATGTTTCAAATTATGATTTTCAAGGAATTGATGAAGGCATTTTATGCAGAATTTTTACTCTCACATTTGCAGCAAAAGCCAGAAACTGGTGCAAAACTCTTCCAGTTGCTTCAATCCACAGCTGGGATCAATTTGTTACAATTTTCATTTGTAAATTCGACAGCTATAATTATGAACAGGTATGTGAAGAAATTGAATATCTACGTAGGTTTGAAAATGAGTCTGTTAATGATTTTAATATGCGATTTCATTTGAATTTCTTAAGATTTAAAGACGAAGATAAACCTACGGAAGAAGAATCATTAAATTGGTTTGAATATATTTGTTCCCTTCCAACCATTTCCAATCCACATGAAATTAATTCGAGCTTTGTTCCATCCCCTTCTAATGTAAATGAAAATTCCAATATGGATGTGCAAATAAATTGTGATGAAGTGGTTTCACAAAGCTTAGAAGATATTTCTAATCAAATGCAAGAAGACAACAGCAACAATTTTGGAGAAAAAGCCGCCTTGAAATCTGAAAGCTACTTTGAAGTAAATTCGGAAAATCAAATCGCAAATCAGCAAGTACAAGTAGCAATCAAAATGCAAACTGCTGTACAAATTTCTGAATTTCTCCATGATGAACAAATGCCGAAATGAGAGCAGCAAAGCAACGTTCTTCAAGAAAGCATATGCACGCAAAGGAATGATCTGCAATCTAAAATTTACAATGAGCATAATGCACAAGAGCTCTCAAACAGAGACAATTTTAAATACATTGTTTCAGGTTCACATTTTTCCCTTTATCCTGATATTTTCAATAATGGTAATATTTTTCCTCCTGGTATTAATGATATTTCAGAAATTAAAGAGGATGATTTAAATGAATTACCATTAAATTTTTATCAAGATAAAGAAATAATAATCGATCATTCTTTTGCCATTAATGAACATGAAATGCTTGTTCCTCCTTGTTTGGATATATTGGATGAGATTGAAGGGAATTCTAGAGAGTCTTGTGAGGTCATTTATGATGATTACTCTGATATTGAGGATGTTGATTTCAATTTTTCTCAAGAGAATCCTCATGATAAAATTCAAATAACATCTGAGAATGAGGAACGCTTCAATTTAGAAATTATCCCAACTAATCCTCATTTTAAAGCAGCAAATTATCTTCATGATTTCACCATTCAAGAAAACATTCCAATTTATGATTCATATGAGGATCAAACTCCCATTCCTATTCATAATCATAATTCGTTTTCTATTTCACAAGTTGGAATTCAAAATTATTCAAATTCCATAATTCTGGCCATTCCTTGTGAAAATGAAATCATTTCAAAACAATCCCAATTGTGCTGTAACATTAGTTGTAAAAATAGTGATTTCATTTTATTTTTATTTCCCCACTTATTTTGTATAAAATCAGAGTTAATTTTTCAAATTTTTCACACTTTCAGCTGGCATATTGAATACCTTACTATCAAACACTCAATTGATGCATTGCCCAATTGGGAAATTCAAGTTTCATATTCTAATCATCAACATCGAAAGATATTAATATTCCAATTTATATCAATGCTAATGTTTCATCAAAAGCTTCTATTTTTTCAAAGGCAATGTCAACAAGAGAATGTATTTTTGCAATCTGGCCAGCAATTCAAATCAATTAATAAATTGCCATTTTATTTGAAAGGCTTCCATCCATTTTTCATTGACTCATTTGAAAATTGTTTGGAAATTTTTCCTTCAAAGAAAATTGTCAATGATTTAAGATTTGTACATAACACTAACAAATTTTTTCAGGTCAAAGAATCTAAAATCTCATCTTCACAATCTGGCCTGTTATCTCTTCCTTTGAACATTTCTCAATCCTTAATAGAAATCCATCCAGATTTTTATGATCCAATTGGTAGTCAATTAGAAAGGAAAGTTCAGGAGATAGAGGTTTTAATTAAGTTTCTAATAATAATTGTACATTCTGATTTCATATTTATTTTCCTTAGTTTAGTCAAATCTGTATTTTTATTACTAACATTTGAACTGTACATAAACGCGGGAATAAAAATGAGAAAATGGCTTCACTGGAAATATAACTATACCTAGTCATTCTCATGCATATGGTTAGAATAGGAGTAGAATTAAATTAGTTAGTTTGTTTTATGTAATTAATTTATTTGCATTAGTTCTGTAAATTAAAAAATAAAACAAAACAATGAGCCATTCTCATACATGTTCAGTGGAAACATTTTTCCTTATCAGAAAATTTTAATTCTTGCTTTCCTTTTTGAAATTTCTTATAGCGATATTTCTACTCTGCCTATTTTGAATAATGTCCTGATTAAATTCAATTAAAGTTGCACTTGGTATCAATTGCCTCAAAGCCACTTTTCTTCATTTCGGGATTTCCTTCTAAGATTTTCTCTTGAAATTTATATGGTAAGGATTTGAGGATAAAAAGCTTCATGACCCTATTATCCCATGAAATGTATGACTATCTATGATAAGTTTAATTCTAATTCCATCATTATTAGTCAGTCCAACCTTTCCCGGTAATCATATGAAGTTCATATTATCTTCCTCGAAATTTGCTAGAAGCTGATTTTAAGGATGTTCATTTTTCCAAGTGCACACATTTAAATCTGTTTTGATATTTTTCTACAATTAGTGGCTTAATCTCATTCTAATCTTTAGTTTATTATCTGATGCTGTAAAATGCATCATCTTTATTTACTGAAGGCATTATTGAACAGTCACTATAACAATACATATTTTTCTCAAGATTAATTCGCAATGAGCAGAGGTAATAAATTGTTGTTTCACTTCGAAAGGGAAGCATAGCTTAATATTTATTTCTGCTAAGTTTTATATTCCCTGGACATGAATAAACAGATTTTATTTAGGCTGATTGCACACTTATATTTAGAATAAATGATGAGATGATTTTGAACAAAGTCAAAATTTTGATAAATCAAAGGAAGAATTTGAAGATTCGTAAGGTAAAATTCGCAAACAATTTCCTTCCAGGTACGCATTTGCAAGTTCGTTCTCATCTCTTATTAGTTTCTCTTTCCCTTAGTTTATTTTTGATTCATGTTCTATTTTATTTACAGGTTTTCATTTGTTTTCAAAAACTTGAAGTAAGCAGTAAGCCCATTTCAAATTTGCAATAGGCTCAGGGAAATTTTATTTGTGATGCATTAGAATTTAAGCAATTTTTAATTTTGCTTTTATTCACTTAGAAAACCCAATTGAAATTCCAAGGAATATCATAAGACCATTCGCATCATAAGATCTTATCGGAAGTAGTTCTTAACATTTCTTTGCTCATTAAAGACCTCCGATGTATTATCTTACTCATATGCCGCATCGCATTTCACAAATCGGAGGATTGCAAGTGAAGTATACTACCATAATCAAATCGTTGATCTCCGATAAATCACATTACCAATATTGCGATGACCACATAATTCCGGACCCGATATGAAATTCAAATCAAATTCATAAAATTATCGCATCCGCTCAATCACAATAATGGTAGGAGCACAACTTTTAAAGGGCTGATGTCTCGGATCCGATATGTTATCAAATTTTCATCATAAAGTTATCGGGTCCACTCTTCATCGCATATCGGCATATCAAATATTGTTGCCGATCGCCGACTAGCCACGTCATTCATCGCATATCGGCATCGCAAGAATCATATTGTGTTATATCGGGTACCAAAAGTTTGCCAATCGCCGATATCGCAATCGCTTTGTCGCATTGTTATTTATGCTTACATCAAATCTCTGATTCTGCGATGTGGGAAGCATAGTGTCAATATCCCCCAATCCCCGATATAATATTTCTTTAAAGATGCGATCACTCCATCCCATAGCACAACTTCTCATCGCATATTTTCATATCGGCGATTCGCCATTGCAACATTTGATGCGAGAACTTCCAATGCATACCTCTAAGCCATTAACATTTAATCAATATATGGCATAGCAATAAAATTGAAGTCTTGCAATTTAAACTTAAAGCATGATGAAGAAACATGTTGTATGGATCATTTGATGAGGCGATATGTTAAAGCGAGCTTGGGTAACCACTATGCGAAAAAGGCAATTGATGACAAATTTGCAGCATACAAAAAATCATTTCAATTTCTCATACATTTTAGTTTTAAATATATAATTCCATAATTAAAAATGGAATTCAAGACCTCTATCTTTATATTTAAATTTTATTGTCTTGGATTTGGTCTTGATTCTGAACAATTTATCAAATCATGGAGTTTATATGAAACGTATAATATTTTGAGGAATAATCATTACTGCAAATTCTCATTCTCATTTCTGATGCATTTGTTTTAATTTCAATTCCCTTGAGCACTAAGCATTCCATTTTTACTGCTTTCTTTAGTTTAAATAAAATAAATAATGATTTTGGGGTTATATGATTTTGGTTAGTTTGACTTCTTCATGTTTTTAATATTAATTAAAATAAGAAGTCAGCCACTTTGGAGAAACTGATACCTTTCAGGTAAGATCAAAAGCAATGATCCAATGGTAAGATTAATCTACCCACTTTCATTAATTTCCATTTCATCACTCTAGTTTCATTTTTGTTTTTTTAATTATGCTGATATAAAACTCTGTTTTGCAGCTCTTCACAAAAATTTTCAATCTTCTACCGAATCATGTTTTCAAAGTCCATACTCTTCTCCTCGCTTTATTTCAATAAGCAGCGATAAGCTTCATCGAAACAGCTACACCAGGAAGTTTCTGAACCTTTAATCTGTTTCTTTAAACATTCCTTTTCTTTTAGAAAATGATTAAGATGATGCTTGGGAACAAGAAGACTCATATCAAACAGAAATTATTCATTATGGCTGAATTTTACGATCAATGTTATCTAAAAGCCTAAAGCATTCACAACTCTGCAAGGTATGTTTTTCTAAATCTCAACATCAGAAGGAATGATTACATGCTTATTTTCTTTTTCTTCATATTGTTGGAGACATTGGTATAAACATTCTTGTTTGAGTTTATTCTGCGAAACTTGGATTTTCCTTTCCATTTTTAGAGATTTCTTTGTTTTTATTTTTGTTCGCTGATTTCTTTTCTCATTGTAGTATAAGAATTCTTTTCCTTCGGATTTCAGCTTTGATTTTGGGCACTTTGCCATTATTTATATGGAAGGTCTTCTTGTTACCTAACAATGGTCACGATACGTGGAGAAAAATTGTTAATAGTCACCTATTAGCTTTTTCTTAAATCTCTTAGTAAAGTCTGATTTTCTTATTATAAAAGTAGACATACTTAAGGAAGAGATTACCAAAGAGAAGTTGGCAAAGTATCATAGAATCTGAAAAATTCATTTTTCATCAAAATTGTAATCATTTTGAGATTTCAAAATTTTATTAATATCTTTCAGAGTTCTATTATCAGTCAAGAAAATTTATTTATAACCAAGTAAAGACACTTTACAGCAAAGCACCTTTAACTCTAAAATTGTCATTCTTAACTCTTAAGGAGTCAATGATTCTTCCTGTCCCAAAGAGTCTTATTTTTCTAGAGGATAATCCTGAAATATATTTAAACTTAGAAGATAAGAGGTCTCATCATGAGCCTGCTTACCATGATCATAGGGGAAAAAATAGGCTGACATTACCAACACTGCTAAACAAACCAGGGTAATGGCTTATGATTGCAAACAATTATAAGACAAGAGGTCTCATCACGAGCCACCTTGTTCAGTCCAATTTTAACCAGTGAATGGCATTGTCAACTATCTGGCTACCATACTAGGACAATGGCTTTTAAGATTTAATAAAAAAATAAAAAAAATAAAAAGTAATACATATATAAATGGATTTATCTCTAGGTCAATAATTCTTCTAAAGATGGGATTCTGAATCATTGATGATTGAAAAAGTAACCCTACCGAGACTATAGATGTTTGCTGGCAGCAGTGGCTCTACTTGTGACAAATGAGTATATTCTAAAAGCTAAGCTGTAAAGTGACCCCTGCTTTATCTCTACAACTAATTAAGGACTGATGTAGAGTTTTGAAATATTTTAATTTATGAGAAATTTTGAGGAAAATTACAGTTAGATGATTCTTGCTTTTCGCCAGACTAATGAACCTAGTCAAGCATTTCACGCAAAATTTTCTCTTCTTTAATTATTTTTACTTTAATTTTAGGAAAATCTCATTCATAATAAAAAGAGATAACTGGTTCTTCTCCCGTGTGTCGCCAATTGTTGTGGTAAAAATACAACACCCCCCATTATTGATGCGTCCACTTCAAATAATGGGGACCCTTTCTATAAAAATTTTGGCTAAGCACCTTTTTGGATTTTTATTTTAGTTGATTGCCCTACGCTTTTGTTAATTTTTAGTTTTCTTTGGATTCTTGTTTTGATTGTTTTCTTAGAATCGATTTTTTACAAGCTTCCCATTGACGCTTGTTTTGCCTCAATTGGTCAACTGGTTTGAAAATGGCACTCCTTTGAAGTCTCATCATTTATCTAGCTTGGGTTAAAAATGTATAAAATGTACAATATCGCATTTTGTAAATAAATTAGTTCAATAAGACATTCATTTTAAATATTAACTCGTAGCAAGTTTTTACTAACATTTTTCATTTTTTAGTCATGCAGCCAAATTATTAATTATCGGGGTTTTAAGAAATTCACTCTAAATTCCAAATCAAATCCTAATCCCAAAAATACAAACATTCAAGTGGCTGTAGTTTATTTTTCATTTATTTTCCAAGTGGCTGTAGTTTAGTTAATTTCATAACTAAGTTTCATTAAAATAAAATCAAAACAAAACATTAATTTTATATATTAAATCTCAAAATAATTAAATTAATTATTATATAAAATATAATTAATTTAATTAAATTAAAATTTAATATATAAAATTAATATATATAAAATAATCGCATCATGAGTTTGAATCGCATCGAAAGTTTTATTCGGAACACATTTTAAGAACCCCGATAGATACCCCAACCCGATTGTCGATTCCCCGATCATCAAAACATTCAATGCATCGCATCAGGAGTTTTCATATGTGCAAGTTTATTAAACCACGATACACTCATGCCGCCGATTGCGAATACAACATGTCGCCGATCACCGAATGACTTAAGTCATTTAAGCAAAGGTTCTTGTATCGCATCGGGATTTTGGCTTCACACATTTTAACAAGCCCCCGACACCACTCCTCCTCCGATGCGATAAGTCAATCTTTGACTTCAAACTCCATTCGTTGTTTTAAAATGGTTCATATATTAAAGTATGGTGTGATAGGTTTTGTTTAATATATTAACATATGGTGTGATATGTTTAATTTAATATGTTTAAATATATTAACGTGTGGCTGGAGATAGGTTTAGTTTAGGATGTTTAAATATTAAATATATTAAATTTTAAATTAGATAAATTAATTAATATAGAGAATTTAATTAATTTAATTAAAATTTAATTGTTATTTTGATTGAAGATAATTAGTTTATAAAATAATTAATTTTATTAGTTAGTTAGATTAATTTTAATTAATAATAGGTTGTTAAATAATTAGTTTAGTTTATAATTAACAAATTAATTAGCAATTAAATTAGAGACTAATTTAGGATTAGTTTTTAATTACATTTTTAGCCCAGCAACAGAATTTCGAGATTCATGCCAGATTTGACTCATCAACTTTGGAAGCTCATAGAATGAGTTTTACTTGGCCAAATGAGGCCCACGATAGCTCATTGGAAAAATAAAATAAAGGATAATATTTCTGAGGAGGTTTCATTGACAGATTTGGTCATTTATTGGGTCAAAAATCAAGCAGAAGATCAAGCTCCGAATTTTGAAAAACAAAATCATTTTTCTGAGTTTTATTTTCATTGGTCGAGGCCTCTTCTAATTGTAGATTCACTCGTCAACGATATTCTTGGCCAATTAAATCATCCCAGGCATCAAAAGAAAATTTATACTTTATAAGAATTTGATTGGATTTGATTTAAATGCCAGCAATGCCATGTTGATTTTATTGTTGCATTTTAATTTATTTTGATTTCTTTTTGCAGGAAAACAGTGGAAGAAATATGAAGAAAAGGATCTCAATCAATGAGAATGCTCCAGCAATTGGATTTGGCAGATTTCTCTTCACCAAACTTTCCTCTCAAGAATTCCTTCACAGATAGTATAAGTAATAGATTGCAGAATGTAATAAAGGGCTGCTCTCCTCTACAATTTTAGACTCCATGAAAGCACTATTGTAATTGGAATTTAGAGTTGTAGGAGAGAGGAGAGAAAATCTCAGATCTGGGGATTATTGAGGATTTTTCCTTTGTATCTTGGATTATGTATGAGGGGCAGAGTTTGCACTATTGTCGCTCTAGTTTTAAAGGCAGAAGTTCAAGCAATGTAAAGGACTGTTGAAGACCAAGATGAGATAAGTGGATGCAATAAATTGGTATTTTTAATACTACTATTTCAAATATCAGTTTCATTTTTATGGTAACAAGAATGTGTCATTTTATTCATGTTTGTGCACTATTGTCAATATGGGCAGTTTGTCTCAATGTTGTTATCATGTATCTCTGTTCTTATGGATTAATTTCTGATTTCTGAGTAACTATTTACTCAGAAATCTGCCTTGTTAAAACTGATTTATTGAATGATAATATGTTGTGAACTATTTCCACATATTATTGTTTAGTTATTGGATTTGTTGATTTGATAATCAATATCATTTATGTGAACTACTTCCTGAGTGTTGTTGGTTTATTATTTCAGTTAAGAGGTCTCAATAGGATGTGTTTTGATATCCATAATATCAGTTAATTGAACTACTTCATTAACTTGGTATTCATTATAAACAAGACATATCTAAATCCCAATACTTTAATTATCTTGCTCTTAGTTGGGTGCGATCTATATGTGCCTAATTAAGATAGGATTTAGATTAGTTTCTTTTGCTTGCATCATAGAATAAGCTTGCATTTAGAGTAAATTCTACATTCTTTTAAGTCCTCTCCTCAAAGAGGCAAAATTTTAGTTGTGGCTTGGCTGAACCCAAATCAGCTTAAGGCTCATTCTCTTGCCTGATCAGCAAGAAGAAGTGATCTGATGTCCCCGTCTATTGGTAGTTAAAGATACATTATAAACCAATAGCAGTAGGGAGGAGGTAACTGGACCTAGATGAACAGTCGGAGCCGCCACACCAAACAGAAAAGGAGCTGCTTTTAAGGTCCGGACCGGGTGGTTATCCCCCAATGTTGTTGCAGCGATTTTCGAGGCATCAACAGGAAGTTAGGATATAATCCTAAAATTGAGAGGGTAGCTCTCAAATTACTTCAAATATCTAGGAGGAAGTTTCTCTAGAAGAGATTTGAGAGACTTCTCTCCTCTAAATAAATAGTCATGTAATCTTTTGGAAAAATCAAGTTTGAGATTTTTGATTTAATTAAAGATTTGGAGTGTGATTTAATTTAATGAAAGTTTTTTTTGTGTGTTCAAGTTTGGGAGTGCTGCACCAGAGTTTCTTGGTTGAGACATGCTCCCTGATGTGATTTTGAGATGTGCTCTCTGATGTAGTGCGAGTCGTAGATTTGGCTCCCCGGTGATGTTTCCCAGGTGGTAGCATTGAGCTCCCTACTGGCAGATATTTCGGGTTGTAGCAGTGGCTCCTAGATGGATAGAGGGTGGTAGCTTAGGCTCCCCTCTAATGTGAAATTCTTCTTCTTTTAGATTAGAGAATGTTCAACATATGAGCAGGAACAATAAAGAGATAAGCAAGAATAAGAAAGAGATGAATAAAGATGAAAAATGATGATACATGATGATGAGATACTTGAGATTGGATATGATTTGATGATAGGCTACACATGACATGATATAGGTGGAATTATCCCTAGTTGAGAGAGAGTGTTAAAATATGCGACTACGATAAAATTCCACTTTGGATAGCTCATTTGATGGAGATGATTATTTCATCAAATTACTCCTTTCGAGAGGACCAAAATCAACCTAAATATTATCCAATTTGGATAAGGGAAAGTGTATTTTTGAATTACAAGCCCACATGTGCATATTTGATCAGGTTGGCCCTAAAACAAATTGGACACCCTTGGAAGGCTATAAATATAAGTGACCTCTACCTCATTTGGACATTATTATGAGACACTCTTCTTTTTCTCTTTCTTGGTTTTGACTCGCATAGGTCTGAGGCATGTCTGCAGAGGAAAGGGTTTGCTCGAAGATGAAATCGCACGGTCCGAAGCTCACATCTATGTTTTAGGGTTTTGGGCCTTAGTCACAAGCATGAAACAGAAAGAACTTGACCACAATCGCTTGCTGAGTGGCTCATCTGTGCGGCCAAAGAATCTTAGTCGCATGCACAACTCGTCCTCCATGTGTTTGGCATCTAGGGTTTCAGAATCACAGTTGTAGGCTCTCCAAAGGCTGAATTCGACAACAGTCACTATCTTAAAAGCTGAGGGGTGCTACTAGACATTTCAAATTACATTCACGACTCCTCCTCCATACGACCGAGACTTAAATGTTTTTTTTCAATTATTTGAAGTTTTCGCTCATTGATCGCATTGTTCGACAATTGACCACAGATAATGGCAGTTCATTACATGCTTCAAAATCAGGGTTTTCAGTATGAACATTGTTGGGTTCATTTCGTGGTTATTATTTAGCTAATTTTTTTTTATAGTTGTATAGATGAAGATATGGATTTTTATACTCTCTTTTGTTGAATCATTCAATGACAGTCTAATAAGAAGAAGAATTTGAAAGGGTTTTCTTCGTAGTGGGTTTTTCCCGGGTCTCAAATCAATCCCGATGTCTCTATGTGTGAATGATTTTATTCTATCGTTCCTTTATGTTCTGTTGCATTGATGATGATGATATTGTTATTTCTATATAGTTGCATATGTTACTAAATAATGATGTAAATATGAATAATGATATGATGTTATATTTAATGTGTAAATGAAGAAATGCAATTATCAAAGCACAGAACAATATAGGCCTAAGAAAAATTAACACTTATTAAGAATGGAACTTTGAGGTTAGTGGATCCTCCTGCTTGCATCAAACCTATTGGTTGCAAATGGGTGTATAAGATCAAGTATAAGGTAGATGGTTCACTTGATAAATATAAGGCAATACTTGTATCAAAAAGCTATGCTGAGAAGGAAGGTTTTGATTACACAAAGACATTTTCTACTACAACAAAATAGGGCACAATTAGAACTCTGTTTTCTCTTGCAGCTCAAAATAGATGGAAGATACACCATACGGATGTAAAAACAACCTTTTGAATGGAGATGTGAAGGAGGATGTTTGTATGTTTCAGCCAAAAGGTTTTGCTGTCAAAGGAGAAGAACAAAAGATATGTAAGTTGGTGAAGGCTTTGTATGGACTGAAACATGCATATTATGCATGGTATGAAAAATTAACTGAACACATTCTCAAGTTGAAATATAAGTTATTTGATCTAGATGAATCAACTCCTTTTGTTAAGAATATTAGAAAGTCGGTTGTATATTTGGTTGCCTATGTAGACGATTTGATGATCACAAGAAACAAAGATGCTTATATAACGTCCATTAAAAGAGAATTATTGAAAGTTTTTAACATGAAAGATTTGGGTTTATTACATTATTATTTAGAGATTGAAGATGATCAAAAACCCAAATATATTTTTATTTCTCAAAAGAAGTATATTGGACAACTATTGGACATATTTTAGATGTAGGATTGTAACCTTGTTGCTACTCCAATGGAGAAAAATTTGAAGTTCACTTCCACTGAAAGAAGTACATTTGAAGATCCAACAAAGTACATGCAACTTGTTGGAAGTTTGAATTTTATAACTACTACTCGACCTGGCATAACTTTTTCTATAGGGATATTTTCTAGGTTCATTCATTAACCATGTGAAGGTCATTGGAATGCAACAAAATAAGTACTCAAGTATTTGAAAGGCACCCCAACATAGGGCATCAAATATTCCAAAGTTGTAGATTTCCATCTCACAAGATATTCAAATTTTGATTTTGATGGAGATAAGGAGAATGAGGTATCTACTTCTGGTTATTTGATGAATCTTGGATCAACAACTATTAGTTGGAGATCACACAAGAAATTTGTTCCTACTGATTCTACCACCAAAGTTAAATATGTTGCAGCAACTCAAGCTACAAAAGAAATCATTTGGCCTCGCAAAATACTTGAATACTTGTAGGAGAAACAAAAGGCTTCAACTCCATGGTGGAATAAACTCCACAATGAAAAGTTGATTGCATTGATTATTAATACATTCATTTATACAAACATAGGGTAGGTACAAGACACTTTTGTCTCAGTAACTTATTAAATGAAAGTGAAAACTAACAACTAATTACTATTTTACAAACATAATACCGAAGGATTAGTTAACATTCCCCCTTTAATCTAAAGGGACATCTAACATGCCAAGTAGCATTCAGAAGGTTTCAAACTTTTCACGTCCTGGTTCCTTAGTAAATATGTTTGTGATTTGCTCTAAAGTAGGACAATGTGTCAGATAAATAACTTTGGCCTCTAAGTAATGTCGAACCAAGTGGTATTTGGTATTAATATGTTTGCTTTGATCATGGAACTTGGGATTCTTGGCCACCTGAATTTTAGAAGAGTTGTCAGTAAGTAGTGGTGTTTTTTTCTGCCCAATGTATAGTTTCATTATAAAATAAAAGAGGTTACATTCATCAGAGTTCAACAATATCTGAAACGCCTATGCACCGAGAAGGACTAAAGCATCAAGATAACGATTTTGGATGGGAGGCTTTTATCCTTTGCATGTGTAGCCTCCATAATATGTCCAAAATTGATAAGTCAAAAAAGATTGCAGACTAAGGATTGGCCAAGAGAAACCTCTGAGATAAATTCATTAGGAGCTATATCATGTATAACAACAAAAAAAGGACCAGACAATGACACAAAGTGTCCTTCATGAGATGGAAAAGGAGCCAAATCAGATCGCCCTACCCTACAAGAAGCTTTTAAAAAAGGTCTGTCCAAATTGGCAAAGACTCCACATTTGTAAAGTAGGTCAACATGGCTATTCTATTCCCTGAAAATGTGATCAAAGGTTATTGAAGTAAAATAGTCCTTCACAGAAGAGACCTGCTCCATCGAGTGGACTAAGGAGGGCACCGAAAGGGAAATATGCCCCAAGGTCCAATCAATAAACACTTTGAGTCACCAACAATGTGAATCTCATCTAAGGTGAGCCAAGACGCACAACCTAAAATGCTCAAAAGGGCCAAGAAAGTTTCTCTCATGTTAGTGCCTCTGCCCCCAGACCAATATAAATCAAAAGCTAGAGAGACGTTGAGGAGAATCATGGGACCCCCTCTGCCCATTGATGGCAACATTCATATGTTATATCTTAGGGCTTAGTTCTCACACACTCTAAACTTTCTAAAATTATGATGGCTAGTTCCAATAATTAAATGTCAGAGTAATGGTTATTAAATTTCAATGGATGTAATTGTTGAAGTAGGTGTAAATTAGTGTGTAAACTCTTATTGGAAATTATGACGAGTAGCTTTAGAAATTTATTAGTCGAATGTCAAATAGAAGGTTATTGAAGTTGAATGTTCGTCATCGTTGAAGTTTAAATTTTGTTATTGGAAAATTTAAGAAGAAAACTGTGTAAGAAGTTTGGCTTGTCTAACTTTTCAAGTGACACCTTACTCATCATGAGAGACTAGAAAGTTTGATGATTATCACACAAGTTTTGAGAGCCTTAAATAGATGAGGAAACAAAGTAAGCAACACAAATAATAGGCTAATGGTTAAATTAGGAAGAAATTGTAAATAAAATTAAAATAGTTCAAAAATTTTCTGAAAAGTCAAAAATCAAGTTATAATTTTTAATAAAAAAAGATTACAAGACAATTAATAGGTAACACTAAGGAGAAATTGTAAATAAAGTTAAAATATATTAAAAATTAGCAGTTAGAGGTCATATATTTCCTCGATATAATCCACAAGATTAATTGGGAGGACTTCAGAAAGAAGAGAATTTTGGGAGGGTGGAAAGCATTATATGCTCTTCAAAACAGATACAAGACCACTGGACAATTAATAGGTCAAGGGTAACATTAAGGAGAAATTGTAAATAAAATTAAAATATAATAAAAATTAACAGTTATAGGTCATATATTTCCTCGATATAATCCACAAGCTTAATTGGGAGGACTTTAGAAAGAAGAGAATTTTGGGAGGGTGGAAAGCATTATATGCTCTTCAAAAGAGATGTAGAGAGGGAGAGTTATGGGATTGGAAAATGATAAAAGTATTTTTTGGGCTCCTAGTTTGTCAAGGGATATTGTATGAGTGTGAACTGTGGGCTAGCAACATCCTTGTCTCAAAATGGAAGCAAATTGAGAAAATCCAAAAACGCTTGATCATGAGCAAGTTAAAAATAAAAAGTTCATTTCTTATGAGATAATGTTAAGTGAAACACGAGCAGATCCCATAGAAGTAATTGCTATGGTGCGTCTCATAAGGTACCTAAAAAGAATTGAGAAAATAGAAGTAGGTAGATGGCCTAAAGTTATTTACAATGAAGGAATGAGTGAAAGAAAGAAATCATGGATGATAAAAACAACAAATGAATGCAAAAATGAAATATTTACTTCAATGTCTATACCACAAATAACAAGGAGTTAAAGAATTTTGTTATGGAGAAGCTCCATAAGCTTATATAGGGAAAAGATTTGGGTAGAAAGAAGAAGCACCATGTTCAGTAATTCAACCCCACTTGTGATCTCCAACAAAAAGAGTACATTGGAGCTAGCATTCTGTGGAGAGCAAAGATTCTTATTGCTAAGTAAGAACTAACTCACATCAACTTTGGTGTGAAATGTGTCAGTGGAAAATACCTAAAGAAGCTTAGGAAGAAAGAGCGTGTACTTTTTGCAATTATGGGGCAATGGAATTGAAAAAACATTTTATTTTGGATGTGATGCTTTCAAAGACATCAGAGAAAGCTACAATAATATGTCAACATTGGTTGCTTGGCATTGTCTTTTCACTAAGGGGAATGTTAGAAGGTTGGATTATCTCATCATTAACTTGAGTAAGATAATGATTGAATTGCAAAAGGCTAAAGATACGGAGACTCGTGATCTCATAAACTATTTCTAGTCTCATAAACGTTAAAATTTCATTCATTCCATAATTCCTAGCTTCACCTGAAATCTAATTAAAATACTTTTAGTCGTCCTCGAATCAAAACCCAAATTACATAAAAATAGATTAATCACCAAATCCCAGACAACTATTTTTATCTTCGGCATCAAATTTGGTATTTGTGATCTTCATTAACCAAAAATTTATCTTATCAATTTGTGGATTTATCCACTAACACACATTAAATTAAATTCTCAAAGATCTAAATCCAGCACAATAAAGCACCTCGCATAAGTTGATAGCTACATGCCCACTAAATAGTTTATTATTGTGGTCAACCAAATGAACTTAACATGATTCCGTCAACGTAATTAATAACAAAATGAGTCGCAACAAGTTTAGATTGTAAAGCTGATAAGTAACTCAGTAAATGCGACGACGCAAAACATTCTGTTCTATATGAATTTTTAAATGTTTAAAAATTGGGAAAATATTTTTTATTTTGAAAACTTTTTTCTTTTCTATTTTTGATTAATAATTTTTTTTATTAATAAAAATTTAAATTTATTATTATAATTAGTTATTTTTAATTTATATTGATAAAGATTTGACTTAAATTTATTTATGTAGTTAATTATTTTTAATTTATATTATCAAAAATTTTAATTTTTTATTAATTTTATATTTATAATTTTTAATAAAATATCAGTCACTATACCTGTAAAATTATTATATTTATATTTAAAAAATAAATAAAATTTCCACCCACAAAATTATTTACAGTGATGCAGCAAGAGAAAAATAGTAACCCTCTTTTTCTTTCATCATATAAATCCCAATTCTAAACTAATTGCATCTCTTCTCTGATCCCAAAAGAGAAATATGTAAATTTTTGTTAAAATGTGCGGCATAATAAGTTTGTGAGCCATAACGATTTTCATTGTTTGAATTATACTGAATTAAAATTTTAATAGGTAATTTATTTTATATTGTATTTTTTTAATATTAATATAATTTGAATGGGTTTAACGATTAAAAATATGTTTTTTTAAAAGACATGCTTTTAAAATTATGTAATTATATATATTTTAAATTTATGTATGTTTTTTCTAGATTTTAACGCTTAAATAACTATTCAAAAGTGAGCAGGATCTTAATTTGATGTACATAAAATTCTTAGCAAATTATATTGTTACACATTTAAATTTAATATATTTACTATTTGTATATAAAACTTCCACAATAATTATCTATGGGATTTTGGATTGATGGTGAATCGGCGCATTGTTAAGGCACTCCTTGCCCATAGGTCATTGGTTCAAATGCCTCGTGGGTGATTACCTATAAAAAAAAACCTTCCACCGTAATTATGTTTATTTTTTCCTCATTTATTTTATAGAAATAAACAAAAATACATTTTGTCTACGGGACTACCAACCTCAGTGTTTTTTTCCTCTTGCAATTCAATCATTTTCTTACTCAAATTGATGATGATCTGACCCAACCTTTTAGAGCTAATCCAACCTTCTAACAATCCCCTTACTGAAAAGGCAATATAAAGGAATTGATGGTAACATACTACCATAACTATCTATGATATCTTTGAATGCATCACATTAAAAAATGAAACACTTTTTCGATTTCACTGCACAAGAAGTAAAAAAAATCTCTTCCACTTTCGAATTTCACACCAAAATTGATATGAATTAATTCTTAATTGAGCTCTCCCAAATGCACTTTTTTTTAATTAAATAAATATTGAAGTAAATATCTACCCAAATCAATACCTATTTAAATCATTTGACCCTAAAAAACTCTGCAAACAAAAAGCTGGAACCCAAACAACCAAGGCCAAACAAGGTAAAGGAGATGGGAAGACCACATCATTTGAAAACAATCACCAAACAACAACATGGAAAATAGTTGCCCCAAAAATTGCCTCGGGAGGAACTGCTAAGTACTGTGCTCAACAACACAAAAGACATGAGCGATGTAGACACAGTGAGCACCAAGCCAACCAGAGAAACCCTTAGCAAAGAGGCACCCAAGAATGAGAGACTGGGACAGGGATCATCGATGGTAAAACACCACCAAAAACTCTCCACAATGAATCACACAAACGCCCCAACGACAGCCTCATCCGCTCGGCAATGACAAAAAAAAGCGAATGCACCTGGACTATGCATCAACATCTTGGCAGATGGGAAGAGCAACAGAAAACAGAGGGCAACGACGGCTAGGGTTCCCAGCCGTCGATTCCCCTCCTCCCTCAATTCCCCCTTCACCACGCTAGTGTTGTTGCTGTTGATATTTCTGAAATAATTACAAGCAACTTCAGTATGAAACAAAACCAACTATCATTGTCCATGACACTCTTGTGGACTATTAATCCTTTTTTTCTATTACAACAGCACTAAAATTCTCTTCCTATTTGTTAATTTGACTCATTTATAATGTGAGAGTTACATGATAACCCAGCCTGGTTGGTACCTCTTCACTTCCATTTCAGTTGTGTCGACTAATGCCATCTGCTATTGCATGTTCCCATTTGCCAATAATATTGGCGCACACTACCAATGCCTCTATCTCCTAGTGCCTCTTCCCATTTGCCAAAAATACTGGTGCACCAATTATGCAGAGTTTAACCTAATTCTTTCTAGTCCTACCCACTCCATTCATGTTACAAAATTTTTGTAAGATCTGGCATGGTCCATAAAATATAATTCTCATAGCGACAGTTAAGCGGTTATTACTCTGTAAACTTTATGTTAAGATATTCCGACACATAGGATATAGTTAAGTTCAACTTGGTCTAGTGTAGAGTTAGGTATAGAGTTAGGTAAAGTGTGTTTCTTTACCGTTGTAGATTTTGTAACTTACAATCCGACGGTCACGATATGTAGTGATCTGACGGTTCACTCTCTCCTCGGTATTACCGACACTTGATCCGTGGCTTGACACCCGATTGGTCCATGAGTTCTATTTAAAGCGCATGGAGGGTCATTGTTTGGGAAATCCGTGCATGAGAGAAGCTTATGTAAATTTTCATTCTTTGATTAATAAATTGCTTGTAGTAGCCACGTTGGCGCAGGCCGTGGACTGTTTCCCTCTTTGAGGGTTTTAACCACGTCAAAAATACTGGTGTATTGATCTGTGATCTGGTTGTGAGCGGTGTCCTTTTGGTGCTCTTTCTGAGGAACTTACCCTGTAAATTCCTACATGGTATGAGAGCTACCTGAGGGCCGCGTCCGTTGGTGATCCAAATCTGAAGTCGGTAGAACTGCATGCGGCAGTCGTTTCCTAGATCTGCTGTTTCTGACTGCTTTCAGGCCGAGAGAACTGCTCTGTTGCGTTCGGAGCATCTGTTCCAGTGAGGAACCCCTTTCGTTTCACGCGAAAAGGTTTCCGGTAGCCCTAGCTGCGTCATTTTTCAGATCGGGAGGTATACAGTGTTTTTGCAGTTTACTGTTATTTTCTCTCTGCTTATTTCGGTTTCGGTTTATTTAGCCCTTTTTTTAACCGGATCTATACCTTTCATCTCTGCGTATGCTCTTTGCCCTGCGACTCTGTGTGATCTGGGCAAATCGGAAACAGAAAGGAAGGATTTTTCTCATGCGTATGCTCTTTTCCCTGCACCTTAGTGTGATCTCGGAAAATCAAAAACATTGAGAAAAATATTTAGTTTTTCGGCTAAAGCTAACTTTGAGATTTCTTTTAAAAAAAATATCTAGTTTTTTGGCTAAAGCTAACTTCGAGCCGCAAGGTTCGTTTTTCTTTGCATATTCGTGTTGGGTTTTGTGTTTTGTGTTTTGTAGGGAAAAAGAGCTTTCTCAAGGCAAGCACGCAAACCAAGGCCCCCCCCTCTCTCTCTCTCAAATTTTTTGTATAGATCAATTGGTTCAAAGTTATTTTAAGAGAGTAGAGGTCTTGGGTTCAAGTCTCCATTTTGTGGGGGCGGATTTTTTCATTACCGCACATTCGCGCACTTTGCCGGTAACTTCAACAATTTTTTTTCAAAAAGCCATAACTTCTTCATCCGGAAGTCTTTTTCAAAGCCGTTTTTTTTAAAACAGCCTAATTTTTCGAGATCTATCCATTGGAACACTTACTTTCAGCATATTAAGCTTTAGTGTTTTTAAAAAAATGGAAATTCCATGCCAAGTCATTCTTGACAGCACTGACTACTTCCAATGGATAGCCTACATGGAAGATTTACTTAGAAGTAAAGGTCTCTACAGAATAGCCACAGACCAAGAGAAGAAACCAAAAGATGAAGACAAGGCTGCAAAATGGGAAAATAGACAAGATCAAGCACGTGGTTTGATAGGGATGTCTATTTCTCCTGATCTTAGATTCCATATCGCAGAACTTGAGACTCCTCATGAAGCATTGGAAAAACTCACTAAAGTTTTTGGGATTAAAAATGAAATTAGAGCCCATCAACTTGAAAATGAGTTGCTTACATTGGATCCTAATAATTTTTCTTGCATTGAAGATTTCTTGTCCAAATTCAAGACCCTTAGATATCTTTTGGAAGGTGTTAAGGTTAAGAAAGAAGATAGTAACCTTATTTATTCCATCCTTACTAAGTTGGGACCAGCCTACTCTGTATTTGTTTCCACCTTCCATTCTACAAGGGAAGCTTTCATTTGTCAAGGAAAAGACTACAAGGCCCCTTCCTTTGACTCTTTTTGTGATTCTTTAATAAGAGAACAAGAAAAACTCTTACACCTTGGTCTTCTTAATCTTGGAAACTCTTCCACAAAAGCGTTAGCCGCCCAGCAGCAACCAAATTCAAAAAATCCTAAGAAGTCATATCCTCAAAAGAATGGTCCTAAACCAACTCAGCCTCAAAATGAAAGATCATTTCAGCAAAATGATAAGACCAATAAAAACAAATGGAAGAAGACTGATAGACATTGTAACTTTTGTAATCGAGATGGCCACTTAGAATCTAAATGCTTTAAGAAGATGGAAGCCTTGGAAGCTGCAATGAAGAAACATAACATCCATGTGGAGCATACTTCAACTTCAACTTCTGGAATGGAACTTTCTGCATGTCGTTGTCAATCATCTCAGTCTGGTTATGCATTAAATGTATCTTCTTCCTCTCCTTCTCATGAGTGGCTCATTGATTCTGGAGCCTCTTATCACATGGCCAAAAACCAAGCCATGTTTTCTTCTTTAAATGATTGTAACACCAAAAATATATATGTTCTTGATGATAGATCTCTTAATGTTGTAGGGACTGGAACTGTTCATCTAGACAATGGTCAGTTTAATGATGTATTATGTGTTCCAACCTTATCCTGCAACCTTCTATCTGTATATCAGATAACTCATTCAGGTGAAGGTAAAATTGTTGAATTTTCACCTCATGATGTTGTAATCAAGGATCTAAAAGATCCTAAACAGATTCTAGCTACTGGTCTTGCTGATGATTCCACAAGGTTGTATAAGTTTCACAACTTTGGGTCATCAAATCTTCCCTCAGTATTTGTTGCTCATAATAATGAAGTGAGCAAACTTTGGCATGAGCGATTTGGTCACTTAAACTATCGCTCCCTTCAGCATCTATGTAAAGAAAATATGGTGACAGGTCTTCCTATGGTATCTTGCAGAGATGGTGTTTGTTCCGGATGTGTACTCGGAAAACATCATCGGGACAGTTTTGAAAAACGTGCCTCTTAGCACGCCTCAGCCCCTTTACAGCTTGTGCATAGTGATTTATGTGGTCCACTTCCCGTTGCTTCATTCTCTGGCTGCAAGTATTTCTTAACTTTCATTGATGATTTCTCCAGACGCACTTGGGTATACTTCTTAAAACTCAAGAGCGAAGTATTTAACACATTTTTGGCCTTCAAAGCCTTTGTTGAAAAACAATCTGGACATCAAATTCTTAAGCTAAGAACTGATAATGGTGGAGAATATGTTAAAAACACATTCATCAACTTTTGCACCGAAAATGGAATTCAAATGCAACATACTGTTCCATACACTCCACAACAAAATGGTGTAGCTGAAAGGAAAAATCGCACCTCAAAGGAAATGGCTAATTGTATGCTGCAATCTAAAGGACTCAGTCTTAGTTTTTGGGCCGAAGCAATTAATTGTGCAAACTATATAATAAATCACACTCCTACGAAGGTTCTACAGAATATCACTCCAGAAGAAGCTTGGAGTTCCATTAAACCAGATGTAAGTCACTTTCGTGTTTTTGGAAGTGAAGCATGGGCCCATATTCTAGATGAAAAGCACAAAGCTTTAGAACCTAAGAGTGAGAAATGTACTTTTGTTGGATATTCTGAAGATGTAAAAGGTTATAGACTTATTCCATTTAAGTCCAAAAATGTTATCATTAGAAGAGATGTAAAATTTGATGAAAATAAATCGGCCTGCGAGCCTAGTCCGGCGGATGTGCCACCTCTTCCTATCTCTTCTACTTTTGAAAACATTTCTTCTTCAGATGATGAAAGTGAGGATGATAATCCTCCCCCACCTTCTCAGGATCCTCAACTTCCAAGATGGGTCCGTGCTACTCGGGATGCAGCAGGTGATCTTGCCGGTGATCCTACAGATCAGCGACGTACACGTTCTCAGTTTGAAAGAGCCTCTTCTTTACTGGCTCAAGCTCTAGTAAATCATGATCCTGAAACTTTTGCAGAAGCTTCAGGCCATCCACATTGGGAAGCAGCTATGAATGAAGAATATCGTTCATTGTTGGCAAATGATACATGGGATCTTGTTCCTCTACCAAAGGGACGCAAACTTGTTAGATGTAAATGGGTTTACAGAACCAAGTATGGACCAGATGGGAAAGTTGATAAACATAAAGCTCGTCTTGTTGCTAAGGGATTTTCACAGGTTGAAGGCATTGACTACACTGAAACCTTCTCCCCTGTTGCCAAAATGAACTCTATCCGCCTTGTTCTTTCCCTTGCTGCCTCTTTAAAATGGGAAGTCCATTAGATGGATGCTAAATCTGCCTTCTTGCATGGGGACTTGCAGGAAGAAATCTATATGGAACAACCCATTGGCTTCATACAAACAGACTCCAGCCTTGTTTGTTGACTTAAGAAATCCCTTTATGGTCTCAAGCAAGCTCCTCGGGCTTGGTATGCCAAAATGGATAACTTTCTTTTAGAATCTGGCTTTTCTAGGTGTTATTCTGACAATACTGTCTACACCAAGAAAGTGGGCAACTCCCTTATCATCCTTGTTGTTTATGTTGATGATCTTATTCTTACTGGTAGTGATCCCAACCTTATACACCATGTGAAGTCCAGCCTTAAAAAGAAATTTGAAATGACAGACTTAGGACACTTACACTATTTTCTCGGTCTTCAAGTCTTGCAATCCAAGGAGGGTATTTTCCTTTCCCAGTCCAAGTATGCTTGTGATATTCTTCGTCATTTTCACATGGAAGACTGTAAGCTAGCCCCTTCTCCCTTTCAGTCTAGAGTCAAACTTTCAGTCTCTTGTACTTCTCCTAAAGTTGATGCTACCTTATATCGTCAACTTGTAGGAAAACTCTTGTATTTAACCCATACTCGTCCTGACCTTTCCTTTGTTGTTGGCCTTGTTGCTCGTTTTATGCAAAACCCCCGTGAAAGTCATTGGAAAGCAGCTAAAAGAATACTTCGTTATGTTCGAGGTACAGTACAGTTTGGGATTCATTACAGTGCCAAAGCAGCTCCTCTATTAGTTGGTTTCACTGATTCTGATTGGGCTGGTGACCCTGATGATCGGAAGTCTACTGCCGGTTATGTCTTCACTCTTGGTTCAGGACCTATTACATGGGCTTGTAAGAAACAGGCTGCCATTTCTCTTTCGTCAGCAGAAGCAGAGTATCGTGGTGTCGTGGAAGCTAGTAAGGAAGCCTTGTGGCTTCGTCAGATCCCATCAGAGTTTGGCTTTGAGCAGCAGCATCCAACCACACTTTGGTGTGATAATCAAAGTGCCATTCAGCTATGCAAAGATCCAGTCCAGCATCAGCGCAGAAAACACATTGAACTACACATGCACTTCATCAAAAAGCTCATTCATGACCATGTTCTTGAAGTGCAATATTGTTCAACAGATGATCAGGTTGCAGACATCTTCACAAAGGCTCTCACAGAGGTGAAGTTCACTAAACTTCGATATATGCTTGGAGTTCAGGAAGTTGTCACTAAGGGGGGATAGGCTCTAGTGCCTCCTTCCTTCTCCTATTGTGTAATATTTGTAAATCCTTCAATCCTATCCCAATTTGTTCTTAAGGGGGGATGTTAGGATATTCCGACACATAGGATATAGTTAAGTTCAACTTGGTCTAGTGTAGAGTTAGGTATAGAGTTAGGTAAAGTGTGTTTCTTTACCGTTGTACATTTTGTAACTTACAATCCGACGGTCACGATATGTAGTGATCCGACGATTCACTCTCTCCTCGGTATTACCGACACTTGATCCGTGGCTTGACACTCGATTGGTCCATGAGTTCTATTTAAAGCGCATGGAGGGTCATTGTTCGGGAAATCCGTGCATGAGAGAAGCTTATGTAAATTTTCATTCTTTGATTAATAAATTGCCTGTAGTAGCCACGTTGGCGCAGGCCGTGGACTGTTTCCCTCTTTGAGGGTTTTAACCACGTCAAAAATACTGGTGTATTGATCTGTGATCTGGTTGTGAGCGTTGTCCTTTTGGTGTTCTTTCTGAGGAACTTACCCTGTAAATTCCTACACTTTCTACTCGCCAAATGAAGCTTCGAGTCATAGGAGCAGCATTCAGGTGTTATATAATATACATGGGAGTGCCCGTTTGCTATTTGGTGCTCATGAAAACCTTATGTTCAGCCATGCCAACCCATCAAATCACGCGTTTCGCATGGAACAACAACTTCTGTTTCGTTCACGAGAATGGTATGCTCTCTGTGTTGAATATGTAATTTCAACGCAGCCGTACCATCGTCCAAACCGCGCAGCAAAACAACAAACTGCTTGAGGGATATCGGACCGCTTTTGCGTGAAGGCAGTATCTGTATATTTGAACCCGATGCAATAAAATTTGGGCACGCGTCCCACCCCATACGTCAGCATACGTAATATTTCGGGACGTAAAGTTCAGTAAAGTGATGGCTCCCGATATCTCTGTCCATCGTTCGATCCGCTCCATCATTCTCGTCCGTTGATTTATTCAAACCTGCATACGATCCAGCATTTAATACTTGCGTGGATTAAAATTTTGGGTTGACCGCCGGAAAAGAAATTCAATGAATTAATTATGTTCGTAGATAGGTTGGTGAAAATTTAAAGTTTAATGTTTTTTATTTATTTATCGGAGGTATGGGCACATATGCACGTTATGTAATTTTTGGTATGGCATATGTACAATATGTAAGTTTTTTTTAATGCGTATTGACGAGTGTGTGTTCATTTTTAGATAGAATGAGCCAAATGAAAATAGCTCACGGGTTGTAATGTTTTTTGTTGGGCATCATAAAACGAAGGTGCAGCAAAAGAAAACCATGTATTAATGCACAACAGTGCATAACGAAAATGGTGGAGCGCATGTATTTTTGAGGAGTTGAACTTTGTTGATTTTTGCAAGAGAATATCGCACAACAGTGCGTAGAAGAAGTATGAGAGCTTTTGTATTTCTTTGTATTTTTATTTTGTGATATGCATAGCAGTGGGAAACAAGAAGTGGTAAATGTAAAAGCTCTTTTATAGCACTAAATCTATGTAAATTTATTTTACAGCAGTGAATGAAGATTTTACACAGCAGTGTAAAAATCATTTTGTAAAAGAGGCAGAGTATTCTTGGTGAATCCCTCTCAGCAAAGAGGATGAAGTTTGTATCAGACATTTTCTTTTAATGAATAGAAATCTTTTTCTGGGTGTGTAATACTCTGTCCTCAGTCATTTGTCAGTCATTTTTTTAAGCTTCCCTGTGCACAAAAGATCCTGTGGAGAGGAAACAGAGCATTGCCTCTTTGGAGTTTATTTTGTTTGTTTTTGGGATTTTCTCAGAAAAATCCCCAACAGTGTTATCAGAGCAGGCTTAGGCTCTTTGAAAGTGTTCAAGAAGCTGAAAGGAGGAGTCTTTTGTTGCAGCAGTAAATCTTCTCCAGCAGAGTGAAGACACAGTCAACAAAAGATTCAGGTATTCCTCAAAGTTTTCTTTTTGTTACTGCTGAAGAGACAGTAATGTGTTTTAAATACATAGTCAAGGAATGGATAGCACAAGCACTAGCATGGGTATGTTTAATACCGAGCTCCCACAGTTCAATGGGAAAAACTATGACTATTGGGCAATAACCATGACAGCCCTATTTGCCTCTCAAGATTTATGGGAAATAGTTGAAGATGGTTTTGAAGAACCAGCAGATGAAAATGAGTTCAATGCATTAACTCAGGGAGAGAGAGATCTACTGAAGAGAAATAGGAAGAAGGATTCAAAAGCCCGTGTGTTGTTGTATCTAGCAGTAGACCAGAGTGTGTTTCCAAGGTTAGCAATAGCTAAGACAGTAAATGAAGCATGGCAAACCCTCAAGACAGCCTATCAAGGCATGGAGAGAGTGAAGATAGCAAAACTACAATTGCTGAGGAAGGATTTTGAAAATCTGAACATGAAGGAGTCAGCTAATATTGACTCATTCTTCACACATGTGATTGGTTTGGTCACACAGATGAGGACTCATGGAGAAACCATTAAAGAAAGGAGGATTGTGGAGAAAATATTGAGGGTCTTACCCTCAAAGTTTGATGTGATTGTCACCACCATTGAAGAGACAAAGGATCTCTCAAACTTTTCAGTTGATGAGCTTCATGCATCACTGATAACACATGAGCATAGGTTGAATAGAAATGAAAACTCATCTCTAGAGCAAGCCTTCAAGACCCAGATGTCCTTTGGAAGAGGAAGAGGTCAAGGCAGAGGAAACAAGAGAGGAAGAGGCAAAAGCAAAAATAGAGGTTGAAGGAACATCCCAGCAAATTCTCAAGGAAGAGGCAGCAATCCAAATCAGAACCAAGGCCAAGGCAGCAGCCAACAAAAAGGACAACATCATGCTCAAGGACAAAGGTATGAAAAATCCAATGTCCAATGCTATTATTGTAAAAAATATGGGCATTATGCCAATGAATGTAGGAAGAAGCAACATGATATGAACAATAGATCAAATGCAAATGTCACTAGAGAAAACAGCAGTCAAGATAATGTGTTGTTAGCTTGTAACATGGCTGAAACAAACAGTGAGGACATATGGTTTTTAGACTCAGGCTGCAGCAACCATATGACAAGAAACACAGCCTTCTTTTCTGCCTTAGATAAAAATGTGAAATCAAAAGTGACACTAGGAACTGATAGCAAAATTTCTGTTATGGGAAAAGGGGAGGTAAAAATATTTACAAAGCAAGGAGAAAAGAAAACCATAGCAGATGTCTACTATGTCCCCGGAATGAGATGTAACCTCTTGAGTATTGGACAGCTTGTTCAAAAGGGTTACAATGTTTTCTTTAAAAATGATGTATGCACCATCATGGATATAGCACCCAGCAAACGATGCATTGCTGAAGTGAAGATGACAAGGAGCACGATGTTCCCTCTTAGAATAAGAGCAGATTTGAAAAACAAAGGAGAAATTGCAGTAGTCACCCAAGAGGCTTTCCAAAGCATGCCAAAGGATGAAAATTGGTTGTGGCACTTGATATTTTGACATCTCAATTTTGGAGGTCTAAATTTGTTGAGTAGGAAAGGAATGGTAAGAGGACTACCATTGATAGAGAAACCGGACAGCCTTTGTGAAGGTTGCATTTTGGGAAAACAACATAGAGAAAGTTTTCCATCAGGTAAAAGCATAAGGGCAAAGGCACCCTTAGAAATCATCCACTCAGATTTATGTGGACCGATGCAAGCCCCATCATTAGCAGGCAGCCAATATTTCCTAACATTCATTGACGATTTTACAAGAAAAACTTGGGTATATTTCCTTAAAAACAAAAGTGAAGTGTTTGAAAAATTCCAAAATTTAAAAGCACTTGTGGAGAACCAAAGCGGGCTGCATATAAAAGTTTTGAGAACTGATAGAGGAGGTGAGTATATCTCCAAGGAATTCCTATGCTTTTGTAGAGAAAATGGAATTCATAAACAGTTTACAGCAAGGTACACCCCACAGCAAAATGGAGTTGCTGAAAGGAAGAATAGGACCATCATGGATATGGCGAGGAGCATGCTAAAGGCAAAGAATTTGCCAAATGATTATTGGGCTGAAGCTGTAAATTGTGCAGTGTATATTTTGAACAGGTGTCCTACAAAAGCAGTGTTGAACAAAGTGCCGGAAGAAGCATGGAGTGGGAGAAAGCAAAGTGTCACCCACTTGAAAGTTTTTGGATGTGTGGCCTATGCACACATACCAGATCAGCTAAGGAGGAAGTTGGACAACAAAGGGGAGAAATGTATCTTCATTGGATATAGTGAGGAATCCAAAGCTTACAGGTTGTATATCCCATCTACCAAGAAGTTTTTTGTCAGTAGAGATGTTCAATTCATTGAAGAAGAAGCTTGGGATGGAAGCATAGAGAAAACAGTGAATGTTAAAAACTGTTTGTCTCATGATGAAGATGATGAGGAGGTGGCTGAAATGCATCCCCAAACAACAGCGCCAACACAAGCACAACAAGGGACACCATTGAGGATAAATGAGAGTGCTTCTCCAAGCACACCACAAGGATGAAATTCAAGTGCGTCTTCAAGCACTTGCACACCAAATGAAAGAGGTAAGAAATTTAGAAATCTAAGTGATATTTATGATGAAGGAATGAATTCCTTATTTTCCTTGTATTGTCATGTTGATGATCCTATTCATTTCGAGGATGCAATTAAAGATAGGAAATGGATAGAAGCTATGGATGACGAGATGAATGCCATAGAGAGAAACAAAACATGGGATTTGGTTGAGCTACCAAAAGGCAAACAAGTCATTGGAGTCAAATGGGTTTATAAGACCAAAAGCAATGCTGAAGGCAAGATAGAAAGGCACAAGGCAAGGCTGGTTGTCAAAGGGTAGAAGCAGCAATATGGGAGAGATTATGAGGAGACTTTCGCACCGGTTGCAAGAATGGAAACCGTGAGAGCAGTGCTGTCCATAGCAGCTCAAAACAAATGGAAAGTTTACCAAATGGACGTGAAGTCAGCATTCCTAAATGGAGTGTTAATGGAAGAGGATTACATTGAACAACCTCTAGGCTATGAGAAGAAAGGTGAAGAACACAAAGTGTGCAAATTGAAGAAAGCTCTTTATGGGCTGAAGAAAGCGCCAAGAGCATGGTACAGCAGGATAGATTCCTATCTATTAGATAATGAATTCGACAAGTGTGAGGGAGAACCGACCGTCTACATCAAAGAAAAAGATGGTAAAATTTTAATTGTTGTCTTATATGTTGATGACGTGATTTTTACAGGTAATGATGATCAGCTTATTGAGAATTTCAAATCAGTCATGAAGGAGGAATTTGAAATGACTGACATGGGTTTCTTGAGATACTTCTTAGGCATAGAAGTAGATCAAAATGAAAAAAGGAATTTTTATCTCACAAGCAAGATATGTAAATCAAGTATTGAGCAGATTTAACATGCAAGAATGCAAGGCAACGATCACTCCCACAGTAATGGGATTAAAACTCAGCAAAGAGGACAACAGCAAGGATTTTGATCCTAGTTTGTACAAGAGTATTGTTTCCAGCCTTATGTATTTAACAACAACTAGGCCTGACATTATGTTTGCTGTTAGTTTAATTTCTAGATTCATGGAGAGGCCAAAGGAAGCACATTGGCAAGCAGCAAAACGATTTTTAAGGTATGTCAAAGGTACCAAAATGTTTGGAATTTTATATAATGTCTCAGAACATTCATATTTAATTGGATACACTGATAGTGATTGGGCTGGAAGTGTAGATGATCGGAAAATCACTTCCGGTTATGTTTTTCATATGGGTTCAGGAGCCATTTCATGGGCTTCTAAGAAGCAGTCCATTGTAGCATTGTCTACAGCAGAGGCTGAATATGTGGAAGCTACAACAGTAGCATGTCAAGCAGTGTGGATGAGAAGAATGTTGAGGAGCTTAGGCCAAGAGCAGGCAAAAGCGACAGTAATTTTTTGTGACAATAGCTCAACTATTGCATTGTCAAAGAATTCAGTGTTTCATAAGAGAACGAAACACATTGATACAAGGTTTCACTACATCATAGAATTGGTGGACAATGGAGAAATTGTCCTAGAACATTGCAGGACTCATGAACAGGTAGCAGACATCTTGCCAAAGCCATTGGATCAGAAAAGCTTTGAATTTTTGAGGAAGTGTCTGGGTATGACCGAATGCCCAGTAGTTGAAATTAAAGGGGAGTGTTGAATATGTAATTTCAACGCAGTCGTACCAACGTCCAAACCGTGCAGCAAAACCACAAACCGCTTGAGGGATATCGGACCGCTTTTGCGTGAAGGCAGTATCCATATATTTGAACCCGATGCAATAAAATTTGGGCACGCATCCCACCCCATACGTCAGCATACGTAATATTTCGGGACGTAAAGTTCAGTCAAGAGATGGCTCCCGATATCTCCGTCCATCATCCAATCCGCTCCATCATTCTCGTCCGTTGATTTATTCAAACCTACATACGAGCCAACATTTAATACTTTTGTGGATTAAAATTTTGGGTTGACCGCCGGAAGAGAAATTCAATGAATTAATTATGTTCGTAGATAGATTGGTGAAAATTTAAAGTTTAATGTTTTTTTTTTATATATCGGAGGTATGGGCACATATGCACGTTATGTAATTTTTGGTATGGCATATGTACAATATGTAAGTTTTTTTTAATGCATATTGACCAGTGTGTGTTCATTTTTAGATAGAACGAGCCAAATGAAAAGAGCTCGCGGGTTGTAATGTTTTTTGTTGGGCATCATAAAATGAAGGTGCAGCAAAAGAAAACCATGTATTAATGCACAGCAGTGCATAAAGAAAATGGTGGAGCGCATGTATTTTTCAGGAGTTGAACTTTGTTGATTTTTGCAAGAGAATATCGCACAACAGCGCGTAGAAGAAGTATGATATTTTTTGTATTTCTTTGTATTTCTATTCTGTGATATGCACAACAGTGGGAAACAAGAAGTGGTAAATGTAAAAGCTCTTTTACAGCAGTGAATCTATGTAAATTTATTTTACAGCAGTGAATGAAGATTTTACACAGCAGTGTAAAAATCATTTTGTAAAAGAGGCAGAGTATTCTTGGTGAATCCCTCTCAGCAAAGAGGATGAAGTTTGTATCAGAAATTTTGTTTTCATGAATAGAAATCTTTTTATGGGTGTGTAATACTCTATCCTCAGTCATTTTTCAGTAATTTTTTAAGCTTCCCTGTGCACAAAATATCCTGTGGAGAGGAAACAGAGCATTGCCTCTCTGGAGTTTATTTTGTTTGTTTTTGGGATTTTCTCAGAAAAATCCCCAACACTCTGGCCACAGTTGCAGGTTTCACAAGGAGTCATGACTGTGTCGACGGACAACGCTTTTTGAAACAGTTTGTGTTGGTCCATAGGTTGCCACTGTTATTAAAATTTAATGGGGGGTCGATAGCTACGAGAATCTTAGCTAGCTCATTTGGCAACTATTTGCGCAACTGTATAATTTAAATCTCTGCTAAGCCATCTCTTTAATTTTAATTTTTTATGAGATAGATTGGTAAATTAATTCTTATAAATAGCGGTAGCTCATTTTTTAAAGCATGGTATTAATTTATTTGTTATAAAATAGTAGTGCTTTATCTCTCGTGTTTTCTATGTTTATTCACAAAAGGTTTACTAAGGAGTTGAAACTACTTTTTAAAATAAATATGATAGCTTAAAATGTGACAATTTTGATAACTTTGAATGGGGAACTTATTTTTGGATTTAAAAAAAAACTTATTTTGAGATTTATCAATTTGGTTAAGTTAATGAATTTTGAGCTTTATGAGTTTGGTTAAAGTGACTAATCTTGTCTAATAGAATGGATATATCTAAGAAAATTTTATTTTAAACATTCTTACTACAATATATGGTTTTTGAGTTGTTGATTTGCATCACACATGATTGTTTAAAGATATTTAAGTAATCATATTTAAGAAAATCTTATTTTAAACATCCTTACTACAATATATGGCTTTTGAGCTGTTGATTTTCATCACACGTATTGGTTTAAAGATATTTAAGTAATCATATCTAAAAAAATCCTATTTTAAACATCCTTACTACAATATATGGCTTTTGAGTCGTTGATTTGCATCACACATGTTTGTTTAAAGATATTTAAGTGGCACATGTTTAGGCATGCATCATCTCCTTGCATCACATTTTCTATCATATTGCATTTCTAAATATAATGGGCAAAAGGGGATTGGAACAAGTCACATAATTTTTGCATTGTATTTGGTGTTGTATTTTACCGAAGTTGTGCTAATAGATAAGTTTGTATTAACATTGTTGTTAATTAGGTCATTGTTGGAAGCTCTAATACTAAATGTTGGGAGTTTGACAATATTGAGAAGGGAGGGGAGGTGAATCAATATTGTACAAATGGATAAAATTATATCAAATTTGGTCATTTTTTTTTACAATTAACTAATTAATTCACTCATTAGCAACACCATACATAAATAGTAGATCTAAACACAAATATGTTCAATTCATATAAGCAACAATACACATGAACAAATAACCATGAGCACAACACATCAAAACATTATCACACATAAGAACATAGGATATAAGGTCAAACCTTTTCCTGGAGAAAAGCTACCATTTGCTTCTACTTTGTTCTTCTTTTTATTATTGAAAATATTTCTTTTACATATGAACTAGCCACCAATAGTGTGCAAGCTCCAATTTTCTATTCATGCGAGCAAACACTTGCTCTAGGCCACTACTTGACGAAATACACCACTACCACTTGTTAGAAGCGGCTAGTCCCTCAACTATGCAAGCCACTACCCACTAGATGCCCCAACACCCAATAATATTTCCGGCCAACACTCCCAAATTATCAAGCTACAACCTAAAGGAAGCCACCACTCAAATGAACAATCCACTACTTGCCAACAAGCCACAACTCACCCATTGAAGGCCCCAAACTTTAAGCTCTCGTGGACTAGTTTTCATACATTTTCAAACTAGGATCCACTACTCAACTCAGTAAATAGTAGGCCACTTTTCATCCCATTTTCATATTGGGCCCACTAATGACTCTACCTCATCAACTAAATACAAGCACCTCTGTAATATAACTCTCTACTCATACAATAAATCGTCCATCACATACAATTTGTCTCAAACCATAACAACATCAACTCTTACTCATACACAATCTAAATCGAGACATGCTCAACTCCCACGAAAAATAAATCAGCCATGTCATACATGGTTGTACATACAATACAAGAAAACAAACTAAAGCACAATCACCAACAATATAACTTTCTCACTCACAAACTTAGTCCTCATGACATGACAATATAGAAACTACAACAAAAACATCATCATGCTCAAGCTCTAACCATGCACATCACTGATCTAAATGCAAGGCAACAACATCTATATAACAATAATCCTTACAATAACAATGTTATCCGTAAAAAATAGTAGCTATGCCAATGTCAGAGCCACATTCTACTACATGTATATTTGATCACTGTGAACCCACCAACACCAGCTCTTCTGCTCAGTGATATGCATTGCCCATGACATTCACAATCAAACACTCACCAAATCCATGCACTTTCTTCTCACCAAATCACTCTTCTACAGGTGTGCAAATCACAACTATAGGTATGTTAATCTATGTCATTTTACCTCTACTAGAACATTAGCACACACCATGTAAATGAAATCTAACCTCTGCACTATGCTTCAGTCATCACACTAGTCTCACTATTTGCATTAGATCATCGTTCAACACTCAGTCCATAAAAACCCTCTTTGCAAACTCTCTTTGTCATACACACTGGTAAGAAGAAAAATGCACTATGTCTAATCTTCCTACACACACCAACTATGAAAACTTAACACTTTGTGTAGCACTTTCATATTTAATTATGAGCCTAACATCCTCCAGATCAACCAAATCAAGATGACCAATGCATTCCATAACCACTAGGACCATATCAACAATGCATTAACCTCACAGACTAGATAAAACAACTGGACCTTCGAAAGTGGTTCAAGGTATGTCTTTGATTTTGGTTTTATACGTTGACAATCTATTCTTGAAAAGTAATGAGCCTCTTATGATCAAAGTAAAGGAAGCTGGCTTATAAAACTCAAAATAATGAATCATGGCATGATGAATCACGTCCTAAAGTTGGGAAAAGAAAATCTATATCATGAAGCTATTGAAGAATTTTTTGGAAAGTGGAAATGAAAATCGTTGCACACTCCGATTGAATTTCAAGAAGTTGTGAATAGATATTGTTGAACTTGACTTGGAAACTAATAATTTATTGAAGCATTAATGCTCCATT
Organism: Pinus tabuliformis; assembly: GCA_031772625.1. NCBI lineage: Eukaryota > Viridiplantae > Streptophyta > Pinopsida > Pinales > Pinaceae > Pinus > Pinus tabuliformis. The sequence continues at coordinate 2,091,100,265 of CM062816.1, forward strand.
CGAACGCTCGTCTGTATACATATATGTTATGCATAGAACCTTTCGAGCACCCTTCAAGATATTTTTGTTCTGAGAAAGTCTTCCTCTGATATATGACTGCATGGATGTACTAATGATGTTTAGGATTATTATTGATGAGTGCATCTATGTGCATCTTAGTATGATATCTTCCATGATATCTTGGATGAGAGGTCTATAGCACGACCATGGTTGAGTACGATGTTGCTAGCATGGCTAGCTATGAGGTAGGATGAACAAGATCTATGAAGAGTTGTTTGAGAAAGTTATAGGTATGACATGGATACATTGTGATTACAAAGAGTGGGAATCGATTGGAATCTAATCCCACATATTGCTAGGATTGGGACACCTTCATTAAGATAATGTTGTTGTACGAGGCAAGCTTGGGATTGTGGTTGGAACCTCCTTGAGAGGGAGGATGACTATGGTATCCTTTTTGTGATATATATATTATTGTTGTAATATGAAATTTGATTTTGATGACGTGTATGAACGAGAGACAACTTCTATTGTGACATGATGATTACTAGATATGAGCATGATGATATGCTGCTAATCTACAAATAACATCATTGATTGAGGACATTGAGCCAACTCTTCCCCTCTGTTCGATCTCTCAGGGTGTAGAATTGAGATGGAGAGATCCTAGGGTTGAGGGATATTTGGAAAATAGGGTATCACCCCTATTTGTTACACATGGGGTTGGAGATGTTGCTCCCCTATCTTGGTCTTTACAGAGTATACCCTAGTTGGCATCATACTCACAAGCTGGGCTTTTTGAGATTGTCCTTCCCCATCTGGCCAACAGGTTGGGGAGGCTTAGAGGATGTTATCCTTACCTTTTGGTAAGTCGAGTATCTGACCCAAGCTTGGATTATGATGCAGGTTGTTGGTCGCTCTAATTGTTTTCACAATTCGAGCTCCACATAAATTGTCAACCCGAGAAGGTCTTTTTATTTCAAAGATAATAGCGCACTGGATATGCTCAATTTCAAAAGCGGGATCGATGTTGTAGTGAAAGAAAGACACACACCTGTTGAATTCATTAATCTACTAATTCACACTCTACTTAATTAAAGCTGAAGTCAATAGCAGAAACGATTTCTCAGTTATAGCAAAGGAAAATCAATCTATAAGGAAAGAAATCATTCAACCATAGCAGGAATAGGACCCTATTCCCTGGTGAGGAACTTCAGCACCTGCTGCCTGGCACTTAATCACACTGTAAGAAAAGTAACTTCAAGAGATCAAGACCCTATTCCCAGGAACAGGAACCTTCAGCACTTGTCCTCTTGTTTCTAATCACACTGCAGGCAAAGGAAAGCAATCAATGGGAGCAAGATCCTATCCCTTTATGCAGGGATCTTCAGCACATGCTCTCAACATCATTCACTCGTGCATTCAATACGTGTAGCGCTAAGAAACAGAGTATTGCAAACCATGTAACTAGTGTTTCAACAACAGAATTAAGGGAAGTGCAAACACATAAAGAGATAAACAAACTACAGGAACCAAAAGGGTGAATCTTGTGAGGAAGGCGGGCCCTTTCCTTCTCACAAGATTCCCCAGGAGAAAGAATTAAATTGGAACGCTCAAAAGAAGTTTTTATTCATCTGTCAAAGTAACTGATACATTACAGAAGGAGACTAGCTCCAGTTCTCCACAATACTGTCCTGTAACTTACAATTCAATCCCCCTCTAATGATGATGTCTCCTCTTTTTAAAGAGGAGACATCATTTACAATTTACATGAGAGCGAATATCTCGATTCTGTTTTCTTCTCCAAAACAGGACTATTCTGTTCTTTTAAAAAGAGATACTGTTACAACCGAGACAACAGAGGCGCTATCTTCAGGATAATCCAGGTAACCGTATCTTCGGGCTGCTGCTACTATTCCACAAAAGGTTCTTCCAGAATCGCAAATTACGCATAACGGGATTTGCGTGCTTGACGGCTGTTTCAGCAACTGAGTTAGCTGTTTCAGCAACGGAGTCAGCTGTTTTAGCAACGGCCGCTTGTTCCCAACAAGGCATATAACTTATCTGCGATCTTTGACTTGTGTTAGCAACAATGCACTTCAATTAATGATGAAATATAAGAGTATTGCGGAATTAAATGTAAGACAGATTAATCATATAATAAAGAAGAGGTTTCTATATACCTTGGGATAAAGTGGATGAAAAAGACATTGAAGTTCATAGTTTAAGAGTAGAGTGGTGTCAAAATATATAGCAAAAATGGTACATAGTGGAGTCCTAACATCCCCCCAGCTAAAAATGTTGCATGTCCTCAGGCAACCCCTAGTCAGAATCAGAGTCTGAGTACTGGGATTGAGCATGCAAATTACTCAAGCAGTAGCTGGAGAAGGTGGCATCTGTAGGAGCTCGGAATCCGCTGTTGGTCTGCAAATGTTGCCATGCCAAGGCTTCCTCTCTGTCAGTCAACTGGTAATGACATTGATATTCGTCTGAAGGCAGCCATAAAATTGGAAAACGGAAATGATACCCGATCCAGTTTTCTCCACAATGTTGAATGCAATCAATGTACTTAGGGACCCTGGATAATGCAGCTTGAAGATTGAGAGGGTTAAAAGGATGATAATCCTGTCTTTCCTTACATGACTGCTGCCAAAAGATATCATTGGCCTTCAATGCAGCAGTACCCTTCATTCTAATGTGCTCTTGACACTTAAAAAGTATTGAAGCCTGTAATTGCTGTATGTGCTCCTTCATTCCTGGCTTCTGCAAGAATTCATAATATTGTGCTATAAACGTGGCTGGGCCTACAGGCTCTGGTCTAATCCACAGGAGTTTATTCTCCTCATTATGACTGCTTGCAGTGAACGCAGTCTGCCAAGTGAGCTGGTTAGACAAAAATGAAGCAAATGCCCTGATTTGTATGTCACCTGCAATTGGAATAAGATTAACTCTCCTATCTTCGGGAATGGCCTCATTATGAAGGTAGAGTACGCACAACAGATGCTGGTCACTTTCAGGGGCCTCCTTAAAGGTCTCAACAAATTTCTCTGAAGTCTTTAATTCATATGGTCTGCCATTTGCTATTGCTTTTAATTGAAAATAAACTAATCGTTCAGAAAGAAAGAGAGAGTAATTTACAGAGGGTTTACGTGTAACCATCAATTTCCGCACTAATGAGAACATCAAGGCTATCCGTGCCTTAGACTGTCTGGCTTCCTTCTTATACTCCCTGTGCTCTTGCAGTATTTGGTCCCAGCTATCCCAGTTAGCATATATATGGTTCTGCCATTCCAACTTATGCTGTCGTAATATTATATCTTGTTCTTCAGCATATTGCTTCTTCCATCTGTTCATCTGTTCCAATGGATTCCATGGCAGAGTCTGTGTCTTTTTGACATAAGTAGTGGGTTGGGACACTGTTTCCTCTGTCTGGATGGCTGCCTCAAAGGTAATGCGTTGGGGCATTGTTTCCTCTGTCTGGATGGCTGCATTCGCCTGCAAAGGATGGGATATCTGTGGTTTGATTTCTTCTTCTTCTTGATTTATAGAGGGTCCTACTGGTTCTTGTGGAGCAGTAGGGCATTCCTCTTTTATTCCACCTGTCGTAGATGTTTCAGGGAGCTGAATCTTAACTAATTTGTAGCCTGCATCCTGGTAAATGTTGCCACACTCCTTGCACATATATTCCATACATGGCTCCTTATTTTGCATTGAGGCTACGTGTGCTAATGTATGGAGATTCAGTTCTCTTTCAAAAGCCTCTCGAGCCATGGTTAGTTCAGTTTTGTAAGCTTCTAATTCAGACTTCAGGAACTCATTTTCCTCCAGTAGAGATGTCATAGTATGTGAACCCTGTGTGCTGATTGGCTCTGTTGGAATATTTTGTTGATGCACAGTCGTAGCTGGTTCTTGTACCACAGTGGGTGGTTCTTGTGTTTCATCCACTGGGCGAGAAATGGATTCTTGTGCTCCAGTGGCTGGTTCTTGTGTTTCAGTCACTGGTGATTTCCCACTATCGTCCTGCTTGGTGTATTTTTGTGCCTCAGTGACTGGTTCTTGTGTTTCAGTCACTGGGCAAGTGACTGGTTCTTGTGGAGCAGTCACTTCTTGGCCCATAAATAATGTCATATTATCCCGGGGCGCTGGTTCTTGTGTGGCAGTGCCTTCGGACGAGCCGGGTTGGGAAGTTTGGAATGGGGATAAATATTTTAATAGAATAGTGGCAAAGTCAGGGAAAATGGAGGTGGATTTTGTCTCAACAGTCGTTTTCCTTTTTCTTTTTGGTAGGAAGGCAGCAAAATTGCTGCCCTTCCTTTTCTTTGAAAGGGAGGGCTTTTTTCTGGGGACAGGGTTTTCCGGAGGGGTAAGAATTTGAGATGTGGACCTTGTCCGTGGTCTGGAGCCTGCGACTGCTGAGGTTTTCTTCTTTTTCTTAACGGGTGAAGAAGGGGGTGTTAGAGAATCGTCACTAGGGACTGGAATAGTGGGGGCAGTTGGCTCTGCTAGATGAGGCGAGTTCGGGGTTGGGCCAACTGGAGAATGCGGAATTTCTTCCTGTTGTTCTTCATGAGGAATCTCTGGAATGTCATGAGGACTTTCAGATGGTTGAGGCATTTGGTCCTGCTGAGGAATTTCTGGAATATCCTGAGAATTTTTGGGTGGTTGGGATATTGGGGTTTGTTGAGGGATTTCGGGCGGCTGGGGAATTTCAGGTACTTGTTGAGGAATTTCGGGTGGCTGGGGAATTTCAGGTGGGGCGTGCAGAGGGGGATTTTGCTGAGCAAAACCCCTCTGTATCAGCAACTGGCATAAACGGTGATGGGTAAGGGATGACATTGGAGATTTGGCTCGTTTACAATAATAAGACATGTTTTTAATACAACCAAGCAGATAATAGGGGATATTAATCAGTCGTCCATTCCTCAAGTGATTCATCAAAACAAAATCATGATTGTACACTACCTGATAACGCCCCTCACATGTTAAGTAGTGTTTGATGAACTCTGCCACTGATGGCCATGGTTGAGAAAGTGAGTGCAGACTAACCCCGCGGCCTCTGGGTTCCACTTGCTCGTCCGGGTGCAGAAATTCTTGTTGTGCATTAAGAACGACCTGCTTCCTGCTAAACCAGCGAGTGCCCTCAGCTGGCAACCCTGATACTTGCACTATGTCATCCTCTGTTACTGAAATGCGAACCCCTTGGACCACTGAAAAATTGTCTTCAAGGTTTTGTGCAAATTCTAAGACTTGTTCCTCGTTAAATTCCCCCAACCTTTCGAAATATACTGTCCATCCCGCTTGTTGGAAGATCTGATAGACTTCAGGAAACAATTGAAGAAGACTTATGGAGCCGGGCTCATGTCTAACGGCCGACCCTCTCATGGCTGTAGCTTTGAGTTTTCCGCAGAGGCACAGACACAGTAAACACAGACCCTGATCGCGCTAGTTGTTGCAACAGAGGCTGCATAGTCTAAATGACGGCAGAAATAGATATGACAACGGGCGGCTGCTTGGTTCATGCGAAATGATTATTCTATTTTCGGAATTCCCCCCCCTACGTATGGTGTAATAATGATTGGACGTGTAAAGATATGCAATCATTATGAAATGAAATCCTCTCTTTAATATGATTTAACCGAATTACATTAAAACCTTATACCTTACATTTTACCTTTGATTTAATAATTCGAAGTGTCGGTTGCTTCAAAATAGCTTTAATGTACATGGAAGAATTTGTAGATTTTTAGAACGGAGGTGTAATTGAATCTGGTACATGCTGAATAGTTTTCACCAAAAGGATCTGAAGTATAATCGTGGAGAACGAGAAAGCTCATATGACAGCAAAGAGAGATACTGCTTTGATGATAACAAGTTGCTGAGACTGGTGTTTGAGCAACTGAAAAATGAACGATACGTTGCTGAAACAGGTGTTTCAGCAACGGGAGAAATCGATAATACATTGCTGAAACAGGTGTTTCAGCAACGGGGGAAATCAATGATACGTTGCTGAAACAGGTGTTTCAGCAACGGGAAAAATCAATGATACGTTGCTGAAACAGGGGTTTCAGCAACGGGAAAATCAGATAAATGGGATAACTGACTTAGGTCCGTGAATGATAAGGGATTATTTCGGCAGTAAGGGGTGGGAAATACTGACTGAAGGAGGATATTTCAAGGGTGGTGGGAGTGGGAATAATAGAAGTAATGTGGGTATGGAGGGATATTGCTTTAGGAAAGAGGGTAAAATGATGGGAAGAAGCTTCTTGATTTAAAGCTTCAGATCTTCTCATGATGAATCTGTCCTCCTTATTGCTTTTTTCAGAATCTGCAAAATTCAATTGTAATATGCCAATCCTTGACAGGGATTATTAGTGCTAAATCTAATCTAATACTAAAAATATAGTGCAGAAAATTAAGTACTGTGAGGAGCAGAAGACTCCCCTAGAAAAAGATAATGAATATCAGTCATGCAAGCAGTCTTGAAATCCTATTTAGAAACAGGGCGCTTATATAGACGGAGCCTATGGCCATTGACTAGTAGAGGTGTTTTAGCATCATCAATTGTTACAAGCCTTACCGTTCCGTTTGGAAAGACATCATCTACTTCATATGGTCCAAGCCAACGTGTACGTAGCTTTCCCTGAAAATTTTCAAACCGAGAGTCATACAACAAGGCCCAATTACCTTTTTGGAACTGCTTGTGTTTGATAATTTTGTCATGCCACCTCATCCTTTGTTGCTGAATCATGTTTGTTTGATGAATGGCATCTAATCTCTTTTCATCCAACTCCAAAAGCTGCTGCAATCTAGCTGTCTGCACATCATGCAAATCAAGATTAACAGCTAAAGCAGTCCTTAAAGTTTTAATTTCAAATTCCACAGGAAAAACAACATTTTTACCATAAACCAATTCATAGGGGGAAAAACCTGTAGTGTTTCTCCAAGTAGTCCTGTAAGCCCATAATGCCTCAGGGAGCCTTTGGGACCAATCCTTTCGGTTGTCCTTCACTGTTTTAGTTAGAATGGCCTCTAAAACTTTGTTTGTGCTTTCCACCTGCCCATTGGCCTGGGGGTGGTATGGTGTAGTCATTCTATGTTGAATATGATATTTGTGAAGGGTAGATTTAAAACCATGAGAATTGAATGGAGGTCCTCCATCAGTAACTAGCTCTCTGGGAATTCCAAATCTAGTGAAAATTTCTTCAAACAAGAAGGCTAGAACAGCCTCTTCATTGGCTCTAATAAGTGCTTTGGCCTCCACCCACTTAGTCATATAGTCTGTGCAGACTAATATATAAGTTCTTTGATTGGATGGAGGATTAATGGGTCCTATGAAGTCCAAGGCCCATCTTTCAAATGGTTCAGAAACTACCTGGGGATTTAATGGCATTTGGTCTCTATGATTGGGTTGACCCATTCTCTGGCAGCTGTCACAAGCCCTTACATACTTCTTTGCATCCTTAAATAATGAGGGCCAATAGTAACCCATCCTCAGAATTTTATGCGCTGTTCTTTTATCAGCAAAATGGCCTCCACAAGGGCCATCATGACAAGCTTTCAATATGTCATACACTTCATCTTCTCTAATGCATCTTCGGATCTCCTGATCAAGCCCAGTATAGAAGAGACACCCGCTTATCCAGCTGTACCTGGCACTTTGTTGAACAATTCTTATCTTTTCTCTATATGACAGGTGTGCTGGTAGTTTTCCTGCAACCAAGTAATTAGCAATATCTGCATACCATGGAGAATGAGCAGAGACTGCAAACAAATATTCGTCAGGAAAACTATCATCTACTGGAATATCATTGTCAGTTTTTAACCGTGAAAGAAAATCAGCCACCACATTTTCTTTACCAGGCCGATCTACAATTGTAATATCAAATTCCTACAATAGTAATAGCCATCTGGTAACTCTAGCATTTGTGACAGATTTGTTCATTAAGTATTTAATGGCTGAATGATCAGTGTGCACAAAAGTAGGATAACCAGTAATATAGTGTCGGAATTTATTAATGGCGTAGATTACTGCAAGGAACTCTTTCTCGGTAACTGTATAGTTAAGCTCAGCAGAGGTCATATTCTTACTGATAAAGTATATAGCATAAGGAAGATGATTTTCCTCTTGTCCCAAAACCGCTCCAATAGCAATGTCTGAAGCATCAGAAGATATGTGAAACGGAAGATTCCAGTCGGGCCCCCTCAAAATAGGAGCAGTAGACAACTGATGCTTCAGTTCTTCAAAAGCTTTCTGACAAGAATTAGTCCACTTGAATTCAGCATTTTTCATAAGCAATACAAATAATGGAGAAGCTATTTTAGAGAAATCTTTAATAAATCTCCTGTAATAACCAGCATGTCCTAGAAAACTTCTCACATCAGTTTGAGTTTTAGGAACAGAAAGATTCTGAATGACCAATATTTTAGATGGATCTACCTGAATACCTTGAGATGAAATGAAATGTCCAAGCACTATTCCCTCACTCATCATCATATGGCATTTTTCGGTACTTAGGGAGAGGTGAGCTTGAATACATCTTTTAAGTACTTTCTCAAGGTTTTGTAATGCCTCTTCAAAAGACACACCATAGGGGGTAAAATCATCCATAAATATTTCCATACAATCATTCAGCATATCGGAAAAAATTCCTATAACAGCTCTTTGAAAAGTTGCTGGTGCATTGCACAACCCAAATGGAAGAACTCTATAGGCGAAAGTTCCCCAAGGGCTGGTGAAAGTGGTCTTGTCTTGATTTTGGGGTGCAATTCTTATCTGATTATACCCACTGAATCCATCTAGAAAAGAAAAGAATTTCTTCCCTGCAAGACTGTCCAACACCTGATCAATGAAAGGTAAGGGAAAGTGATCCTTTTGAGTAGCTTTGTTTAAAGCTCTATAGTCGACACATACCCTCCATTTCCCGTTTTTCTTAGGAACAATTACTAATGGGGAAACCCATTCACTGTCAGATATGGGGTATATAAATCCTGCGTTAAGCAGTTTTTGAAGTTCTTCTTTAACAATTTCTCGTAAATTAGGATTCATTCGTCTTTGGGGTTGACAAACAGGTCGGAATCCCTCTTTAATGTAGATTCTGTGAGTACATAATTCAGAAGAAATGCCTTTCATGTCCGTGTAATCCCAGGCAAATGCCTCCTTATATTCGTGTAATAACTTCATTAGCTGCTGTGTTTCAGCATCTGTTAGATCAGGATTTATGTTTAATGTCTTACCGGGTTCAATTTCAACTGTTATGCTTTTAGATGAGATCGTGGTCAAAGTTTGAGATGGATCTTCAGGTTCAATATTTTCTTGTGCATCAGTTTCAAAAATTGCAGTTAATTGATTGTGTGTTTCAGCAATGACAGAAGAAGGCTCACAAATAAAATTATTGATTATCTCATCTTCTGTATTGTCTTTAAGAGTTAAAGCTTGTCCTATAGTTAGAATCGGCTGAACAGCATTATCATCATAATCCATCCATATAGAATCTTCATTATTGACTACTGGCGTAGCGTGAGGATAAAGAGTTAATTGTTTTGTTTCATAACCATTAGAAATTGTCATTGAACCAGATCTGCAACTAATAAATGCATCAGCTGTGGCCAACCATGGCCTTCCTAGAATTAAGGGATGTCCCCCCAGCTTTGTTTTAGTTTGCAATACAACAAAATCAGCTGGATATTTCCAGGATTCAACTGAAATGAGTAGGTCTTCAACAATCCCTTCTGGCTTAATTGTGGAACGGTCAGCTAACTCTAAGATGGTGGGTGTATCTCTGATTGTGTTATTCAGTTGTAACAATTGTGAAGTTTCTAGAGTCATTATATTAATTGATGCACCTAAGTCTACCAGAACTCGGGGAATCATTGCTTTACCAATCTGAACTGTGACAGTAGGATGGCCAGGATCACCATATTTTACAGGAGGGGCTTTTCCGGACATTAATGCAGACAAGTCTCCCATCACATGTACTGTAAGGGGATCCTTGGTTTTCCTACCAGGTTTCTTAACACAAATATCCCTTAATGTTTTGGCATAAATTGGTACATCTCTTAATGCTTGTAAAAGTGGAATTTTAATATACAAATTTTGCAATTCCCCCATAAAATTAAAAGCAGGTGTTTCAGCTGTTTTGGTTAAAACCAAACGCTCGGGGAATGGTGCTTCTGTTAATTCAACATTTTTGTTAGGAGGTGGTTGAGCTTCTTTTTGTTTCTCGGTTTCATTTTTATCTGAATCAGTTATGTCATCAATAATAGGCTCTACTATTCTTCCAGATCTCAGATGAATATCATTACATTGCATAGTAGGGAATATAGACTGATTCTGAATATCAATGACTTGCACAACTTTATTATTGGGGTTAGGATTTGGTTGCACAGGTAGTTGGGGTCTCATTTGGTTGTTTGGCGGAGCATTTGATGGCAGAGAGAGTGATTGTTGGAATTGAGGCATTTGATTTGGGTACGGGAGTGATTGACTATTCCAATTTGGGTTCCAAGGATTGAAAGGAGGTGGTTGCTGTGGAGGCCAAGGAGTCCACATTGAAGGATCAACAAAGGGAGGGTTTTGCATTTGCCTGGGTGGGAAATTCATTTGATTGAAAAGTGGATATTGCATTTGGTTGAAGGGGGGGTAACTTGTTTGGCCAAAAGCAGAATAATTGTTCCAACGATTAAATGGCATACCAGAGTTCGTACCTTGCCCTTTAGGTTGCCATTGTCTTCTTTGAGTTAGCAGGTAAACTGCCTCAGCTTCTTCTTCCGTTTGCTGCAACGCTGCTTTTATTCCTGGTAGAGATGGACACTGTTCTGTCTCATGATCTTTCTCACAAAGGGTGCAAACTGGTACTTTATCTCTTGGGCATTCCCTTAGTGGATGCTTGTCTCTACATTTCGGGAAAAAGACAACCAGAGTTGCTTCTGCTTCGGCCTGCTTCTTCTTAACCTGCAAAGTGTCAATCTGCGAAGCAAAAGAACTTAACATTTCGGTTTTAAATTCTTCAAGTAAATTACCTATTTCTGCTCTTGTTGCTCCTCCATTGGCCGATTTCTGCACCCTTGAATAGGTGGAGTCTCTTATTCTGTTTCTTGCAGCTCCCCTAGAGCACCTTTTAGCAAGTTCACAAATCTCATCATATGATTCTTTGGATATATCTCCCTTAGCAAGCATATTTAACATATTTAAACAATCATCCCTTAAACCTCTAAGTAATATTGTTTTACGAATTTCCTTACTTATATCCGGATGATCGGATCTCTGTATGTTGTATTGCAGCCTTTCTATGTAGTCCTCCAGACTTTCATCCGATTTTTGTGCCATATTGAATAGTTCATCCTTCTTCTCTCTCGTCCGGCAGTAGTCTTGATATGTAAGCAGAAACTTTTGTTTCATTTGTTCCCATGTTGTGATTACCTGACTTCCAAGGCTCATGAACCACCTTAAAGCATTCCCTTTTAAGGTGGCTGGAAACAGCTTCAATTTTTGAGCATTAGTAACATAATCATAACTTCTGCATAAAATATCAAATTCAAAAAGAAATTCGTCAGGATCCTCAGTGGATAAACCATGAAAGTTAGGTAGAGCAGACAATGGGATATTTTTCATTGTTCCTGCAGGAAGATCACTAATGGGAAATCCTAAGGTAGAAAGGGAATTTTCATCCCTTCTTTCTTCTTCAGGACCTGCACATCCTCCTCCAAAGAGGAATGCATCATTGTTATCTTCCATCGTTGGCCTTCCTACTGCACTTTCTCGATCGTCAGAATCCTCTATTGGTTCTTCAATGTTTTCTACCGGTCGTCCAACGCTTTCTACTATTTCCTCAATGTGTTCTACTGATCTGCTAATACTTCCCTCTGACTCTTCAGCGCTGGCTGCTGGTTCTTCTGTATTTTCAGGACCCACAACTTCCTCTGTTATGTAATCTGACTGAGGAGAACGCTGGAATTTTGATTTCCGAGAACTTAATCTTTGTGATGATTCAGCCTTCGATACAATCTCGTCAATAAAAGTTTTTCGTCCTCCCCAGCCCTTGCCACCTGTGCGGTTATTTTTCTTCTGGTTTCCTCGTCCTCTCATACAATCTGCACATTAAAAAGAAAAGATGAATGCTTTTGAAATCTATAATTACCTTCCCCGGCAACGGCGCCAAAATGTTGGTCGCTCTAATTGTTTTCACAATTCGAGCTCCACATAAATTGTCAACCCGAGAAGGTCTTTTTATTTCAAAGATAATAGCGCACTGGATATGCTCAATTTCAAAAGCGGGATCGATGTTGTAGTGAAAGAAAGACACACACCTGTTGAATTCATTAATCTACTAATTCACACTCTACTTAATTAAAGCTGAAGTCAATAGCAGAAACGATTTCTCAGTTATAGCAAAGGAAAATCAATCTATAAGGAAAGAAATCATTCAACCATAGCAGGAACAGGACCCTATTCCCTGGTGAGGAACTTCAGCACCTGCTGCCTGGCACTTAATCACACTGTAAGAAAAGTAACTTCAAGAGATCAAGACCCTATTCCCAGGAACAGGAACCTTCAGCACTTGTCCTCTTGTTTCTAATCACACTGCAGGCAAAGGAAAGCAATCAATGGGAGCAAGACCCTATCCCTTTATGCAGGGATCTTCAGCACATGCTCTCAACATCATTCACTCGTGCATTCAATACGTGTAGCGCTAAGAAACAGAGTATTGCAAACCATGTAACTAGTGTTTCAACAACAGAATTAAGGGAAGTGCAAACACATAAAGAGATAAACAAACTATAGGAACCAAAAGGGTGAATCTTGTGAGGAAGGCGGGCCCTTTCCTTCTCACAAGATTCCCCAGGAGAAAGAATTAAATTGGAACGCTCAAAAGAAGTTTTTATTCATCTGTCAAAGTAACTGATACATTACAGAAGGAGACTAGCTCCAGTTCTCCACAATACTGTCCTGTAACTTACAATTCAATCCCCCTCTAATGATGATGTCTCCTCTTTTTAAAGAGGAGACATCATTTACAATTTACATGAGAGCGAATATCTCGATTCTGTTTTCTTCTCCAAAACAGGACTATTCTGTTCTTTTAAAAAGAGATACTGTTACAACCGAGACAACAGAGGTGCTATCTTCAGGATAATCCAGGTAACCGTATCTTCGGGCTGCTGCTACTATTCCACAAAAAGTTCTTCCAGAATCGCAAATTACGCATAACGGGATTTGCGTGCTTGACGACTGTTTCAGCAACTGAGTTAGCTGTTTCAGCAACGGAGTCAGCTGTTTCAGCAACGGCCGCTTGTTCCCAACAAGGCATATAACTTATCTGCGATCTTTGACTTGTGTTAGCAACAATGCACTTAAATTAATGATGAAATATAAGAGTATTGCGGAATTAAATGTAAGACAGATTAATCATATAATAAAGAAGAGGTTTCTATATACCTTGGGATAAAGTGGATGAAAAAGACATTGAAGTTCATAGTTTAAGAGTAGAGTGGTGTCAAAATATATAGCAAAAATGGTACATAGTGGAGTCCTAACACAGGTGTTCTACCACATGACCCTTGAGGGTCATTAATGGGAAGATCGGTAGGCAATAAGATGGGCTGAGATGTGCTCCCCTATATCACCTATTGCTCAATTTGGGGTCATAGATGTTTAACTCCCCCATTAGATTCTAGGTTGAGATATGCTCCTCGATGTGATTTTGAGATGTGATCTTTGATGTAGATGCAAACCGTAGATTTGGCTCCTCGCTAATGTTTCTCGGTGTGGTAGCATTGAGCTCCATGCTGACAGTGATTCTAGGTGGTAGCAATGGATCCCAGATGGATAGAGGGTGATAGCTTAGACTCCTCTTCAATGTCAAATTATTCTTATGTTAAATTTGAGAATGTTCAAAATATGAGCTGAGAAAATAAAGAGGAAAGTAGAAATAAGAAAGAGATGAACCAAGATGAACAATGATGATACATGACGATGATATACTTGAGATTGGATATGATTTGATGACAAGATACATATGACATGATACAAATGGAATTCTCCCTAGTTGAGAGAGAGTGTTAAAATAGGAAACTACGGTCAAATTCCACTTTGGATAGCTCATTTTATGGAGACGACAATTGTATTAAATTCCTCTTTTCTAGAGGACCAAAATCGATATAACAGTCATCTAATTTGGATAAGAGAAATTTTATTTTTGAATTATAAGTCCACATGTGAATATTTGATCAGGTCAGCCCTAAAGAAAAGTGGAAACCCTTGGAAGGCTATAAATACAAGTGACCTCTACCTCTGATTTGGACATTATCGTGAGACACTCTTCTATTTCTCTTTCTTGGTTTTGTCTCACATAAGTCTGAGGCACGTCCGTAGAGGAACAGGTTCTCTTGAAGATGAAATTGTAGGGTCCGAAGCTTGCATCTCTATTTTAGGGTTTTGGGCCTTAGTCGTAGGCATGACATAGGAATAACTTCACCATAGTCACTCGTTGAGCAGCTCATCCATGCGACCAAAGCATCTTAGTCGCATGCACAAATCACCCTCCATGCGACTGGCATCTAGGGTTTCAGAATCATAGTCGCAAGCTCTCCAAAGGTTGAATTCGACCACAATCACTATCTTACAAGCTCAAGGGAGTGACTGGACCTCTCCAGTTGCATGCATGATTCCTCCTCCATGCGACTAACAACTAAATGCTGGTTTTTCAGTTATCCAAAGTTTTTTCTCATTGACTGTAGTGTTTGTACTCTCTTTTGCTGAACCATTGAATGGAAATATAATAAGAAGAAGAATTTGAAGGGGTTTTCGCCATAGTAGGTTTTTCCCTCGTCTCCGACCAATCCTGGTGTCTGTATTTGTGAACGATTTTCTTCTATTGTTTCTTTATGTTCCACTTCATTGATGATGATGATATTGTTCTTTCTATATAGCTGCACATGCTACTAAACAATGATGTAAATCTGAATAATTCTATGCTATTATGGGGTGAATTTAATGTGTAAATAATGAAATTAAATTATCAAAGAAAAGAACAATATACATTAGGGGAATTTTGAGGTCTAAAATGGGCCTCCTAATGAAATTATAAAATAATAGTGGAAAAAATAAAATAAGGTTAGATTACATCATCAAATTTCAGAGGGATAAAAGAAAAAACTGTTTTTTCAACTCGTATTTTCAATTATCTCCCTATGGTTTTACTCAAATTTCAAGAGGAAACACTCATTGAATGCAAAATTTGATTCCTCGTCCAAGCAGTACCCATGTTTCATACTTTCAATGGACCCTACCGCGCGAAAAATGAGAAATACATGAAAAACGAGATTGCAATCACACTTTTTCATGTATTTCTCATTTTTCGTATAATAGGGTCCATCTAAAGTACGAAACATGGGTACTCTTTGAATAAGGAATTAAATTTTACATCCAACTTGTACTCCTGCTCGAAACGAAATTTGAGTAAAATCTTATGAAGATAAGTTGAAAATATGGGTTGAAAAATTAGATTTATTATTTTTTAATCTTTTTACTTTTTTACTCCAAAAATGGCAAATCATCCCCCATGGTTGACATCATCATATTTAATTCTATTGGTTCTTATAAAGTTTATGTGGTTGTACATTTTTCTTAGGAGGCCCATTTTAGACCTAAAAATTTCCCTAATGACCCTAGGAAAAATTAAAACTTATTAAGAATGGAACTTGGAGGTTAGTGGATCCTCATGTTGTCATCAAACCTATTGGTGACAAATGGATATATAAGATCAATTATAAGGCAGATGGTTCACTTAAAATACTATGCTTATGATCCGGATTTAAACAGGAACGCAAAAAATTACAGAGATAACCATATACACAAAGATGCAGTGGAAATAATACTTCATTTCATTAATGGAAAATACTGAAATATGCTTACAAACAGAAATGGTAATAAACTAGCTAGGGCGATGGTAGCTTATCTCTGAGAAGAGATGTGATGGCTACATGCCTCTGAACTGTGTTACAATGAGGCTCGAAGGCCTATTTATTGTTGAGAAACAATGGAAAAACCCTTAACATTCCAAAACCTAACCCTAGGAGATGAAACGCCAAACTGTGGGCCCCGTTTGGGGGTAAGTTGGTACATCAACTTCCCGAGGTCGTAACTTTGGCATATGATCTCCGTTTGACGCGTACAATAACTCATTAGAAAGATCTATCCGAGCACTATCATTGTTGGAACGGGCAACGCCATTCCATTCCATGGACTCGTGTTGCCCCCAGATTCCCCAAAAAACGTCGTTTAGGGCCTCAAAACGGCTCTGGAAGTTCAGGACCCGAAAAACTGCTAAAAATAGTAAGTTGTGCTACAATTAAGGAAACTGAAAATGCTGAGAAATACAATGGTGGGGGTCCAGGTGGACTTGATAGGTGGCCACCAATATCCACCTGGATCATTCCTCCCCCCTTAGGAAGCAATGGTCCCCATTGCGTTGAGCTCCTCCATGAGATGAGAAAACTTCTGCTGAACTTGTTCCCTGGTGAGCCACTTGCCCTGCTGAAGGAGTTGGCCCACTTTGACAACTCGATACAGTTGGATATTCTGTTGGTGAGTGTTCTTGATCTGTGTGTCCATGATCCGATCAGTTGCAGCTTGTTCCATGCAATCTGGATTTAATTCTGTGGGTTTGAGCTGTTCTGCAATGTCGGATGTGTCTAGCAATGGTGGAAAGTATGGCCGAAGGCGGTCCACATTAAATACTGGGTGCAGGCCAAGGAATGGGGGAATGCTGAGCTCAAATGCATTGTCTCCCATAGCCTTAGTAATGGTGTAAGGACCATATCGGAGTGGTCTCAATTTCCGATAGGCTCCAGTAAGGCGTTCCTTTTGCAAATGCAACCAGTCTTTGTCGCCCACCTGAAACTTGTGTGGCACCCGATGTTGATCATGTCGCTGCTTGCACTTGGCATTTGATTTCTCAAGAATTTCATGGACCTGCTGGCGAATATGTTGGATGCGCTCAATGAAGCTGGTGGCCTTATATGTTTCGGACTGGACATGAGCTGAATTCATGTGAGTAGCTGCAAGTGGCATGGCCACATCAATGGGGCATAGTGGCTGGAATCCCAAACCCACCTGAAAAGGGCTATGGCCAATGGAGCTGTGAAGAGCTTGGTTGTAGCTGTGATGAACGTAGGGGAGGCTCTCGTACCATGTGCGTGGATGCTTTGAGTTATACATGCGCAGAATGTGCACAATCATCCTATTGACAACCTCTGTCTGGCCATCAGTTTGAGGATGGAAGGCTGTGGACTTCGTGAGTTTGGTGTCCAGCATTGACCAGAGGCTGGACCAAAAGGTGCTGAGAAACCGACTGTCCCGATCTGAGATGATAGACTGTGGGATCCCAAAGTGCACCCACACTCGTTCAAAGAAGAGTTTAGCAGTGGCTTCTGCTGTGATATTCTTCTTGCAGGCCATCATAATGGCCATCTTTGAGAACCTGTCGACGACCACAAAAACACAGTCATTTCCATGCTTAGTTGAAGGAAGGCCTGACATGTAATCCATGGAGATGGATTCCCAAGGTCGACTAGGGGTAGGCAATGGGGTATAGAGACCTTGCTTCTTAATGGTCGGTTTGGCAATGGCACAGGCAGTACATGATCGGATGTACTTCCCAACATCCTGTCGAAGATTCGGCCAATAGAAATAGTTTTGCAGTAATTCCACTGTTTTCTCGACCCCGAAATGCCCAGCAACCCGACTGTAGTGTGCTTCCCAAATCATCTTGGCACGCTCGCTTGAAGGAACACAGAGGTGACCGAGGTGGCATAATAGGGCATCCTGGAGGTGAAAATCTGCAACCTGCCGACCCTCCAAGAGTGTCTGGTATGTGTGGCCGAATTCTGGGTCGCTTTTGTAGAGAAGTGGCCAATCAGAAGTCTCGTGCCCGCAAGAGTTGAGCACGGTGGTTAGCGCCATGATCGGTGGTCGAATGAGGCAATCTGCAACATTATTGGTGCTGCCCTTTTTATACTTGATATTCAAGTGAAACTGTTGCAGGTATGTATACCACTTCTGATGGCGATCATTCTGCAATTTCCCTTGGGTCTGTATGAACTGCAGAGGTCAGTGGTCTGTGTGGATGACCGTTTCCTTCCCCAAAATGTAATGCTTCCATTGTCGGCAGGCCTGTACAATGGAATACATCTCTTTATCATAAGTGGGGTACTTCCGGACTGTGTCTGAAAGTGTTTCACTGTGATATGCCACTGGATGTCCATGTTGAGTAAGGACTGCCCCAATAGCATAGTCAGAGGCATCTGTCTCGACCTCAAATGGTTGTTGTAAATCTGGTAACGCGAGCACTGGTGCCGTGCAGAGGCGATCCTTCAACCCCCTGAATTCCTTCTGTTGAGATTCAGACCAAAAGAATTTTGCTTTCGCCCCGCCCTTGGTGACTTGACTCAAGGGCCAAGAAATATGAGAAAATCCCAACACAAACCTGCAGTAGAAGTTGGCAAGACCTAGAAAGCTGCAGAGCTCTGTTAGAGTGGTTGGAGAGGGCCAATCTCGAATGACTTGGACCTTGGCTAGATCGACATGCACCCCCTGTTCATCAATGATGTATCCCAGATACTGAACCTCGGTCATGCCAAAAGTGCATTTCTCCAAATTGGCACATAGCTTGTGTTGCTGCAGTGTTTGGAGAACCTGTCGGATGTGGTGGAGGTGCTCTTCCCAACTTTGGCTGAAGATCAGAATGTCATCCAAGTATACTACTACAAAGGAGTTGGTGAATGGCCGCAAGATGTCATCCATTAGCCTCGTAAAGGTTGCAGGAGCATTCGTCAATCCGAAAGGCATGACCAACCATTCGAAGAGGCCCTCCTTGGATTTGAAGGCAGTCTTCCACACATCTGAGGGTTCAATTGGTACCTGGTGATATCCTGACTTCAGATCGATCTTGCTGAAATATTTCGCCCCCTTTAGTTGGTCTAGGAGGTCATCAATCCGCGGGATCGGGTACCTATTACGGACAGTGATCTTGTTTAGCGCCCGATAGTCAATACAGAGTCTCCACGTCCCATCCTTCTTCTGTACCAACACTATCGGGCTCCCACAGGGTGAAGAACTCGGACGGATGTGACCTTTCTGCAGGAGCTCTTGAATCTGCCTCTTGATTTCATTGTTCTCCAGAACAGAGCGCCGATAAATTGGTCCATTGGGTAGCGATGCACCTGGGGTCAGATCGATGGAGTGCTTGACTTGACAGTGTAGAGGAACCCCTGCCGGGGAGGTGAAGATGTCTTCGTACTCCTCCACAATCTTGTCCATCTGTAGCTGCCATGTAGAGGGACCCCGTTTGGAGGCCACGGCCACTGTCTTCTTCTTCCCTTGAGGGCGTATCATCAGGAAAACAAATTTCCTGGTTTTGGAAATGATCTTACTGCATTGTTTTGCAGTAATCAAAGAGATGGCGGCAGGTGGTGCTACCTCTGGTATCCTGAACAACTTATTTCCCAATGTAATAATAACAGCACGGGGCCTTGATTCATACACATCATGTCGCTTCCACAAGTATGGTTGTCCTAGTAATACATCACAAACTTCAAGGGGAGCAATGTCACACAATACCTCATCCGTGAAGGGCTTGATGTTGTATGGAAGGCGACACTGCTGGCTCACGCGAAGATCTCGCCCTTGGTGAAGCCACCCAATGGTGTATGGTTGTGGATGTGTTGTGGTCGGTAAGCCCAACCGCTTCATGACCTCTGCCGAAATGAGGTTCTTTTGACTCCCGCTATCAACAATGAACTGTATCTGGGAGCCTTTACCCACATCTGGGAGTGGAAGAGACGCTCCTCCTCCTCTGGATCTTCGGGTTCATTTTTCTGGATCTTTGCAGTAGCAACAGTGGCGCTGGGATCCGCATCAATGATCTGCTTCCATTTTTCATACCCCGTATCGGGTTCTGACTCAGAGTCAGAACATGCATCTGATTCTGAAACCTTTAGCTCAGCCACCAGTGACTGCTTGGCCCGACACTCACTTGTGTTGTGAGTGGAGCTCTTATGGAACTCGCACCATTTTCCAGTGTCCTTTCTCGGCTTCGCAGCGTTGCTCTTTGCTTGTAGCTTCGGCTGGTTGTCTTGGGCTGTCCTGCCTTGGCTTTGTCCTTTGTTCTGTGGTTTAGGGGCACCTTTCCCCTGCTTTGGATTCGCAGATCCAAAGTCTCGTTTTTTTTGTTTAAACTTCTGCTCGACCTTGACAGCATACCGGTATGCTGCGCCGAGCGAGGGGATGTTTAGGAACTATATTTCTTCCTGGATGTACTTGTGCAAGTAGCCACGGTATTTGAGTATCAAATGTTGCTCCGAATCCTTGATACCCAACTTTGTGCGAAGGGTATGGAAAAGATTGGTGAACTCCGGCACGTCTTGGTCCCTTCCCTGCCGCAGCGTGGTCCACTTTATGTATTCATCCTCATAGCTTCCGACAGGGTAGTACTGCTCCTTGATGGCATCCCAGAACGAATCCCAGGTGGGTGCGGCTGAAAATAGTGAGCCAGTACTTTCATCCTTCTGCTCGCAGTAGGTTTCCCACTAGTCCTTGACGTGGGGGGCTGCTTTGAGAAGAGCAAAAACAATCTTTTCCCGACTCGAAAATTCATGAACAGAAAAGTAACCCTATAGCAGATTTAACCATTTATCTACAGCATCGGCGTCTATCTTACCCTCGAATATGGGGATTTCAAAATTAACTTGTACCTTAAAGGGTGTGGCGTTTCCAGAGGAGCTGCTGGAAGCCGATGCGCCGCTTCTCGGTAGCCGCTGAAGGATCTGCGCAAAGCTGTCCATCATCGCGTTCCGTTGTCGCTCGAGCGCTTCTTCGAGCAAGATTTTGATGGGATCTCCTGCCCCCTCGTCTTTCTTCTCGTCCGCCATGGGAGGCCGTCGGGATTTGCAAGGCTGGTCTTGCAAAGGTTCAACCAGTTCAAGCCCTAACTCCTTATATCCCGACCTTGTTGGGGACATGCAAAGAAAAACAGAGAAAAAGCAGACCGCTCTGATACCACTGATTCGGATTTAAACAAGAACGCAACAAATTGCAGAGATAACCATATACACAAAGATGCAGCGGAAATAATACTTCATTTCATTAATGGAAAATACTGAAATATGCTTACAAACAGAAATGGCAATAAACTAGCTAGGGCGATGGTAGCTTATCTCTGAGAAGAGATGTGATGGCTACATGCCTCTGAACTGTGTTACAATGAGGCTCGAAGGCCTATTTATTGTTGAGAAACAATGGAAAAACCCTTAACATTCCAAAACCTAACCCTAGGAAATGAAACGCCAAACTGTGGGCCCCGTTTGGGGGTAAGTTGGTACATCAACTTCCCGGGGTCGTAACTTTGGAATATGATCTCCGTTTGACGCGTACAATAGCTCATTAGAAAGATCTATCCGAGCACTATCATTGTTGGAACGGGCAACACCAGTCCATTCCATGGACTGGTGTTGCCCCGGATTCCCCAAAAAACGTCGTTTAGGGCCTCAAAATGGCTCCGGGAGTTCAGGACCCGAAAAACTGCTAAAAATAGTAAGTTGTGCTACAATTAAGGAAACTGAAAATGCTGAGAAAGACAATGGTGGGGGTCCAGGTGGACTTGGCAGGTCGCCACCAATATCCACCTGGATCAGCTTAGAAGGAAGGTGTTAACTACACAAAGATATTTTCTCCTACAACAAAATGGGGCACAATTAGAACTCTGTTTTCTCTTGTAGCTTAAAATAGATGGAAGATACACCATATGGATGTTAAGAAAAACCTTTTTTGAATGAAAATTTGAAGGAGGATGTTAAAATGTTTCAGCCATAAGGTTTTTCTATCAAAGAAGAAGAACAAAAGGTATGTAAGGTGGTGAAGGCTTTGTATGTACTGAAATAGACATCTTACACATGGTATGAAAAATTAATTGAACACCTTCTCAAGTTGAATTATAAGTTATTTGATCTAGTTGGAAATTCAGTTGTATATTTGGTTGTCTATGTAGATGATTTGATGATCAGAAGAAATAATGATGACTATATGGAATATGTTAAAAGAGAATTATTGGAAGCTTTCAACATGACAAATTTGGGTTTATTACATTATTATTTAGGGATTGAAGCTGATTAGAAACCCATATATATTTTTATTTCTCAGAAGAACCATATTTGACAACTATTGGACATATTTGGGATATAGGAATGTAACCCGATTGCTACTCCAATGGATAGAAATTTGAATCTTACTTCCAATGAAGGAAGTACGCTTGAAGATCCAACAAAGTACAAAAAATTTGTTGGAAGTTTGAATTTTGTAACTACTACCCGACCTGGCATAGCTTTTTCTATAGGGATACTTTCCAGGTTCATGCATTATCAATGTGAAGGTCATTGGAATGCAAGAAAGTGAGTGGTCAAGTGTTTGAAAGGCAATTGAATGAACATAGGGCATCAAATATTCCAAAGTTGCAAATTTCCATCTCACTGGCTATTCAAATTGTGATTTTGATGAAGATAAGGAGAATGAGGTCTCTACTTCTGGTTATTTGATGAATATTGGATCAACAACTATCAGTTGGAGATAACACAAGTAATATGTTCATGTTGATTATATCACCAAAGTCAAATATGTTGCATCAAATCAAGCTACAGAATAAACCATTTGGATTTACAAAGTACTCGAATACTTGCAGAAGAAACAAAAGGCCTCAACTCCATGGCGGAATAAACTCCATAATGAAAAAGAAATTGCATTGATTTTGAATACATTCATTTATACAAACATAAGGTAGGTACGAGACAATTATGTCTTGGTAACTTATTAGCTGAAAGTAAAAACTAACAACTAATTACTATTTTACAAACATAATCCCAAAGGTTTAGTTAACATTCCCCCCTTAATCCGAAGGAACATTTGACATGCCAAGTATCATTTAGAACTTTTCAAACTTTTCACATCCAAGTTCCTTAGTAAATATGTTTGCGATATGCTCTAAAGTAGGACAATGTGTCAGATAAATAACTTTGGCCTCTACATAATGTCGAATCAAGTGGTATTTGGTATTAATTTGTTTGCTTCGATCATGAAAGTTGGGATTCGCCCTGTGTAAGATTTAATAATAAAATAAAATAGGTTACATTCATCAGAGTTCAAAAATATCAGAAACGTCTATGCACCAAAAGGAATAAAGCATTAAGATAATGATTTTGGATAGGAGGTTTCCATCTTTTGCATGTGTAGCCACCATAATATGTCCAAAATTGATAAATAGAAAAATCTTGGAAACTAAGGAGAGGATAGGAGAAGCCTCTAAGATGAATCCATTAGGAACCATATCATGTACAACAATAAAAAAAATACTAAACAATGACACAAAGGATGCTTCACGAGATGGAAAAGGAGCCAAATCAGATTTCCCTACCCTGCAAGAAGCTTTGAAAGTATCCGTCCAGATGTGGTAAAGATTCCGCATTTGGAAATTAGGCTAGCCTGACTATTCTATTCCCCGAAAATGTGATCAAAGGTGATTCAAGTAGAACAATCCTTCACGTAAGAGATCTTCTCCATCCAGTGGACTAAGGAGGGCACCGAAAGGGAAATATTTCCCAAGGCCCAATCAATAACCACCTTTGAGTTACCAACAATGTGAATCTCATCCAAGGTGAGCTAAGAGGCACAATCTAAAATGCTCCAAATGGCCAAGAACTTCGCTCTCATGTTAGTGCTTCTGCCCCGAAACCAATAGAAATGAAAATTTAGAGAGGGGTTGAGGAGAATCATGGCACCCCATCTTCCCATTTATGGCAACATTCCTATGTTATATCTTAGGTCTTAGGTCTTACACGCTCTAAAATTTATAAAATTATGATGGCTAGTTCCCATAATTGAATGTTAGAATAATGATTATTAAATTTCAATGGCCATAATTGTTGAAGTAAGTGTAAATTAATATGTAAAATCTTATTGGAAATTATGACAAGTAGCTTTAGAAATTTAGTGATTGAATATCAAATTTAAGGTTATTGAATTTGAATGGTCGTATTGTTGAGGTTTAAATTTTGTTATCGGAAACTTTATGAATAAAACTCTATAAGAAATTTGGCTTGTTTAACTTTTCAGGTAGCACCTTACTCATCATGAGATACTAGAAAGTCTAATGATTATCACACAAGTTTTGAGAGCCTTAAATAGATGAGGACACAAAGTAGCCAACACAATTAATAGGTCAATGGTTAAATTAGGAATAAATTGTAAATAAAATTAAAATACTTTAGAAATAATATGAAAAGTCAAAAATCAAATTACAAATTTTAATAGAAAAAGAATATGGAACAAT
Organism: Pinus tabuliformis; assembly: GCA_031772625.1. Lineage (NCBI taxonomy): Eukaryota > Viridiplantae > Streptophyta > Pinopsida > Pinales > Pinaceae > Pinus > Pinus tabuliformis. The sequence goes on from CM062816.1 coordinate 2,091,124,639, forward strand.
TAATAGGTCAATCATAACACTAAGGAGAAATTGTAAATAAAATTAAAATATATTAAAAAATAGTAGTTAGAGGTCATATATTTCCTCGATATAATCCATAAGCTTAATTGGGAGGATTGCAAAAAGAAGAACAATTTAGGAGGGTGGAAAGCATTGTATGCTCTAAGAGACATATTTATGGGATTGGAAAACTATCAAAGTGCTCTTTGGGCTCCTAGTTTTTCTAGTGATATTATATGGGTTAAACTGTGGGCTAGCAATATCCTTGTCTCAAAATGGAAGCAAATTGAGAAAATAAAAAAATGCTTGATCATGGGCAAATTCAAAATAAAAAGTTTGGTTCCTTATGAGAAAATGTTGAGTGAAAAATGAGTAGATCCCATCGAAGAAATTGCTATGGTGCATCTCATAAGGTACTTAAAAAGAATTGAGCAAATGAGAGTAGGTAGATGGCCTAAAGTTATTTACAATGAAGGCATGAGTGAAAGAAACAAATCATGTATGAGACAAAACATCAAAAGGATGCAAAAATGGAATATTTACCTCAATTCGTGTCCCACAAAAAACAAGGAGTTAAAGAATTTTGTTATGGAGAAGCTCCGTAAGCATATATGGGGAAAAAAGTTGAGTAGAGAGAAGAAGTACTATGTCTAGGAATTCAACCCCACTTGTGATCTCCAACAAAAAGAGTACATTGGATCTAGCATTCGATGGAGAGAAAAGATTATTATTTCCCAATTAAGAACTAACTCACATCAACTTCGATGAAAAATCTGTCGGTAGAAAAGACCTAAAGAAGATTGGGAAGAACGGGTGTGTTTTTTCTGCAATTATGGGGTAGTGGAATTAGAAAAACATTTCATTTTGGAATGTGATGCTCTCAGAACATGAGAGGCAGTTACAACAATATGTTAACATCGATTCCTTGGCATTGTCTTTCAGTGAGGGCATTGTTAGAAGGTTGAGTCATCTCATCATTAATTTGAGTAAGAAAAGGATTGAATTACAAAAAGAGAAAAGTAAGGAGGCTGGTGATGCCATAGTTTATTTTTTTTTAATCTCGTGGATGTTAAATTTCATTCATTCATTCAATCCATAGTTCCTCACATCACCTGAAATCTAGTAAAAAAAACCTTCTAATCATCCTCGAGTGAAAACCCAAGATTCATGGAAATAAGTTAATCACCAACTATTTTTATATTTACCATTTAGTTTGGTATTTGTGATATTCATTAACCAGAGGTTTATCTTGTGAATTTGTGGATTGATCCATTAATACACATTAAATCAAATTCTCAAAGATCTAACTCCAGCGCAATATGCTAATAAAAGAACCCAATTGCGATAGCTATAGTGGAGGAAAGTTCATGACTGTGCCCGCTAAATAATTTATTATTGTGGTCAACGAAACGAACATAAGTTCGTCAATATAATTAACAAAACGAGTGATAAAGCTCATAATTAACCCAGTAAATGTGATGATGTAAAACATTATTTTTTATTCAAATTAAAAATTAAAGAATTATTTTTTATTCTGAAAACTCTTTTTTCTATTTCTATTTTGATTGGGAAGAGTTTAAATTTATTATTATAATTAATTATTCTTAATTTATACAATGAAAGATTTAATTTAAATTTATCATTATAATTAATTATTCTTAATTTTTATGGTCAAAGATTTCAATTCCTTATTAACTTTACATTTTTGTTTTTCTACGAAATATATACACCTCACATACTTGTGAGATTACTGTATTTATATTTAGAAAATAGATAAAATTTCCACCCACAAAATTGTTTACAGTGATGCAACAAACTCATGAACTTACTTGTCGCTGATTGAGAAAAAATATGACTCTCTTTTTCTTTCATTATATAAATCCTACTATCTAAGAATCATTCCCACAATCAAACTAATTGCATCCCTTCTCTGATCACAATCAAACTAATTTCATCCATTCTCTGATCCCAATAAACTTGTGATACATAATGATTTTCATTTATGTTTGAATTATAGTGGAATTACATTTTTAATAGGTAATTTCATGGTTTATATTGTATTTTTTTAACATTAATATAGTTTGAATGGATTTAATGGATAAACATATGTATTTCCTTTTGAAAATTCATATGTTCAAAGTGATAGGGATAATATATATATACAAATTTATGTATGTTTTTAGAGATTTTAAAGGTTAAATGGCTATGCAGAAGTGAGCACCTTACTTGGTAAATAGGAGAATATCATACAACAATTTGAGGTACAAGAAACTTCTAGCAAATTATATTGTTACACATTTAAATTTAATATATTTACTATTTGTATATAAAACATCCACCATGATTATGTTGTTTGTTTTTTTCCTAGTAAAAAACTGTAATTTTATTTATACAAATAAGAAAAATACATTTTGTAAATGCACAAACTAAGTGTGTATCCACAAGACTAAAAATAGTATATGGGACTTCTTTTGCAATTCAATCCTTTTCTTACTCAAATTGATGATGAGTTGACCCAACCTTCTAATAGTCCACTCTTGAAAAGACAAAGCCAAGGAATTAATGCTAACATACTCCCATCACTGTCCCTAATGTCTATGAAAGGATCACATTCTAATATGAAATTCTTTTCTCATTCCAGTGCCCCAGAAGTGCAAAAAGCACACACTCATTCTTCCCAAGCTTCTTTAGCTCTCTTGCACCCTCTCGTTTCACATCAAAGTTTATGTGAGTTAGTTCTTGATTGAGAAATAAGAATCATTTCTCTCTACAGAATGCTAGCTCCCAATAAATGCACAAACTAAATATGTATTCAAGTAAGATCTGCGGAGATTAGTATCATTTGACCCCACTTTTGAAATAGAAAAACTTTGCAAACAAAAACCTGGAGCTCAAACAACCAAGGCAAAACAAACAAACAAGGTAAAGTAGATGGGAAGATGACATCATTCAAAAACAATCACCAAAAAACAACATGGAAAATAGTTGAACAATAAATGCCTCCGAAGAAAACCCTTAGGTACTGTGCACAACAACATAAAAGACATCGACGATGGAAAATAGGCAAGGTCAGCACCAATCCAACGAGAGAAACCCTCAGCAAAGATGCATCTAAGAATGAGAGCCAAGGACAAGGATCATTGACTCAAGTAAAATGCCACCAAAACCCCCCCAAAATGAGTCACACAAGCACCTCAACGAGAGCTCGATACTGACAACAAAGGCGAAGGCAATTGGAGAATTCATCAAGATCATGGTAGATGGGAAGGGCATCACAAAACATAGGGCAACAACGACTAGGGTTCCCAGTTGTTAATTCCCCTCAATTCCCCCTTCACCATAGTTACCAAATTCAGGTGAATCGACCCAAAAGATCCAAATATTCGTGGGTTCGGTTCGATTTGTCTACTAGCTCGTACGAGTTTAGCTTTCTCTCACTATCATTCTGAACCCGATCACTATCCCTCAGTTTCGTCAATCTTGGAAATAATGATTTAGTGGCCAAATATTCCTCTTGGTCCACCAATTAAGGATTGAATCAAGAGAACCTTGAAAGGATTGGATTTACTGCTTTTTGCAATTCTTCCAAACCAACTACCAACCAGGGGTTAAGGAGAAGTTAGGAAGGAGGTATCTTACCCTATGAACAATATTTATCCTCTCCTTTCTTTTGAGGATGTCCCACCCAAAAAGAAAGCGATATATATGGTAAAAAACAAAAATTTGTATATTACATTAACCAAAGTAAATTTATATTTAAAAACATTTAAAAATATGTAAAACACATAGAAAGAAATAGAAATTTCTATATTACAGAATTTGAAATAAAGTAAATTCTATATTTAAAAAAATATAACTGAACAATTACTGTTATGGAATTCAAATAGAGGTTCTTTTCTACAATTTATAATAAAAAATTATTTTGCTAATATTATTCTTCATTATTGTTGAATAAATTTGGTTTTGATAAAGATTAGTTAAATGAAGTTGAAATTTTAAATTTGTTTAGCAAATCTTATAACTTTAGTATCAAATTTTTATATAATTATCTAAACTTTGAATTTAATATTCTTATATTTCATTGTATTTAGAACTTGATTTATTAGTTGATAATTTAGCTTTCATCTGTTAATCTCAGGACTATTTGAAACTTTGAACTAATGCATGCATTCTCTTTTCAGAAATGAGGATCTTTTTTACATTTTCAAAGACTTAAATTTACCAGTATGTGGAGATCACTTAAGCCTATTTTTAATATTTAGTATTCCATCTTTTACATAGGATTTAGTTTTGAGTTTTCATTCCTAGATTTTACTTTACATGTTTTAGTTTGTCCCTCATTTGTTTCTTATCATCCTAAATAGGAGGTGTTGTAACACCTTAGACAAGAGAGGTCATTGTTAGAGATAAGTAAACATGACTATTCTTGTGAGAAAAGATTTTAATAACTTTTTTTTAAAAATTTGAATATAAGTATTGGTCTTTTCAATTTTTAAAAGTTTGAAAAAATGTCTCTATGATGCATACTCTCAAATATTTTCCGTATTGAATTTTAGATAGTCTATATATATATATATATATATATATTATATTGAATGGAATTTGAATTCAAACTTGAATTCAAATTTGGTAACTATGCCCTTCAGCACACTAGTTGTTGTCGCTATTGATATTTATGAAATAATTAAAAGAAACTTCAGTATGAAATACCAACAATATCATTGTCCATGACACTCTTGTAGATTATTAATCTTTTCTTTCTCTTACAAAAGTTCTAGAATTCTCTTCCTACTTGTTAATTCAACTGATTTATAATGTGAGTTACATGATAACCCAGCCTTGTTTGTACCTCTTCACCTCCTTTTCAGCCTTGTTTGTACCTCTTCACCTCCTTTTCAGTTGTCTGGACTAATGCCATCTCCTATTGCATGTTCCCATTTTCCAATAAACTCTTGCACACTACCAATGCCTCTATTTCCCAGTGCCTGTTCCCATTTGCCAAGAATACTGGTGCACCTTATGTAGAGTTTAATTTAATTCTTTCTCGTCATAACCACTCCAATCATGTTATAATTTTTTCGTAAGAACATATCAACTCTGGCATTTGGAGGCATCACTTATACGCTAGCATAAAAATACTGAAAGTAAATCTTATCACTAAATCTGATATATGGAGTTTTAGTGTACTCTGATTTACGGAGTTTTGGTGCTGCAATTAATCCCACCCATACATATATATATATATACTTCTTTACATGCTGCTCAATCAAAATAATGACAATTAAACGGTTATTAAAGGCATTAAGACCCTATAAACTTAGGCTACAGATCCACTCGCTAAATGAAACTTTGAATCATAGGAGCACCATTCAGGTGTCAATTTGTTATTTGGTTCTCATGAAAATGTTATGTTCAGCCACGCCAACACATGAAATCACGCGTTTCGCATGGAACAACAACTTCCATTGTGTTCACGAAAATTGTATGTTCTCTGGCCATAGTTGCAGGTTTCTGTTATGTTCTCTGGCGACAACTTGTGTTGGTCCATAGGTTTCCACTGTTAGAAAATGTTATCAGGGTCGAATTGATGACAACTTTGATATATTCAAAGTTTGAATGGGGTATTGTTTTTGGATTGTTATAAAAATAATTTTTAGCTCTATGAATTTGGTTAAGCTAATGAATCTAGTCTAATAGAATGAATCTTATCTAATAAAATCTTATTTTAAACATCACTCCTATAATATACGAATTTTGAGTTTTTGATTTGCATCACGTATGTACATTTAAAGTTGTCTAAGTGACATGATCAGGCATGCATAATTTTCTTGTATTACATTTTCTATAATACTACATTTTTAAATATAATGGGTAGAAAGGGATTGGAACCATTCACATCATTTTTTCATCACAATGTATTATATTTGGTTTTGTATTTTATTAAAGTTGTACCAATAGATAAGTTTGCATTAACATTGTTGTTAATTATGTCATTGTTGGAAGTTTATGGTACCAAATGTTGGGGACTTGACAATACTCAGAATGGAGGGGTGAATCAGTATTGTACAAATTGATCAACTTATACCAATTTTCCCCCTTTATTTACAATTGATTAATTGATTGATTCTTTTTTTTTGCTAAAGCAAGAGTCGGACCTTATATTTCATTAATTAGTAAATAAAATACATAAAATACAACATTCCTCAGTAAGCTGTGGACCAAGGAGAAAACCCAACACTAACTGTTAATGGGCCAGAGGCAAAAGCCCTGATCCCTGCAACCAAACCTCAAAACTTTCTGGAAACCAGCAAGCAAGAATCTAGAGTCAGACCCGAAGCGAAAAAATGTGCTATTCTATAAAGATTTCATGTCCACATAACTCACAACCCGCGAATCTGTGGAACAGATAAGAAAGGCGCTTCCCGCCAAGAACAATTTGCTTCCTGCCAAGAGTACTAAACACTAACTCCTCCCGCCATTTTCCTGACTAGCATCTTTAATCTCAACCGTCGAACTTTCTCACCCCATCCTACGGATATGGCCAATATCGCTGTGCTTAGAAGCACGAAGTTTACCCATATAAACCCACCAATATGCTCGATCAATCCCATCCGTAGATCTGCAATGCAAGATCCAACGGTTGAGGATCATATTGCACTAGTCTACATCACCGAACAATAGTGTGCGATGAGGGCGATATTCCATCCAACCCCACTGCCACATGGGGCTCATTGAATGGAATCACTCCCAAATAGGAAAAACCACTTCCCGCTTGTAAGGCTTGTAATCACCAAAAAACCGCCCTGAACGCGTTATTACGAACAAAGAAGAAAAACCCCGGTTTTTGAGGCCGCTGAGAGTTCCCGGTTTTCGGCCTCTCGCTGCATCTACTTTACCTAAACCACTGTGAGATGCAGCTCCCGCCATCCTACTTGTCATCCAAAAAACCAAATCACCCATGCTGCTACCTCTAGGAGCCTCTATGAAAGTATTGACCCGAGTTGCGAAGGCTGGCCATTGCTTGCAACCCTCTAAAGACCCGACTGTGAACAAACCGCTAATCATAAAGCTGTTGAGTCATCTGAACCCCACCTCCATGGCTATGTTCCGAAACACCATCCTATCTTCATTTGCTTGGTCGTGACAATTTGCCTTTAATCTGTTCTGAGGTAGCTCTTGCCAATTCATCGCAACCCTATTTTCTGTGCAGATCACTCCTTGATTTGCCAGAAGATCCGCCAATTTATTCGCCATTCTTCGTACATGTTTAAAACTAACTGTTCAAAGGCACTGGAGGTGACTATGAATCCATTGAAAGAACTGGATCAGGCTCTAGTTTCTTGAGGCTTTTTTTGGCTTGGTGCCCCAACTGATTCTCTTGACCGAGTTAATGGTTAACTCATAATTAGCTTCAACAATCACATTATGGCGATTATCTTGAACCAGGAAATCTAAACTTTGCTCCATAGCCATTAATTCTGCCATATTGTTGGTGGCTCTTCCTAAATGGCAATAGAAGGGTTGCCTTTTGAAGCACCATCAATGTTGAATTTCAAAAAACCATTAGGGGGAGGATGCCAGAAATCTAGCTCAGGATCCAAAATTAAAACCTTCCTATCCAGGCCTTGAGGAATATGTCCCTGCAACCCTAGATGACTGAGAATCCTCAATTCTGTTACAGAAGGTGGATTCTTAGAGGGATTTCGGACTATAGTGCCCACTGTCTCCTTAAGCTGTTTTAAGATCTGTTCAAAAAGGCAAAGGGATGGCTTATTTTCATTCTTGAAGATTATATTGTTCCTTTCTTTCCAGACATTCCAAATAATGAAGCTTGGCGTAAGAGCCCAAGCTAAGCCAAGAACTTCATAATATGAAAAATTTCTTCTCCAGTTGTTTAGGGTGTTGATAATACTTCCTTTGTCGCTATCAGACTATTGGAAAATGGTGGCGAAAGAATCCCACAACCAAGAGGTAAAAATGCAATTGTTGAGAAGGTGCTTTTTGGCCCTTCTACTCACCGTGCAGCACCAACCACAAACGTGCAATGCCACCTCCTGAACGTGCAACACCACTTCAATATGACTTTTGACTACCTTCTCGATGTCCAAATTGAGCATGGAATAACTCATTGGAAACTGTGTCGAGTCTACTTTCCAAAACATCTTCAAGTTTTCAATTTGGAGCTCATTTTCCCTGTCAAAAGCTCAATCTCCCAAGACTGGTCAAAATGTGCAGAATGAGGCTGCCAAAATGCAGAGTGTTGTTTCAGTCAACTTTTGGAGGCCTTCCTCAACTCAAAATTGACCTCATGATAGCTCATTGAAAAGGTACCTTTGTATAGTTATCATTTGACTCATCAATCAAGTCTTTTGTACATTCCATATAGAGGAAAATGTCAGGCCAGGGTAAGTCCAGACTTCGCAGAAAAACTGATTGATTTATTTCATTAGGTAACTATTGTTTATATACAGGAATGTGACTGATCAGTTCATCTACTTGATGACTGTTCACATTCCAGGTACACCCAACCGCTAAGGATTAGGTGTCAACAATTCCCCCTCTTAATCTGAAGGGATGTTCGTGAGTCCAAGCATCATTCTGAATCTTTCAAGCTTTTCTCTTCCAAGCACTTTGGTGACGATGTCTGCAATTTGCTCATTTGTGGAACAATGACAGAGATGGATTGTTTTGGCCTCAACATGATGTCGGATCAGATGATATTTAGTATTGATGTGCTTAGTATGATCATGGAATTTTGGGTTCTTGGCCAACTTTATTGCAGAGGTATTGTCAATCATGAGTGGAGTTGATTGTACTTTTTTTACCTGCAAATCTTCAAGAATTTCCTGAGCCACACAATTTCTTTCATTGCTTCAGCTGCTGCCACGTATTCTGCTTCTATTGTGGAATCTGCTGGAACTGATTGTTTGCGTGATCTCCAAGAGACAACTCCTGATCCAAGACTCATAGCATATCCTGAAGTAGATACTCCAGTTTCTTTGTCTCCATCGAAGTCTGAATCAGAGTATCCAATCAAGCTGAAGTCGTCCACCTGTGTATACTTGATTCCAAGGTCTTGAGTTCCCTTCAAGTACCTTAGAACTCTTTTTGCAGCAGACCAATGTCCCTCACAAGGTTTCTGCATAAACCTGGAGAGGATTCCAATAGCAAATGAAATGTCTAGTCTGGTAGTAGTGAGGTAGATGAGACTTCCTATAAGTTGTCTATACTTTGTTGCATCCTCAAATTCCTTTCCTTCAATAGATGTGAGCTTTAAGTTTTGTTCCATTGGAGTAGTAAGAGGATTGCACTCTGTCATGCCAAATCTGTTTAACAAATCTCCAATGTATTTCTTTTGAGAAAGAAATATGGATTTTGGATGTTGGGTTACTTCAATGCCAAGATAATAATGAACATAGCCCAAATCAATCATTTCAAAACTTTTTCCTAATTCTTTCTTTATGGATGCAATATAGCTTTCATTGCTCCCTGTCATTAAAAGATCATCTACATCTACCACAAGATATACAACTGTTTTTCCAACTTTCTTGACAAATAAAGTTGCATCATCAAGATCAAAATGGTTGAAGTTGAGTTTCAGAAGATGCTCTGTTAGTTTTTCATACCAGGCTCGTGGTGCTTGTTTGAGGCCATACAAGGACTTCACAAGTTTGCATACTTTATGTTCATGTCCTTTCACAGTAAATCCTTCAGGCTGGGACATAAAAACATTCTCTTTTAGATCTCCATTCAAGAATGCAATTTTTACATCCATTTGATGGACTTTCCAACCGTTCTGAGCAGCTAGTGCAAAGAGTGTCCGGATGGTGGCCCATTTTGCTGTGGGGGAAAAAGTTTCCTCATAATCGACCCCTTCCTTCTGTGCAAAACCTTTTGCCACAAGCCTAGCTTTGTGCTTGTCAAGTGAGCCATCAACTTCGTATTTGTTCTTGTAGACCCACTTGCAGCCAATTGGTTTGGTTCCAAATGGAGGATCAACCAGCTTCCAAGTGCCATTCTTTATGAGGGCATCATACTCCTTTTGCATCGCTTCTTTCCATTCATCATGAGAAGCAGCTTCTTTGAAGGAAGTTGGTTCAAAATCTATAGACAAGTTCAATTCACAATCATAAGTAACATCCATATCAACAGGTGAATTAGAGTCATCTACATCACCTCCATTTTGTCGGTTTGAATTTATGGTTCTTGTTTTTCCAATTTCATCAGGATGAACACTTTCAAGTGTCTTTGTCAGCCACTTTGGGGGACCTTTCTGAGATGGTCCAGGCTGCTCTGTTGATTGATTTGGGACTGAATCAAGATTGAGTCTCCCAATTCTATCAATTACATCACTTAAAGCATCATCCGTTGTTGGAGTTTCATGCAGGGGAGATTGTTCTTCAGAAGAAGATTCCACATGTTGTTCTAGTATAGGAATCCCCCCTTCAAGATTTGGAATCTGATTATCAAATTCTTGAAATGATTTTGTTTTTGCGAATCTATCCAAGCGATCAAGTTGCCGCTCAACAACATTGTCAGATTTGGATGATTCAAAAAAAATGACATCTCTAGATACAACAAACTTTTTATTTACTTCATCATAGAGGCGGTATGCTTTAGATGTGTTTGAATACCCCAGGAAGATACACTTATGACTTCTAGCACCAAGTTTGTTTCTATGCACCTTTGGTATTAAAGCATAACAGGTGGAACCAAATATCCTGAGATGTTTTACCGAAGGAACATGTCCATACCACAATTCATAAAGATTCTTGTTTCTTATAGAACTAGATGGACATCTATTCTTTATATATGCAACACATAGAACAACATCAGCCCAAAACATTATCTTTACATTTTTGAAGAAAAGAATGGATCGTACTGTTAGCTACCTATATCAATAGGTTTCATATTTCATGATTGGCAATGAAAAGGTCCAAATATGCTCTGCTTTGATGAGACAAAGATCACATATTTCCAAGAGAATACAATATGTGCTTATAGCTTGATGTGGACTCAATTTTGATGGATGGTCCAACAGCCTAATCTGGATCATGCCATGTTTTAAATTTTCAGTTGTAGAATAGAGAAAGAAGTCTGTCCAAACTGTTTAATCTTGGCAGACAAGTAGCTTAGGTAGAGAAGTAAGGCTCCCAACTGCTTAATCTGGGGCCTTGGAAGAAATAAGGATAGCAGTAGATAGAAAATCAAAAGGAAAAAAGCCAGAGAAAAGAAAAGGCAAATAAGGGTCTGCAAGTCCAAGTGCACCCTCCAAGAAGAAACAAAAAAAATGCTAGGCAAATAGATGGGTAGGCAGATGGGGTTGCAGAAATGTCATTTCTTACAAATTGCATGTGTATTAGCCTTGTTCACAAAGCAAAATCAATGAATTGAGAAGGTGTTCTTCTCCATCAGGTGGCAGCAAAGAAAAGAAGCATGTCTAACCTCCCTTCTTCCCCTTTTCCCATTCATTACTAACATCCCATCATCAGTTGAGATTCATGGAAGAATTGGTGGTTTCATGGTGTTTCTTGTTCCTTCAAAAGCCACATTTCTTGTCTAAAACTCTTTTCATTTTGCTCTACTCCCTAAGCTAAGTTATTTTCAAATAAACTTAGTAATATTACCCCTCATCCCCTTTTTTTCATCCATATTAACCCTAACTCTATTATATAATTCCCCTATGTTACCCTTTCCCTAGTATTATAACACCATGGTGTATAAACCCCAAACATTGTATAAATATCCCTCCCCTTGGCATTATAGCCATATTTTCTCTGTCAGGGATCAAAATGACATCTGGTCACTTTGATAAACCTAAGTCTTACCCCCCTCCCCTCTTCTGAATCCATTTGGCCCATTAAAACCTTCATTTGCTAAGAAAACCTTGAAAAAACCCTTTTTACCTATGACCCGCTTCATTTGCAAATAACACACCAAAAACCCACTTTTTGCACTTATCCAAAGTATCGGCGCATATAATTTATTTTCAAAATACATTGAAAACATTACAAACCACCACATCCCTGAGGTATCTGCCGAGCACAAATCCCGAAAGAAGTATTCTTTTAATCCCGCCCCCCCTTCCGTATTGACCGATCACTTCACTGACCCGTCAACCGTCCGATCGAGCGCTTTTGATCGGACGGCCATTATACATATCGGGTTAGGCCCGACGTCCGAGATTTAGTACCCGAGAAACTGTCAGAGGGTGACGTCAGGCCCCTGCCACGTGTCGCCCTCACAATTTCTCGGGTTGCCCTCTGACAAAACCATTGCCGTATGGTTAGCGGTCCGAGAAAACCATTACCGCTTTTTCGTTTACCACCAGTTTTGCCATGCCCGCCTCATCACCGCGTCAGAGCCACACCACTGCCACCCCGCCGCCACATCAGCTCCTTCGTCCGCCCCCTGATATGTCTGCCACCTCACTATCCCCATGGACCAATCATAGCTCGCCACATCACCCGATGACGTCATGCTGATGTCATCCGACCTTGACCCCACCTGATGATGTCATGCTGACATCATCCAAAAAACGCGCCAATATGCCAAAAATCCATATTTTGGCCAATTTTCGCGTTTTTTCATACTTTTTGCCAATTCGATGTTGCTTTCTCTGCATGGTTTTTTCACGTCCAAACTTGCACCACCTTGCTGAAATCGATTTGGAGACCTTCGGCGCGCCATTTCTACATAGATTCGTGACCGTTGCTCGCTGTTTACCAGGTATTTACCCTTGTAAACCCTTCATATGCCTAATTTGTCTGTGAATTCCCTCAAAAAGCTTAAAAGACACCAAAACTTATAATTTGCTGGTAAAATTCCTGTGTCTAGCCCCCATTCACAACTGTGAGGTCGAAAAGCACCAGCTGAGCCTTGTTTGCCCACATTTTCATAAAAAAATGTACTCTGTTCGTGCAATCGCGAACCAGTCACTCAAACTGTACATACCTGCTAAAATAGACAGATTGAGACCAGACATTGGTCTTATTTACACTTCAAAGTAGTATTTCAATTGCTGCAGCTATTCGTTTGCCCTCTATTCCTTGAAATTCACACTTCCATTGCAAAGAAACTCCTCCGGGTTGCTCTGATCATTTAGAACCAGTTTACATACAAATCAGAAGCCTTATTAGCTATGGAGACACCAATAGCCCTGAATATCCAGCCTCTGAATGCCCCTCAAAGGGAGATAGCATGGAAAGCCCTGGGAGATGTAGATTATCAGATGTTAGATTGGTTTCCAATGGGTTCCAAGTTCAATATTCACATGCTAAATGAATTGAAAGCCCAACACCTTGGTGGAGCTGATATTTTAGGGATTTGGGACTCAAATTTGCCCATTTACAACCTCCCTCAAGTCAATGCCCTCCCAGACTTCATCCACAAGTGCCAGGAATGCTATGATCCTTGCCAGAGAGCTGTTCTGAGTCCTACAGGCTTAGTTTTGTTCTTTATCACTCCAGAAACCATAAACGAGATGCTGCATTTCCATACTGCAAGGCCATTGACCCCTCTTTCCATGTTGGATTTAATAAAGAAGGGGAGTAACTTGTCAAGTGCCCAGATTATCAAAATTAACCAGCTATTTGTACAGCCAAGCTCTGAAACTATGAGAACTCCTCCTATTGGATATCACTACCTGAATGACTTGGGCAGAATGCTAGTGGATTTGATCAGCTATGCCCTGGGGTACAAGGGAATTGAGGATGTTGATGACACTATAATGGCAATGCTGTCCATGTTTTCTCCTGGAAAGCCTCCAGCTGTACACTATGACTATGCCACCTATATTGCAGAAAAGATCCATGAACAGCTAATGAATCTACCAAGGGAAAGGGTGTTCAGATACACCTCATACATCTACCATCTGTTCTTATTTTATCAACCAGACAGTTTCTCCATTCCCCTCAAGAAGCTAAATGCCCAGGGGAATCCAAGGTCAGTTGTGTTTTGGACCTCAGTTTTCCATAATGTTTCTCAATCACCATACACATACTGTGAATTTATAGACATGTTCATTCACCCAGCTATGTCATTGTTGTATGGTGTCCCTCCTCCAAGATTGACCGATGGCATGCAGAGAATTCCCCATCTCTCCAAATCCTACAACATTGGTGATTGGTATTTTTACCAACATCACACAGTAATCAGAGTATATGGCTGTGAGTTGGACCCTTTTAGGCTTCTAAGGTATGTCCCCATGAGACTTTTTGCCTTAGAATATTTCAGGCAGTTTGGAAATGCTGACTACATTCATTTCCAAAGCAAAAACAAGAAGGTACAACTGAAGGTAAGGAGCCAGCTAGGCCCTTTCTTGTACAACAAAAGAGAGGCGGGATGGAAGGAGGCAGATATGATCCTAGCAAGCCTCAAATTGCAAACAAGTTTCAAATGGTCACCCTATGACCGTAATCATTTTATTTCCATCAGGAGGATAAAACACAAATTGGGTACCTATGCACATGTAAGGCTGCCTCATGTTGAAAAGTATGCAAATTCTTTGAGCTGGAAAGAGGGCACTCTAGAAGAGCCAATTACTAGAGAGCAAATGCTAGAAAGAGAGGCTAGGAATATGCAAAAAGAGGCTGACTTGGAAACTTGTGGATAGGTTTCCTTATCATATCAAAGGCAACTTGGAGCAGCTGCCTCTTCTTCAACAACACATCAGCAAGCTGCCATGGATACTCAACAGACAGGCATCAAAGGAAAATAAAAACAGGTGGAGAAGGAACAGCCACCTCCCATGACTGAAGGGCAAGCAGAAAAAGAGATGGAATAGCAAAGAGAAGGGTAGCATGACAGACAGCAGCCCACACAGCAAGAAGGGGCAGTTGAGGCCCCAATTCTCACTGAGCAGCAGGCTCAAGACATAGTACCTCCTAGGCAAGAAGCTGTTAATGAAACCTCAGTCCTCCAAACTCCACAAAAGGAGGATGTAAGCAGGAAAAGGGATAGAGAGACTCCCTTGACTACATCAACAAGTCATGGTGAGAAGAGGCACAGGATAAATCCCCTTTCAGAGGAAGAGATGCCTATAGGGCAATCTTTGGGTATGGGCCCGCCGAGTTTGGAGGCATCTACAAGTTCCTTCCAACAGGAACAAGAGAGGACAGTGGGAGGAGAAGTCAGCTCCTCTAGCCAACAGAGAGAGGGTGAACTGAGCATTAAACAACAGTTCATTGAAATAAAGAAAAGGAATGAGCCCATAAAAATACAGTTGTATAACCATTTGCTGAAAATGGCTCCCACCAACCAGCAGCGACTAATGTCTGCATATGATGTCCAGGAGGGCAAGATGATCATGAGTCACCTCATACCAACTACTTTGCAGCCACAGTCCCCTTCAGATTACCTAAGGACCAATCTTGAGGTCCTGGCCAAGGACATCCACCCAATGGATAAAATTGAATTGCACAAACAAACAAGTAAGATGGTATATGCTTCCTTGGCAGACAAGACATTGGATAACTACAGGCTAGAAAATAGCCTTAATAATACAGCTGCCCAACTTGAGTTGGAAAGGGCATCCTCACAAGAAAAGGACAACAAAATAAGGTCCTTAGAAGATATAATTATTGAGATTGGGCATGACCCCAAAGATATCAAGGGCATACAAGAAATATTAAAATTGAGGGATGTAGATATGTCAGCTTTAACGAGAAAGCTCAAACTCCTAGCCACAATTCACCCTCAAACAGATGAAGTAGCTCAACAAAGGCATGATCAAGATGCCACAGCTTTGTTGGTGTCTCTGTATAAACAGCTCATCCAGACACAGAAAAGCTGGGAGAATCAGAGGCTGCACAGGCAGCATTACAAGCAACTCTGAAACAAAGAGAAGAAGGTCGGACCTCCCAGCCTCCTCCTCAAATCATTAACCTTGAGGAAGCTCCTCCAACTACTATTCCTCCTCCTCAACAGACTTAAAAGGCAACACCATCTACTTCAGCACCACCAACAACAGAGCAGGCCCCTAGCATGGATATGCAAAAGCTAAGAAATGAGATTCAGGCCCTGGAAGCTCAAATGACAGAACTAAATGAGACCAGGGAGAAATTGGCCAAAGTAAATGATAGATATGATAAATCCAAGCAGTTTGTGGCAGAAAAGGGCAGGGAGATAAAAGCCCTCAAAGACAGGATCAAAGAGCTAGAGAATGAGCTCAAATTAGATAAGGTTGTGGTTGAGCTTAAAATAGTGTTGTGGGCTAATATTGGCCAGTCTATTAATGACCAATGGCAGTATATTGAAACAATCCATGAGCAGTTAGAGCTCATTCCAAAAGCACAGACTGAAATTCAGAGATCAAGGGCTGCTCTAAGCAACATGCCTGAAGTTGCCACCAAGATGATTAATGTGCTTAACAATAGAACAAGTACTCAGTTGGATACCATGGGAATTTCAAACAAAACTGAGACCATCCAGTTAATCAAGAGGGTTCTTACACTGAGAAACTTGGTGCAGACATTAGAGAGAAGAACCCAGGACATGCAGACTGAGGTAAACAGGTTTATGGAGAAATTTCAGGTATTAGAAAATAGAGGGCTCCCTAGCTTACTGAATAGCGCAGGGAGACTGTTCACACATGAGCAGTATGCCAAGAGGGTCAATGCATTTGCCACAAGTCAGATCAATGAGAAGCCCAGCACCTCAGAGGAAACAGGGCCAGCCACAAGACAGACTCTCTACAACAGAGTAGAAAGTTTATTTTTTATAATGAATGAAATTAAACACCTGTTTGAAGTGCCTCCCAATTTTTATAAATATATAGAGGCAGACGAGACTATGGATGCAATTCTCAGGCATCAACTACCTACACAAGAATGGTGGACTAAGGCAATACAGATGATTTTATAAACAGGAAGCCATTCAATAAATTTTGTTCATAGAAAATGCAAATTATCATGCACAGGACAGTTTAAAAGAATCAACATGCATTAAGGATGAAAGCTGAGCCAACTCAGTAGAACTTACAACCAACAAAGCAAGATGAGAAGCTACAGGTGTCCAGGCCGAGAAGCTACAGCAGAGCAGCTCCAAAAGCGCATTTTCCAGCATTAATGCAGATCACTACAACCGACTCGTTGGCTTCCAAGAGCCAAAATATCTTATGACAGATAGAAAGATGCATTTATGTTGTATTAAAGGCAGCAATAACTTCTTATCTGTTGTTCTGTACAAAGTTGGTGAAATATTTATTTCTCAGATGACTCAACGCCTTAGATATTTTGTAATACTGTTTGTATATATTTGCCCCTCGCACAAGCTTGCAGGGGTTGTTGTTGATTTCTCTTGAAGAAGTTCTTATGTTGTAATCTTTTCAGAGTTTAATAAACAAAGTGATGGAATTTCTCAAAGTTCTGGAGTGTTGAATGCGTTTTGGTGTTTGTTGAAAACTGCAGGATTCCTGTGTACCTCACAATACAATAAGTTTTCTGTAACTCTCTTTGTTATGTGTTTCAATCTTTTACAATCCATATATGTTTCTAGTTTCTAAGTATTTTGCAACAAAGAAAAAGAATATCCTTCAGGATTTATTCATGCAATACCCTGAGCTCAATCTATGTCGTTAATGAAAGTTTTCTTCAGCTATAATCTTGATAAGTGTAATTCTTAATTGCTGCACTTTCAGAATATATCTTTCACAGTGACCTTTGTTTCGAGAATTCAAGTTTGCTCCTGAGCAACATGTTTCACTTTCACATCACCAGCTTAATGGAGAATTCTTAATTGCTTTCTTTTGGCTGACCATACATCACCACTTAAGTTTAAATTTTGTTTGTTTGAGATACCCAATAGGCCCTGCAGTCTGAACATCATCACTCCAGCATTTCAAAACATTTCACAGCTCTAGACTCCATTGCCCAATGATATACTACTATCTGAACACTACATCTTAAGCACTGAAAGAAGTCCTTCAACCAAAACATAAACTGAAACCTGAGCATAATAGCTAGCCTAAAATACTATCAAAACAGAGACAAATCATAAAGAGAGAGCCCTCTCTGATTACAGTTTGGCTAGAAACTGTAATCCAAAGATTGGTTAGTGGTTACCCCGGCCGTATTCCCTTGGGAGTCTTAGGGAACAACCTAGGTGTTAACATAATTGGCGACTCCGCTGGGGACTTCCTCAAGATTTTCTAATTTCTGTTTATTTCTTGAAAGCTGCTCGTTCCCTTTGCTGCTAGCTTTGGAAAATATACAGTAAGTTCAAAATCTTGTCTAGCCTCTGTAGACACAGAATATCCTGCAAAATACCAAAAGGAAGTTTAGAAACTGGCTCCTAAAAGGAAAACCATACATACTAGGTCAAACCCTGACCGAGAACCACCAGCTGTTTTTGAAAATCCTAATATAATCTCTAGAATCATTAGGAAGCAGCAGGGACAGTAAACTCTTGCTGATTCAACTCCTGAAACAGGTTATCCAAACCTAGTTCCAACTCCAATCAAGGTTTTGTTTCGATATACCCTTGATTCCCCCAGTTCCCCTTCTACATCTCAGAGCCCTCCTTTCACACCTTCATCCACTGCACATACTCCTTTAACCAACATCCTAGTTTCTACCCCTCCCATTAACCCTGTTATACCAGTCACCCCGGTCCCATTCATCCCTGTCAACCCCTTAAACCCTATGAATATGGCTAACAGATACGCGCCCTTGCAAATACCAGCTAATGCTGCAGCTCTACCCCAAGACTACCAAACCAAAATCTCATATTTTGACTCCACTGGCCCTTTGACAGCTGTTCAACATGCCAAAAGGATGCAAGACCATTTTGAGACCTATGAAATAGATGATGACAGTGTGAGAATGAGGATGTTTGTTCAAAGCCTAACTGGGGATGTAAGAACTTGGTTTAGATCCCTGAATGCAAATTCCATCACAACTCCTGATGAGCTGTATCAAGCCTTTACTAACAGATGGGAGAAAAAGAAAGATCCTCTGCACATACTTGGGGAATATGACACTATCAAGAGAGGTCCCCAAGAGACTGTTTTGGAGTATTGTGCAAGATTTAACAATGTATATAACGCAATCCCACAAAATTTAAGACCCCCGCCTGATTTAGCTTTGTACAAATTCCCTGATGGTTTTGACCTTGACATGGCCTATCAGTTAAAGGAAAGAGACCCTCAAACCCTTGCAGAGGCCCAAAAGGTTGCTGTCACAGTGGAAGCTAACCTGATTGCCAAAAGAAACAGAGCAAGGTTGGAAAAGAGAACCGCTTTCAAAGAGGAACCCTCTGCTTTTGATCAAAAGCTAGATGCAATACTCATTGGAATGAAAAGATTGGGTGATAGAGTGGAATCGGTTGAGAGAAAATCATCATGGTAAGCACCACAAAACAACCCTCCTAGGAATCCAAATTTTAGGAGAACTCAAAACCCAGGCATTGGCAAGCCCAGTGCTGACCAAGACATAAGACCCCCTTTCCAGGAAAATTATGCAGATACTTCCACATCAACTGAACCCAATGAAGATTCTCAGATTAATCTAATGGGTCTAGATGGTGAAAGTCAAGTTTTCTTAACACAAGAAGATCATGATGATGATGAAATCAAACTGTTCCAAACTAAATCAAGTGAATCCTTTGACTTTAAACAAGGCTATGACACTGCTGTTTATGAAGTCCATAAACAATACAAGCTAAGGAGCAGAACTGTGAATGTAAATCAGCCTGAAAAGATAAAGGATAATCAGCAGCCTAAAAGAGCCATAGTCACAGAGCCTAATGACAAAACAAATTCACCTGCAGAAGAAGTAATTATTGAAGAGATCGTTGAACCATTGTCCTTAAAACAGCAACCTCTGGCTACTTCATCCTCTCACCCTAATTTAAATGTTACTCCTCAAGAGATGAGTAAAAAAGACAAGTCCCAAAATCAAGATAAGAATCAACAAGAAGATTTAGTGAACAAGGAAAGGACTGTTATCCATAACCATAAGACCCAATCTGAAAAACCCTTTGACCTACAAACTGAAATTGGCAAACTAAAGATAGCAATTCCTCTCTCAGAACTAGCCAAGCATGACATTTATAAACAACAGATCAAGAAGTCCCTTCAACTCACCAGCATCAAAGATGATGTCAATGTGTTGGATGACACCCCAGAATTACTGTTTGGCCCAGAAGTGGATGGAAAAATAGTAGTCACAGGGGTATTACCTTTTTATGTCAGCTTACATATTCATGATAAAATATTACATAATGCAATGTTTGACTCAGGTGCCTCTCACAATCTCATGCCAAAAGCAGTCATGGAGAGATTGAATCTGGATATAACAAGACCATACAAGGACTTGTTTTCCTTTGACTCCAGCCAAGTCAAGTGTTTAGGTCTCATAAAAGATTTATGTGTGTCTCTAGTTCAATACCCAAACAAAACAATTCTAATGGATGTTGTAGTTGCTGATATCCCACCTAAGTATGGGATGCTGTTATCAAGATCATGGGGAGCTAAACTCCAAGGTTCCCTACAATTAGAAATGTCATATGCCACCATCTCTGTTTTTGGGCAACCAAAAAGACTATACAGAGAAACACTCATGAAATACATGGTCAGCAGTGAAGAAAAGCCTCAAAACTTTCCCATATATGTTGTCCATTCAGACATAGACTCATACATTCTCTTCAATGACAGCACAACTCTCTCAGAAAATGATGTTGAAACCGAGATACTCATACAAGAGGAAGACTCTAATGAAAGAACTACCACCCATGAAACAATAGTCAATCAATCACTAGACACTGCTGCTGCTCTAGTTGTCAAGCATATTCAATCAAATGATGAGACTGTCCTAGAAGACAAGCCAGATGAAAAACCAGAACTTCAACTTACATTGCCAGCACATGAAAAGATCATTAAATCTCCTTCACAACAAGATATTCTATGGTTCCTTGAATTTGATGGCTCAGTCAACAAATTAGGGGCAGGAGCTGGAGTTTGGGTACACAATAAAGAAAACAGTCATGCAGAAGGCAGAGCCTATAGATTAAACTTCAGATGTACTAATAACATGGCAGAATATGAAGCTCTTTTACTAGGCCTCAAGTTAGTAAAGTTCTTGCAAGCTGCCAGGGTTTCAATCATGGGAGATTCAGATTTAGTTATCCAACAAGTGAAGGGAAATTTTGTCACCAATGACAAAAGACTAAGGTCTTATAGGTCTATTGTTGTTGAAGTACTAAACTCTTT
Organism: Pinus tabuliformis; assembly: GCA_031772625.1. NCBI lineage: Eukaryota > Viridiplantae > Streptophyta > Pinopsida > Pinales > Pinaceae > Pinus > Pinus tabuliformis. The sequence goes on from CM062816.1 coordinate 2,091,145,847, forward strand.
CTCTGGATTCCAAATCACTAAAATTCCTAGAACCCACAATCTGCATGCTCATAGTTTGGCCACATTTGCTAGTACTTGCAAATTACCATTGGAACCCAACAATTGTTTCACAGCTGAGATAAAACACAGACCCTCCATTCCAAACAATGTTAAAGATTGGCAAGTATTTGAGGATGATATGCAAATAAACAACTTCTTGACTTTGCAACAAGAATTTGCAGGACTAAATATTGACACTGAAAGAGCAAGTCAATCACAAATACAGTTTGAACAGAATAACTACCCAATATCACCCAGAACAGCCAAACAAATACTACATCCAACCATTTTCAACAAGGAAAACATTCAACAAATTCAACAAATTGGTTGTGAAGAAGTGGCCAATGCTGAGGATGAAATCGTAGACCTGAAAGATAATTTTTTGCCAATAGGCCTAACTCCACTAGAGGACATCTTTGATTCAAATGACATCCCTAGAAAACCAAAAATGCAGCCCCTAAATGCAGCCATTGAAGAATGCAACATTGGTACCATTGACAAGCCTAAAATAATAAAGTTGTCTGCATCCTTACCTCCTGATCAAAAACCCAAATACATAGATCTCTTTAAAGAGTTCCAGGATGTCTTTGCATGGAGTTATGAGGATCTAAAGTCCTATGATACCTCTGTTATCCAGCATACTATCCCTCTCAAGCCTGATCAAAAACCCTTTAAACAAAAATTGAGGAGAATCAATCCTATGCTTCTCCCAGCAATGGAACAAGAGGTACAGAAAATGTTCAAAGCAGGCATCATAGCACCAATCAGATTCTCTGAGTGGATTTCAAACTTAGTCCCTACAAGAAAGAAAACTGGTGAAATAAGGCTGTGTGTGGATCTAAGAAATCTGAACCAAGTATCCCTAAAAGACAACTATCCCTTACCCAAGATGGATCACATTCTCCAAAGAGTGGTAGGAGCCTCAAGGATCTCACTACTTGATGGATTCTCAGGGTTCAATCAAATCCTCGTACACCCTGATGATCAAGACAAAACAGCATTTACAACCCCATGGGGAACTTTCAAATATGTAAAAATGCCTTTTGGATTGAAAAATGCAGGGGCAACTTTTCAAAGAGCAATGGATATTGCTTTTGCTAAGGAGATTCATGACTTTTTAGTCATTTACATAGATGACCTCACACCTTTTTCAAAATCTGACCAAGAACATTTAAAACACTTAAGGCAGATTTTCTTAACATGTAGGAAATATGGAATTTCCTTGAATCCCAAGAAGTCTCTATTTGGTTTGGAAGAAGGTAAGCTGTTAGGACATATCATTTCAAAGGATGGCATAAGAATTGATCTAGATAGGATACAAGCCATCTTACAAATGCCCCACCCAAGAAATATCAAAGAATTGCAGGGATTTTTGGGAAAAATCAATTTCTTGAGAAGGTTTATCCCAAAGAACTAATCAGATTACTAAATAACATGCTAAAGAAAGATTCAAAAGTGAAATGGACAGTTGAAGCAAATCAAGCCTTTGAAGGTATAAAACTGGCCCTTACCCAAACCCCGGTCTTGACCAATCCTCAATTTGACAGAGAATTTATCATTTTCTCTTTTGCCATCCAGCATACTATTGCTGCTGTTTTGTTACAGAAAGATGACCAAGGAAATGAGAAGCCAATTGCTTTCTTTAGCAGAGCTCTTAGAGATGCACCTTTAAAATATCAAATCATGGAAAAGCAAGCTTATGCTTTGGTTAAGGCCATCAAAGACTTTAGGATCTACATCCTCTATTCACATGTTATAGCTTATGTACCAAGTCCTATTGTTAAAGACATTCTCACCCAAGAAAATTTAGAGGGCAGAAGAGGAAAGTGGATTGCCAACATTTTGGAATTTGATATTGAGATAAAACCTACAAAACTAATAAAAGGGCAAGGTTTGGCCAAACTAATGACAGAAGCAAACTTCCAAGCCTTAGACATCAACCAGCTGGACAATGAACCGGAGCTGGCGACTCCAAAGATCAATGTAGCCTTTGAACAATCCCTTTGGTACTCTGATATATGTTATGTATTGCAAAACCTGTGTGCTCCCCCAGGATTGTCCAGAACTAAATGTAGGTTCTTAAAAATGAAAGCTTCTAAATTCTGTGTTATGGATGGAAATTTATTTTGGAAAAACCATGAAGGGATATTGCTAAACTGCCTAATTGAGAATGAAACTGACAACATCATAAAAGAATTTCATGCAGGTGACTGTGGTGGACACTTGTACTGGAAGTCCACTGTGGATAAAATACTAAGGGCTAGTTACTACTGGCCCACCATGTTCTCTGATGTCAAGAAATTCACAACCTCATGTCACAAATGTCAAATGTTTCAGGGAAAGAGACAATTGTTGCCACTTCCCTTAAGGCCTATTGCAACAGAGAGACCTTTTCAACAATGGGGCTTGGATTTCATTGGAGAAATTCATCCCTCATCTTCAGGCCAACATAGATGGATCTTAACAGCCACAGACTACTTCACTAAGTGGATTGAAGCTGTTCCATGCAGACAAGCAAATGATTCAACAATCATTCAGTTTTTGGAGAATAACATATTGGCTAGATTTGGTTGTCCGGACAAAATAATAACAGACAATGCTGCTGCTTTCAGATCCAAGAAAATGGTGAATTTTTGCCACAAATTTCACATTACCTTAGGCCATTCTACTGCATACTATCCCCAAGGAAATGGCCTTGCTGAGTCATCAAATAAAAGCCTGGTAAACATTATAAAGAAAGTGCTAGAAGAGAACAAAAAGAATTGGCATAAGAAGCTTGTGAATGCTCTATGGGCAGATAGACTAACAACCAAGAGATCAATTGGGACCAGCCCTTATGAGTTGGTTTATGGATTAGAAGCCAAATTCCCTTCATCACTAGGGGTGCCTGTTATGAAACTTCTTCAAGAAAGCCAAGCTGAACCAAATGATATGCAAAGAAGGATCAATCAAATAATATGTTTACAGCAAACTAGAGACCAAGTTTTCAGCAGAGTTCAAGTTCTACAAGAAAAATTAAAGAAGGCCTTTGATAGGAGAACTAAGGCAGAAGATTTCAACATTGGTGACAAAGTCCTCAAGTGGGATTCAATAAGAGAGGATAAGGGAAAACATGGAAAATTTGATTCCCTTTGGAGAGGACCATTTGCTATCCAAGCAGTACAAGGAAACAACACTTAAATACTTAAAAGTCTTAATGAAACTAATTTGGATGAAGGTCCTATGAATGGCAGGATGCTCAAGCACTATTTTGACTACCACCCATAAGTGCAGCCTGAGTTTCCCTTTGTACATATTCAGATGTATATATTATTTTCTGTTAAGATGTAAAAATGTAGTTTCTCAAGTTTTCTTAAAACTATCAACAAAAGACAAATAGGTTCAGATATCTACCAAGAAAGGGAAGATCACAATTTTGGCATCTCAGAGCAGCATACTTCAAGTTTTGATAAAAGCAGTCAAGGAGCAAGGCAATCTGACCTGCTGTTCTTGGTCTTTCAAATGAAAAACCATCCCCATGTGGAGCCACTGTTAGCTACCTATATCAATAGGTTTCATATTTCATTATTGGCAATGGAAAGGTCCAAATATGCTCTGCTTTGATGAGGCAAAGATCACATATTTCCAAGAGAATACAATCTTTTCTTATAGCTTGATGTGGACTCAATTTTGATGGATGGTCCAACAGCCTAATCTGGATCATGCCATGTTTTAAATTTTCAATTGTAGAATAGAGAAAGAAGTCTGTCCAAACTGTTAATCTTGGCAGACAAGTAGCTTAGGTAGAGAAGTAAGGCTCCCAACTGCTTAATCTGGGGCCTTGGAAGAAATAAGGGTAGTAGTAGATAGAAAATCAAAAGGAAAAAAACCAGAGAAAAGAAAAGGCAAATAAGGGTCTGCAAGTCCAAGTGCACCCTCCAAGAAGAAACAAAAAAAATGATAGGCAGATAGATGGGTAGGCAGATGGGGTTGCAGAAATGTCATTTCTTACAAATTGCATGTGTATTAGCCTTGTTCACAAAGCAAAATCAATGAATTGAAAAGGTGTTCTTCTCCATCAGGTGGCAGCAAAGCAAAGAAGCATGTCTAACCTCCCTTCTTCCCCTTTTCCCATTCATTACTAACATCCCATCATCAGTTGAGATTCATGGAAGAATTGATGGTTTCATGGTGTTTCTTGTTCCTTCAAAAGCCACATTTCTTGTCTAAAACTCTTTTCATTTTGCTCTACTCCCTAAGCTAAGTTATTTTCAAATAAACTTAGTAATATTACCCCTCATCCCCTTTTTTTCATCCATATTAACCCTAACTCTATTATATAATTCCCCTATGTTACCCTTTCCCTAGTATTATAACACCATGGTGTATAAACCCCAAACATTGTATAAATATCCCTCCCCTTGGCATTATAGACATATTTTCTCTGTCAGGGATCAAAATGACATTTGGTCACTTTGATAAACCTAAGTCTTACCCCCCTCCCCTCTTCTGAATCCATTTGGCCCATTAAAACCTTCATTTGCTAAGAAAACCTTGAAAAAACCCTTTTTACCTATGACCCGCTTCATTTGCAAATAACACACCAAAAACCCACTTTTTGCACTTATCCAAAGTATCGGCGCATATAATTTATTTTCAAAATACATTGAAAACATTACAAACCACCGCATCCCAGAGGTATCCGCCGAGCACAAATCTCGAAAGAAGTATTATTTTAATCCCGCCCCCCCTTCCGTATTGACCGATCACTTCACTGACCCGTCAACCGTCCGATCGAGCGCTTTTGATCGGACGACCATTATACATATCGGGTTGGGCCCGACGTCCAACATTTAGTACCCGAGAAACTGTCAGAGGGTGACATCAGGCCCCTGCCACGTGTCGCCCTCACAATTTCTCGGGTTGCCATCTGACAAAACCATCGCCGTATGGTAGGCGGTCCGAGAAAACCATTACCGCTTTTTCGTTTACCACCAGTTTTGCCATGCCCGCCTCATCACCGCGTCAGAGCCACACCACTACCACCCCGCCGCCACATCAGTTCCTTCGTCCGCCCCCGCGCTGATATGTCTGCCACCTCACTATCCCTGTGGACCAATCATAGCTCGCCACATCACCCGATGACGTCATGCTGACGTCATCCGACCTTGACCCCACCTGATGACATCATGCTGACGTCATCCAAAAAATGCGCCAATATGCCAAAAATCCATATTTTGGCCAATTTTCGCGTTTTTTCATACTTTTTGCCAATTCGTTGTTGCTTTCTCTGCATGGTTTTTTTACGTCCAAACTTGCACCACCTTGCTGAAATCGATTTGGAGACCTCCGGCGTGCCATTTCTACATAGATTCGTGACCGTTGCTTACTGTTTACCAGGTATTTACTCTTGTAAATCCTTCATACGCCTAATTTGTCTGTGAATTCCCTCAAAAAGCTTAAAAGACACCGAAACTTATAAATTGCCGGTAAAATTCCTATGTCTAGCCCCCATTCACAACTGTGAGGTCGAAAAGCACCAGCTGAGCCTTGTTTGCCCACATTTTCATAAAACACTGTACTCTATTCGCGCAATCGCGAACCAGTCACTCAAACTGTACATACCTGCTAAAAGAGACAGATTGAGACCAGACATTGGTCTTATTTACACTTCAAAGCAGTATTTCAATTGCTGCAGCTATTCGTTTGCCCTCTATTCCTTGAAATTCACACTTCCATTGCAAAGAAACTCCTCCGGGTTGCTCTGATCATTCAGAAACAGTTTACATACAAATCAGAAGCCTTATTAGCTATGGAGACACCAATAGCCCTGAATATCCAGCCTCTGAATGCCCCTCAAAGGGAGATAGCATGGAAAGCCCTGGGAGATGTAGATTATCAGATGTTAGATTGGTTTCCAATGGGTTCCAAGTTCAATATTCACATGCTAAATGAATTGAAAGCCCAACACCTTGTTGGAGCTGATATTTTAGGGATTTGGGACTCAAATTTGCCCATTTACAACCTCCCTCAAGTCAATGCCCTCCCAGACTTGATCCACAAGTGCCAGGAATGCTATGATCCTTGCGAGAGAGTTGTTCTCAGTCCTACAGGCTCAGTTTTTTTCTTTATCACTCCAGAAACCATAAATGAGATGCTGCATTTCCATACTGCAAGGCCATTGACCCCTCTTTCCATGTTGGATTTAATAAAGAAGGGGAGTAACTTGTCAAGTGTCCAGATTATCAAAATTAACCAGCTATTTGTACAGCCAAGCTCTGAAACTATGAGAACTCCTCCTATTGGATATCACTACCTGAATGACTTGGGCAGAATGCTAGTGAATTTGATCAGCTATGCCTTGGGGTACAAGGGAATTGAGGATGTTGATGACACTATAATGGCAATGCTGTCCATGTTTTCTCCTAGAAAGCCTCCAGCTGTACACTATGACTATGCCACATATATTGCAGAAAAGATCCATGAACAGCTAATGAATCTACCAAGGGAAAGGGTGTTCAGATACACCTCATACATCTACCATCTGTTCTTATTTTATCAACCCGACAGTTTCTCCATTCCCCTCAAGAAGCTAAATGCCCAGGGGAATCCAAGGTCAGTTGTGTTTTGGACCTCAGTTTTCCATAATGTTTCTCAATCACCATACACATACTGTGAATTTATAGACCTGTTCATTCACCCAACTATGTCATTGTTGTATGGTGTCCCTCCTCCAAGATTGACCGATGACATGCAGAGAATTCTCCATCTCTCTAGATCCTACAACATTGGTGATTGGTATTTTTACCAACATCACACAGTAATCAGAGTATATGGCTGTGAGTTGGACCCTTTTAGGCTTCCAAGGTATGTCCCCATGAGACTTTTTGCCTTAGAATATTTCAGGCAGTTTGGAAATGCTGACTACATTCATTTCCAAAGCAAAAACAAGAAGGTACAATTGAAGGTAAGGAACCAGCTAGGCCCTTTCTTGTACAACAAAAGAGAGGAGGGATGGAAGGAGGCAGATATGATCCTAGCAAGCCTCAAATTGCAAACCAGTTTCAAATGGTCACCTTATGACCGTAATCATTTTATTTCCCTTAGGAGGATAAAACACAAGTTGGGTACCTATGCACATGTAAGGTTGCCTCATGTTGAAAAGTATGCAAATTATTTGAGCTGGAAAGAGGGCACTCTAGAAGAGCCAATTACTAGAGAGCAGATGCTAGAAAGAGAGGCTAGGAATATGCAAAAAGAGGATGACTTGGAAACTTGTGGACAGGTTTCCTTATCATATCAAAGGCAACTTGGAGCAGCTGCCTCTTCTTCAACAACACATCAGCAAGCTGCCATGGACACTCAACAGACAGACATCAAAGGCAAAGAAAAACAGGTGGAGAAGGAACAGCCACCTCCCATGACTGAAGGGCAAGCAGAAAAAGAGATGGAACAGCAAAGAGAAGGGCAGCATGACAGAGAGCAGCCCACACAGCAAGAAGGGGCAGTTGAGGCCCCAATTCTCACTGAGCAGCAGGCTCAAAACATAGTACCTCCTAGGCAAGAAGCTGTTAATGAAACCTCAGTCCTCCAAACTCCACAAAAGAAGGATGTAAGTAGGAAAAGGGATAGAGAGACTCCCTTGACTACATCAACAAGTCATGGTGAGAAGAGGCACAGGATAAATCCCCTTTCAAAGGAAGAGATGCCTATAGGGCAATCTTTGGGTATGGGCCCGCCCAGTTTGGAGGCATCTGCAAGTTCCTTCCAACAGGAACAACAGACGACAGTGGGAGGAGAAGTCAGCTCCTCTAGCCAGCAGAGAGAGGGTGAACTGAGCATTAAAAATCAGTTCATTGAAATAAAGAAAAGGAATGAGCCCATAAAAATACAGCTGTATAACCATTTGCTGAAAATGGCTCCCACCAACCAGCAGCGACTAATGTCTGTATATGATGTCCAGGAGGGCAAGATGATCATGAGTCACCTCATACCAACTACTTTGCAGCCACATTCCCCTTCAGATTACCTAATGACCAATCTTCAGGTCCTGGCCAAGGACATCCACCCAATGGATAAAACTGAATTGCACAAACAAAAAGGTGAGATGGTCTATGCTTCCTTGGCAGACAAGACATTGGATAACTACAGGCTAGAAAATAGCCTTAATAATACAGCTGCCCAACTTGAGTTGGAAAGGGCATCCTCACAAGCAAAGGACAACAGAATAAGGTCCTTAGAAGATATAATTATTGAGATTGGGCATGACCCCAAAGATATCAAGGGCATACAAGAAATATTAAAATTGAGGGATGTAGATATGGCAGCTTTAACGAGAAAGCTCAAACTCCCAGCCACAATTCACCATAAAACAGATGAAGTAGCTCAACAAAGGCATGATCAAGATGCCACATCTTTGTTGGTGTCTCTCTATAAACAGCTCATCCAGACACAAGAAACGCTGGGAGAATCAGAGGCTGCACAGGCAGCATTACAAGCAACTCTGAAACAAAGAGAAGAAGGTCGGACCTCCCAGCCTCCTCCTCAAATCATTAACCTTGAGGAATCTCCTCCAACTACTATTCCTCCTCCTCAACAGACTGAAAAAGCAGCACCATCTACTTCAGCACCACCAACAACAGAGCAGGCCCCTAGCTTGGATATGCAAAAGCTAAGAAATGAGATTCAGGCCCTGGAAGCTCAAATGACAGAACTGAATGAGACCAGGGAGAAATTGGCCAAAGTAAATGATAGATATGATAAATCCAAGCAGTCTGTGGCAGAAAAGGGCGGGGAGATAAAAGCCCTCAAAGACAGGATCAAAGAGCTGGAGAATGAGCTCAAATTAGATAAGGTTGTGGCTGAGCTTAAAATAGTGTTGTGGGCTAATATTGGCCAGTCTATTAATGACCAATGGCAGTATATTGAAACAATCCATGAGAAGTTAGAGCTCATTCCAAAAGCACAGACTGAAATTCAGAGATCAAGGGCTGCTCTAAGCAACATGCCTGAAGTTGCCACCAGGATGATTAATGTGCTTAACAATAGAACAAGTACTCAGTTGGCTACCATGGGAATTTCAAATAGAACTGAGACCATCCAGTTAATCAAGAGGGTTCTTACACTGAGAAACTTGGTGCAGACATTAGAGAGAAGAACCGAGGACATGCAGACTGAGGTAAACAGGTTTATGGAGAAAATTCAGGTATTAGAAAATAGAGGGCTCCCTAGCTTACTGAACAGCGCAGGGAGACTGTTCACACATGAGCAGTATGCCAAGAGGGTCAATGCATTTGCCACAAGTCAGATCAATGAGAAGCCCAACACCTCAGAGGAAACAGGGCCAGCCACAGGACAGACTCTCTACAAAATAGTAGAAAGTTTATTTTTTATAATGAATGAAATTAAACACCAGTTTGAAGTGCCTCCCAAGTTTTATAAATATACAGAGGCAGAGGAGACTATGGATGCAATTCTCAGGCATCAACTACCTACACAAGAATGGTGGACTAAGGCAATACAGATGATTTTATAAATAGGAAGCCATTCAATAAATTTTGCTCATAGAAAATGCAAATTATCATGCACAGGATAGTTTAAAAGAATCAGCATGCATTAAGGATGAAAGCTGAGCCAACTCAGCAGAACTTACGGCCAACAAAGCAAGATGAGAAGCTACAGGTGTCCAGGCCGAGAAGCTACAACAGAGCAGCTCCAAAAGCGCATTTTCCAGCATTAATGCAGATCACTACAACCGACTCGTTGGCTTCCAAGAGCCAAAATATATTCTGACAGATAGAAAGATGCATTTATGTTGTATTAAAGGCAGCAATAACTTCTTATCTGCTGTTCTGTACAAAGTTGGTGAAATATTTATTTCTCAGATGACTCAACGCCTTAGATATTTTGTAATACTTTTTGTATATATTTTCCCCTCTGTTGTGCCCTACAACAACCCCCCATTTCATATCATTCTTATTTACAAAAAATTAACATATGGAATGGGTCCCTTTTAAAATTTTTGGCATCAATGCTTGTATGTTCAAAAAAGGCCGGATAATCAAATGAGTTTTCATGTATTTAAGCCTTTTTGGGATATTAATGTTTCAAATAATAAATAATCTTTTGTTATTGCGATAAAGCGATCGCAAGATCGCATATTGCAATAACACGAGAGATGCATTCAAATGGCATTTTGGTCTCCGCCGATGCGATATCGCTATCGGCGATCGGCAATGTTACATGCACACCAACTAACGGCACATAACTCATGCCCCGACTTGATGCGATATCGGCGATCGGCTATCGGCGATACCTCATGTGTAGCCACTTTACGTTATAAATCCCGACCCGATGCGATATCGCTATCGGCCGTCGGCAGAATTCCATGCACTTCAGTAAGGCACCCGGTTCCTACCCCCGATGTGATGCGATATCGCAATCGGTAACCCCCAAGCCACTTTATATGCACCTAGCTCTGTTTCCATGAGCTAGCCCGATGCGATATCGCTTATCGGCTGTCGGCAGGATCTTCTGGTGATAATTGTGCAGCACTTATTCCCTGAAGCGATGTGATATCGCTCATCGGTGGTCAGCATTCTTAAAAGCCATTACTTAAAGCTTTAATTTTATATTCATATCCGGTTGACAAAGCGCGAATCCCAAAATGCCGTTAAATTCAAGGGATAACATAATCCGTGTGTATTTAAAAGATTTTGCCCCTTCGATTAACGAATACCTGTGCTTAACCGCCAGAATATTTGTTGCACGCTTAATCATTCACCCAGATAACGGTGTAATCATCACATTTAATGGGTAGTAGGCCTCAAATCACCATTAATGCATCTGCAATATCCTCTCAGCAATTGGATCCGCAGCCACTTTTGAAAATTAATCTTAGCACGCTTCAAATGATATATCTATCCCGCCGTGAAGTGTCATTGTTATTATGTTGTTACGATTTCTCTTGCAACTGTGTAGAATTCGTCTTTTGAGAGAAGCGTGAACATGATGGGGAAAAGATCCAAGAGGACTACGGGATCTGCTGTTACACCTGTAGCAGGGCAAGCTGCCACAGATAAGAAGAAAGGCCTCATTTCAGACACTACGTGCACTGGTCTTAACAAGACTACATGGCAGGGCACATATAATTTACTAGAAGCTGAGCAACCAGAAGTTTCAGTGACAGTGGCTACTACGGACTCACTCAAAAAGTCCGATGCAACTCTCAAAGAGTTGGCCGATTCCTTTCTTCACAGAATAGCGGCCAGAGAGCAAGTCCTTCCCTACACTGATGTAGTGCGATGGGCAATCGAGGAAATTCCAATCATTGACAGAACGTTCCACACAAGAGACGGACGGATTTTCGGGTTGTTTAAGCCAGAGCACCTAAGGGAAATGTATCATTTGCCTGAGCCAGAGAAAATATACAACAAAGACTTCGTGGAGAAGTTTGCAGCTGAAAATGAAGTACCATCCGAGCCCATTCGGGATTGGAGGCAGAACCCGGCCAAACACAAGCACGAAAGCTCGGGTAAGTACTCTATTGATTCTTTGGCTTCTCCCTATTGCTATGCGGGAATTATGATGTGTAGGCTATGGGGATTACATGATTCTGCCAATTTTGATATAGAAATGGTTCCCCTGATGGAGGCCGCTGTTAATAGTATAATCATGGATTGGGCCACCATTCTTTCTGATAAGTTGACTGTAGTTGTTCGGGATTTTAGAGCTAAATGTGTAGTCACCGAAAGGAAAATCCCCCCATTTTATTATAGTGCCTACATTATGGACACATTGTGTTTTAACTCTGAGTTTCCCATCCTCGGTTGGAGATGGACCACCCAAGACCCTTCGCCCATTCATTTGTATCATCAGAAATTGTGGAAGTCCTCTTACAAGGACCATTTGTATCAAATTTGCAATGGTTTTATGGTTCCCATTCATTATTCCATTTTTGATCGACCTATTCCCAAAATTTCCTATCTCGCTTCCTTCGACTTACCAGCTGTAGCAGGATGGTTTGGAGAAGAGCATTTTACCTATATTAGGGTTTATGGAAGCCAAGCCAAGCCGCATGTTCTCCCTCTATATGTTCCAGACAAACTGTTAGCCTGAGAGATCTCCTACCAAATTATGGCCGAGAGTGTAACCCAAACTCTCAAGAAAGAGAAGAAGAGGGGTTGGCCCCCTTTTCCCTTGAGGATGGGTGTTTTTACTCTGCATAATCTTCAGCATGCAGAAAAGGAGGCTATAAAGATGCAAGCTTTATCCCTGCCCACTATGCCAGCCAGACTCTATGATCCAAGGAAGACTGCTTTCATTGCCCTAGAACAGGCCAAACTAACAAAGATTGACCATCAAGAGGATGAGTTTGATGACCTATTCGTAGCTGCCGATACAATAAGCCAAACCAAACAGCTTGCCAGGATGAGATACAATGATGAGAATTTAACTGAGTTCAATAAACTTAGAGAACAGAGGTTGCAAACTCTGCCTCTAGATTTATTGTCATTAACCTCAGCGTCCTCCTCAAGCGAGCCTGGTCAGAAACAGACAAGCCAACCTCCTGTTATAACTAAGGAAAAAAAGAAACAACAGGAGGAAAGGCAAAAGAAGCAGCAGACAGAGAAGCAGAGGAAGGAGCAAATAGAAAAGCAGCAGAAAGAGCAGAAGGAACAAGAACAGAGAAAGCAGAAGCAGATGGAGGAACAGCGGAAGAAGGAAGAAGAAGAAAAACAAAAGAAAGAACTGGCAGATAGGCAGAAAAAGGAATTAGCGGATAAGCAAGAAGAGAAACAGAGAAAGGAGTTAGAGGAGCAGCAGCGGAAAGAGCTGGAGGAGCAGAAGAGGTTGGAACAAGAAAAGGAAAAGAGTAAATCCCAGACGGAGCAACACAAACAGACCTCCATAGATCCTGAATTGCTTAAACAATGGAATCAATTTGATTCCATTATCAGTGGAAAAGAAGGCTCCAAAGACACAGACACCTCTAAGACAAGCGACGCACCAGACACCACTTCTTCTCAGGTTCTAAGCGGAACCAGCGGCCCACGCACTTCAAAGGATGTCGAGGTAATCACCAAAGACCCTTCCGATCAGATTGTGCTCCAGGTGGAAGATATTCCTCCCCTGGACGTTTTCTACAGCCCTAGGCACAAAGCAGTTGTTAAGCGCTCAAGGAAGAGACGAAGGCTTGATCAACCTTCCATCTTTCCTGAGCAAACAGTCACGGGGAATGTAGTCTGGAAGGAGGAATTGGACCCCTCCGATGATCTAACCAAGCTATCGCAGTATGCGGGAGCTTATTCTGCAGCAACTATTGATAAAGCATCGGAGGTAACTCTTTTGTTAAAGACTAAGGACCATGAGATTTGTGCATTGCAAGCAGAAGTAGCCGAGGCGCGAAACAAGGCAGCACAGGTAGAAGAGAAGTTGCTGGCACAACAACAAGCAAACAATGTATTAACCCAGCAACTGCAGACTGAAAAACAGAGGATTGACCAGAGCGCAATCCAGAAGCAGAAAGAATTCACGGAGGCATTGGCACAATTGAGAGCGGCAAACGAGCTAATGACAAAGTCAAAGGATGAGAAAATCGCTCAACTGTTAGCACAGCTCGAAGATATCAAAGGCACCAAGAAAGTCGAAGATTTCAGAGCAGAGGCAGCTCAAATAAATAGTGCATTAATCTCTCAGATTAGACTCCTGTGCCAACAACTAACTGAGGCCGAGCCATTATGTGAAGTATCTACACCAGTATGTCAGTAGATAGAAAAAGCCAGAAATGAGCTAGATCAGACCGAAGAAACCATAGCCTCATATCTTTATTGGAAAGATATTGATGTGGGGAAAGCAGCGAATTTGCCTAGGATCTATGAGCCATTCAAGGACATACTCTTCACGGAATGGAACACTCAGATGATGAAAGCGGAAAGGGCAGCTTCAAGGTGTAAAATGATTGCCAACAATATGATAGATTTAGTCAACAATACACTCTATTTGGCCAACATGATCTCTCAGTGCACACCTGGAAGCATAACCACGGCGAACATGATTGAACAAACAAGTTATCATGAACTGGAGGAAAAGAGAAATTTAATCGCTGGAGTAAATACTTTAACCTCCGACGCATATTGGCTCTTTCTAATCAAGCCGCACACTCAAAGGTCGGCTCTTAAGTGTTTAACAGATGCTCTCAGATGCCTAATCCCCGACATTCAGGATGCCACATATGATGCCCAGCTCACGTCGCGTCTCAACACTCCACCAGAAGTAGAGCCAATGCTGGCGATATGTCAGCTGAGGTTTAAAGGCAAAGAGCCCACTGAATGAAGCATTGCTGCCGACTGCCAGATCGCCAAAAAAGATGGAAAATATTTATGGATGCCAATTTAATAGCTTTTCAGTTTTTTCTTAGATATTTAGATTAGATTAGTATTTATAGACCCTTTCATTGTTTTGGAAAGGGTCGTAAAATTTTGTAATAGACTTAAAGGCTGAAGTTTGCACTACTGTGCTTCAGTCTATATTCTTTTGTGAAACTCGACCGATAGTCCTTAATTTGACAAGAAGGCTGTTTTATGCAATTGCGCACTATTGTCTCTTGTTTGGAATGCTTTCTGGTTTGAAGAAAGGACTGCGACATAGCAATTTATATAATGGATTGTTGAGCGGCTTACATGGTACTTTTATCTGCATCTGTCCTCTTTCCTCTCATATGAATTGCTGTGTTATTATTTTTGCTATTGTTGAATACATGTATGCGCTGTAACAACAAATCTTCATTTCATTCCACTATTGGATGTTTTGTGATATGCCCTTTCTTTTAATCATGCATGTAGCAATGATATGAATGACAATGTGTAGTAATTCGCTATTATCGCTCTGCATAACTAATTATGCAGAGCAATCTTAAATGATTTAAACATCTATGCTTTAGTGTTAGAGTCATCTATATGCCTGCCTTAAAGCACAGATTATCAAACTCTACGCTTTAAAAGATTGATAAGTCCCGGGATTAGATTATAGTTAATATATTTCGCCGATAGTTTTAGTTGTTAACTTATCACCATCATACATCATAAGTTACTCATCCATCCCACTTTTATCCATTATTGGGAAACTGGTCCCATTATCCCCAGTCGGAGCCACTATCCCAAACGGAAAAGGAGCTGTACTAAGGTCCGGACCGGGTGGTTTCCCCTTTGTTGTGGCAGCGATTTTCGAGGCCTCAACAAAATTGGCGCTAGAAGGAGGGCATCAACTGTGAATGGCACATAAATCCAAACCTATAAGTCATTCCAAGAGTATTTCCCCCTCCGAATCCCCTCGACCTTCCCATTTGCATATTGGTTCGTCGGTATCCAAACAAGGAGAAGGGGAATCAACTACCACTGCTCAAACCCATCATACCACAGAACAATTAGCTCTTGAATCACCTGAAGTCCAGTCTCTAATCCATAAACTTTAGAGCTTCTCGATATCACCACAGAAATCTGAGGTATCAGAAAGCAGTGCGACTTCGCAATTCAACCTCACTCACCCTCTCACCAGACTTTAGAGCGAAAAACGCGGTATTGAACCCACTGAGTTTCCTTTACCTAAAAGGAAAAAGGCAAAGAAAATTACTGAAGGATCTGATAGTGAAGAGCTTTCATCCACGTCCTCCATTGCATTTTCTCCTCTGCGAGGTCAACCATCCACTCCCTCATTGCAAATTGTCGTTCACCAGGAATCAGAAGCCTCAATATCCCAACCCATTCACTCCTCATCTTTAATCCCTTCCCATACATCCGGAATCCCAGCAGTAGTGTCAACCACTGTCGCTATCATAATGGCAGATCCATGGACTAGGCCAGGAGCAGTCAACATGCCTGCACCATTGCATGATCTACCCGATGCTCCCGAAAAATGGCAGCCTAAATTCAATCCAGATGACGGGACCCAGGCTGAAGAACACATCAACAACTTTATGTTAGCAGTTAACCTAAAAGGAGTGACAGAACAAGATGTTGTTGTAAGACTCTTCCCTTATACTTTACAAGGATCAGCAGGATCCTGGTATTTTTCCTTACCTTCTGGTTCAATTACCAGTTGGAACACATGCCAAGAGCAGTTTCTCACCAAATATGGAGATGACAGGTCCTTAGCTACTTTAATAAACGACCTCTCCAATCTGAGAATAGAGCATAGGGAACCGATAAAGGAGTTTAATGCTAGATTTAATAAACTCCTGAATAAAATCCCTACCGCTTCTAAACCAAGTGAACAAATACAAAGCGAATGGTATATTACAGCCCTACCCGCCAACATAGCTATTTTTGTAGACAGGGCTGGGAAACCTACCTTAGCTGAAAACATGAGAGAGGCACTTGCTGTTGAAAAGCGCATCAATTCTTTAGAAAAGAAAGCTGCTTTGGAAGATAGAAAAGCTTAAAAAGTCTCGTTTAAAGAAGATTCCAAGAAGAAAACCCCAAAGGACCCATATGACATTGAAGGTTTACAGAAGGTGTTTAAAACATTGTCTAACGAAATGGTTGAGATAAAGAAGTAGGTGGCCGAAACATCAAACAAAAGACCATTTAGAACTTATAAGAAAACTGAATCAAAGACGCCCAATGTTATATCTAACGCAGATTCAAACCAAGAAGAAGAGGAAGAGGAAACAACTTCACAAACCGATGATGAAGAAGAAGTAACTGAATGCCACGGAATGTGGGATTTTATACTACCAAACTCTGATACCGAGAATGAAGAAGAAGCCTTTCCGGTTACTACAAGAAGTAAAAGCACTCCTGAACCCGCGCAGGAAACTTCAAAGAGGAGGAGCGCAGGTGCTACTACAGCAAAGGAAAAAGTTCCCCCAAAGAAGTCACCTGTAGTAGTTCCCCAAAACCAGCCTTCAACTTCTAGTTCTCCTTCAACATCCAAGACACTAGTGGCATCCGATTCAATGGAATATAACATTGTTGATGACATGAAGAAAACTAAGGCAAATATAACCATGTTTGAACTTAGCAAACTAAAGCACCAATAAAAGTTACTTCTTAAAGAATTAAATGTTGTTCCCTCTACTCCCCTTCCCAGTGCAAGAGTTGCCAACGATTCAGGCCAGCCTCCTGCAGGCATGGTTGAAATTACCGATTCAGTTTTAATCGGAGATAAATCAAATTCTCACACTCCACCCTTCCTGCTGACTTATGAGATTTATAATAGAAACCTGCACAATTGTTTAATTGATTCAGGGGCCTCATCTAATATAATGCCAGCTTTAGTTTGCTCTAAGCTGAACATTGAACCCCAGAAGTCTGCCATTCATATTGTACAGTTGGATAGAACTAAGGTACAGGTTGTGGGAGAAATTAATTCTGTAACCATCAGGTTGTCAGCCGACCCCAGAATTGTTCAGAGGATTGACATCTTAATTGCCGACATACCTGAATTTTATGGTTTGATTTTAAGCAGAGATTGGTCCAAAAAACTGCATGGGTATATTTCCACAGATTGGTCACATATGTGGCTTCCCTACAAGGGAAAGCCGAATCAAATAAGGATCGATCGGGAGAAGCATATGACCCACACAGTTACTGAATTTGAGCAAGAAAACCAGCCTGTAGCATTCAATAATAACATTTTGGGAAACTATTCGTCAGAATCATTCTTTGGCAACTTTGTTGCCCAACCATCTCCTTTTTCAGTCAATCATTTTACATCTCAGATTGAAATTTTTTCACAAACAGATAAGTCCAGATGTTTAAATGATGCTGAGAAAAATGTAGATATTTTTGTTAATACTCCTTTATTTTGGTCTTTATATTTTGATGGCTCTAAGTCCAGTGAAGGCTCAGGAGCAGGTTGCATTTTGATTAGCCCGCAAGGAGAAAAGACAATGCTGTCTTGTAGGTTAGAATTTGAGTGTACTAATAACACAGCCGAATACGAAGCTTTAGTCCAGGGTTTATATAAAGCGATCGGCCTTGAAGTGCGATATCTAAAAGTGTTTGGCGATTCGGAAATAATTGTCAAACAGGTGAGAAATGCAATTCATTGTCTTTCAAGTCACCTCAAGCATTATCAATCGCTAGTACAGGATCTTACCTCACACTTTTCAGCCTTCAACATTTCTTCCATTCCTAGGTCACAAAATTCAGCAGTCGACCTACTAGCCAATGTAGCCTCTAAACTTCTACCTTCTGAAGACTACAGCCTTGATAGATTTTCTGTAGAATTACTTTTTAGGCCTTCAATTCCTAACAATGTCACAAATTGGAGAGTATTTAACCATGACGAAGATATCTTGCAGTTTCTAACTTCGGAAAAATCCTATGACAATCAAGTCATTGAGGAAGATGATCACGATCTGCAGATGAAACAAGCGCCTCAAGAAAATTCAATTCCCAAACCCGTGGTGAAGCTTGAAGACCTTTATGATATCAAAGACAGGTTTAAACCTGTAATTAATGCAAAGCTTCAAAGTTCCACCCTTAGGTTTGAATTAATAAATCTAGGCACTGACGATGCTCCTCAAAACATCAACTTAGGAATAGGACTTTCCCAGGAAGAAAAAGAAGCGTTTATTAAACTATTGAGAAAAAACAAACAGGTCTTTGCTTGGAAATATGATGACTTAAAGACATGTGATACATCTATTATCTAGCATACCATTCCTATGCTTCCTGATCAGAAACCAATTCAGCAAAAGTTAAGAAAAATACATCCAAATTTGGAGAGCCAGATAAAGTCGGAGCTTAATAAGGTTTTGAAAGCCAAAATTATTTTTCCGGTCCGACATTCAAATTGGGTCTCTAATATGGTGCCAGTCAGAAAGAAAAATGGCGACATTCGAATCTGTATTGATTTCAGAAACCTGAATAAAGCAAGCTTAAAGGATAATTTCCCGTTACCTACTATGGAGCAAATTCTCCAATCAGTAGCAGGCTCTGAATTGATGTCCTTTCTTGATGGATTCTCTGGATATAACCAAGTTTTGGTTCATCCTGATGACCAACTTAAAACCACATTCAGAACAAAATGGGGAACTTATGCATATCAGAAAATGCCTTTTGGACTCATAAATGCGGGAGCGACATTCCAGAGAGCCATGGATATAGCCTTCAAAGGGTTGATTAATCGATCAGTAGTCGTCTATCTAGATGATATTACTGTATATTCTAAAAAGAGATATAATCATTTGCATGACTTAAATCAAATCTTTCAGCGATGCAAAAGATATGGTATTTCTCTAAACCCAAAGAAGTCTTTCTTTGCTCTTGACCAAGGAAAACTCTTAGGCTTTATAGTATCCAAATATGGCATTTATATTGATCCTGATCGGATTAAGGAAATTTCTGAAATCCCTTTCCCACACAATAAAAAATCGATGCAGTCATTTTTGGGTCAGATTAATTTTGTCAAACGATTTGTTCCAGATTTCTCTCAAATTGTATTACCACTTCAGACAATGATCAAGAAGAATTCAGTCTTCAAGTGGGGATCGGAAGAAAAGCAAGCTTTTGATGTTATCAAGCAATCAATAATCAATGCCCCAGCCTTGAATACTCCCAATTTTTCTAATCATTTTACATTGTATACCGTTGTGTCCGATGTATCCTATGCTGCAGTTCTCACGCAGCCAAATGCTCACAACTTGGAAGCACCCATTTCATTTTTTAGCTCAAATCTTTAGGGTACCAAACTAAATTATTCCGATGTGGAGAAACAAGCCTTTGCTGTGTTTAAAGAAGTTAAACATTACAGGCCCTTTCTTTTGAAAACTCGCACGAAAGTTATAGTCCCTTTCCCAGCGGTAAGGAAACTATTAATTCAAAAAGAACTGGGTGAAAGAAGGGCCAATTGGGTCACAGCGCTTCAAGAATATGACTTAGAAATAAAGCCAGCAAAGATTGTTAGGGGCCAAGGTTTTTGTAGGATATTGGCAGGAGCATCAAACATTCCTGAATCAAGCGATATGGATCAGACTGAATCAATCAATCAGATAAGTGTCACTGATTCTGAATCTCAATATGCAGATTTAATATTCTATTTGAAGAACGGTTATGCTCCTCCAAATTTATCTTACAAAAATAAAAGGGCCATTAGGTTAAAAGCGAAGAATTTCACTCTCATTGATGATGTGCTTTTTAGACAAAATTATGATTCTATCCTGTTAAGATGTCTTGAGAAACCTGAAGCTCAAAAAGTTTTACAGGAGCTACATGATGGGCCAGCGGGAGGACATTTTGGAGCAGACACAACAGCCCACAAAGTAATTCGTGCTGGATATTATTGGCCTACACTGTTTAGAGATGCTCATGAATACGTAAGAAAATGCTTCAATTGCCAAACTTCTAGTGGAAGACAACAGAAATCAGCTTTCCCTCTGCAACCTATCAACATTGAACAACCATTTGAACAATGGGGATTAGATATCATTGGAGAGATTACTCCACCATCTTCCAAACAACATAGGTATATCCTCACTGCTACCGATTATTTTACCAAATGGGTAGAGGCTATTCCTTTGAAGGCAGCAAATTCAGAGGCAATCATCGAGTTCATAGACCAATTCATCATTACCAGGTTTGGTGTCCCAAACGCTCTCGTTTTTTATAATGTTTCCTATTTCTCAGGAAATTATATATATGATTTCGCTATTAAGAGGGGGTTTAAACTGAAATACTCTGCTAATTATTATCCCCAGGGAAATGGTTTAGCAGAATCTACTAATAAGAATCTCATCAAAATCATTAAGCGAACTGTTGAACAGAATCATAGAAACTGGCACAAATCTTTAGTGTTTGCATTATGGGCTGATAGGATTACACAAAAGGCTTCTATAGGTTCCTCCCCATTTAATCTGGTATATGGAAAAGAAGCAGTATTGCCTACGAATCTTGTTTTACCCTCTCTAGCCCTAGTACAGTACATTGAAGAGACTCCTTCTTCCTCTATCCAACTTAGACATGACCAAATTCTCAAATTAGAAGAAGAAAGGGAAAAAGCTAGAATCACTCATGCCAAACATCAACAAATCATCAAAGCATCCTTTGACTTAACCTCATCCGCTTCCAAACAGTTTCAAGTTGGTGACTTAGTCCTCAAATGGGACAAGGCCCATGAAGATAAAGGTAAACATACCAAATTTCAGAAAATGTGGCTTGGACCATTTCAGATCTGTGAGAAGATAGGCCATTCGACCTTTTTATTGCAAGGCTTATCAGGGGTGAGAGATTCTCTCCCTGTTAATGGCCTGATCTTGAAGAAATTCTTCAATTGATAAGGTAATCCCGTCTCCTCTTTGTAGATTTGTCTAGTTTATAGGATCAGTAGGAAATAAAATTGTAGAGTATCCCCATTGACCTTTTGCTTGGTTTGAAGAAGTTGTCTCACAAAATAATATGAATATTTGCTTTTAGATAGTAGAACCCTCAACCAAAAGGAATAATTTCTAGGAAACTAGATATCTGTGTGTTCTGAAATCACAACCTAACGTTTTAGAAACTCTGTCAGGCCAGGGTAACTCCAGCTATTGATGAACGCAAGACAACTTGACATTTCACATTAGATAACAATTATTTATATACAAAAGAAACGGATCAGTTCATCTTCTAGATGACTGTCCGGCTTCACCTCATCCGTTTCGGATTAGGTGTCAACATTCCCCCCCTTAATCTGAAGGGATGGTGGTGAGTCCAAGCATCGTTCTGAATCTTTCAAGCTTTTCTCTTCCAAGCGCTTTGGTGAAGATGTCTGCAATTTGTTCGTTTGTGGAACAATGACGGAGATGGATTGTTTTGGCCTCAACATGATGTCGGATCAGATGATATTTAGTATTGATGTGCTTAGTACGATCATGGAACTTTGGATTTTTGGCCAACTTTATTGCAGATGTGTTATCAATCATGAGTGGAGTAGATTGTATTTGTTTTACTTGCAAATCTTCAAGAATTTTCCTGAGCCACACAATTTCTTTCGTTGCTTCAGCTGCTGCCACGTATTCTGCTTCTGTTGTGGAATCCGCTGGTACTGATTGTTTGCGTGATCTCCAGGAGACAGCTCCTGATCCAAGACTCATAGCATATCCTGAAGTAGATACCCCAGTTTCTTTGTCTCCATCGAAGTCTGAATCAGAGTATCCAATCAAGTTGAAGTCGTCCACCTGTGTATACTTGATTCCAAGGTCTTGAGTTCCCTTCAAGTACCTTAGAACTCTTTTTGCAGCAGACCAATGTCCCTCACAAGGCTTTTGCATAAACCTGGAGAGGATTCCAACAGCAAATGAAATGTCTGGTCTGGTAGTAGTGAGGTAGATGAGACTTCCTACAAGCTGTCTATACCTTGTTGCATCCTCAAATTCCTTTCCTTCAGTAGATGTGAGCTTCAAGTTTTGTTCCATTGGAGTAGAAAGGGGATTGCACTCTGTCATGCCAAATCTGTATAACAAATCTCCAATGTATTTCTTTTGAGAAAGAAATATGGACTTTGGATGTTGGGTTACTTCAATGCCAAGATAGTAATGAACATAGCCCAAATCAGTCATTTCAAAAATTTTTCCTAATTCTTTCTTTATGGATGCAATATAGCTTTCATTGTTCCCTGTCATTAAAAGATCATCTAGATATACCACAAGATATACAACTGTTTTGCCAACTTTCTTGACAAATAAAGTTGCATCATCAAGATCAAAATGTTTGAAGTTGAGTTTCAGAAGATGCTCAGTTAGTTTTTCATACCAGGCTCGTGGTGCTTGTTTGAGGCCATACAAGGACTTCACAAGTTTGCATACTTTGTGTTCATGTCCTTTCACAGCAAATCCTTCAGGCTGGGACATAAAAACATTCTCTTTTAGATCTCCATTCAAGAATGCAGTTTTTACATCCATTTGATGGACTTTCCAACCGTTCTGAGCAGCTAGTGCAAAGAGTGTCCGGATGGTGGCCCATTTTGTTGTGGGAGCAAAAGTTTCCTCGTAATCGACCCCTTCTTTCTGTGCAAAACCTTTTGCCACAAGCCTAGCTTTGTGCTTGTCAAGTGAGCCATCAGCTTTGTACTTGTTCTTGTAGACCCACTTGCAGCCAATTGGTTTGGTTCCAAATGGAGGATCAACCAGCTTCCAAGTTCCATTCTTTATGAGGGCATCATACTCCTTCTGCATCGCTTCTTTCCATTCATCATAAGAAGCAGCTTCTTTGAAGGAAGTTGGTTCAAAATCTGTAGACAAGTTCAATTCACAATCATAAGTAACATCCATATCAATAGGTGAATTAGAGTTATCTACATCACCTCCATCTTGTCGATTTGAATTTCGGGTTCCTGTTTTTCCAATTTCATCAGGATGAACACTTTCAAGTGTCTTTGTCAGCCACTTTGGGGGACCTTTCTGAGATGGTCCAGGCTGTTCTGTTGATTGAGTTGGGTCTGAATCAAGATTGAGTCTCCCAATTCTATCAATTACATCACTTAAAGCATCATCCGTTGTTGGAGTGTCATGCAGGGGAGATTGTTCTTCAGAAGAAGATTCCAGGGTCTCTGTCTTCTTCTCCGACACACACTCCTTTCCACAGCTCATTGTAGATGAGGGTGTGTTTCACCATCCGAGACCATTCAGAATAGTTCTCCTTGCCAGTGAGAACTATTCCGACCATTAAAATGATTGAATGCATTCTGTAAAAAAAAAATTATCTCTGCCAAAAAAGCTTCTCTTTGATAGAAAACTTCTGCTGATAAAAAAAAAATTTCTGCTAAAAGAAAAAAAAATCCTTATGTGATAGCCTTATGCATTTTCTTCTAACATTCCATCAGCATATATATATCATTGCTCACATATATATATCACTGTTCAATCAAAACAAGGGTGCTCAAATCACTGCAATATTGCATATGCTTTGAAAATCACTGCAATACTACATAAGCTTTGATACTCTGACTGATATAATGATTCTGATATATATATCACTCTGACTGCTTTTTGAAAACTGCGAAATGTGAAAATTAAACCTTAGACAGAGACCGATACCAACCGAGCACGTATATTCAAACCTCCAGCACAAAAACGGATGGCTATGCACTACTCAAACCGGTGTCAATATAACAACTCAGTTTTCAAACTCAGTATTCAACAGAGAAAAAAAAGAGAAGCGCTGTATCTTTAATATATATCACTATCTGAACAAAAAATCAAGGGCGCATCAATATATCACAACAATATATCACAATTTAAAAGAGAGGGCGCTCTTCGTTGCCACAGATGTCTGGAATGAACGCGGGATTCCGTTCTCAATACCAACAGGCCAATAAAAAAAATGATACCAACACAGTTTCTGACTGCATCAGAATGCGGTGCTACTTTTGGCTGCGCCGGTGATACCAATCCGAGTTGTAGCCGGTTTTTAGCTGCGCAGAATGCCCAAGTGAAGAACCAGGCTTCTATCATGAAGAGATTGCGAGTTCGATTCGCCGCAAGAGGAGTCAACAAGCAGAAGAGGTGGAAGACAGGTGTCGGCCTTGTCATTTACGCCATGGTAGCCGCTGTCCAGAGGTGGAACACAGGTGTCGGCCTTGTCTTCACGCCATCGACGCCATGGTAGCCGCTGTTCTTATCACGTCAGTCTTCAAAAAATGCTCATATAATAGCTATCACGTCAGTCCTCAAGTCAGTCTTCAATACAAGTGCGCATATAATAGCTATGACGCAGTTCAGTATTTTATATGGAGCAGCCCGGAGTTCATGTGTTGAAGGTGATCTCCAGTGCCATATTCCGCAATATGTTTTTCTTTCCAAGCCTTTTCTTGAACAGCAAACCCGAACGTTTGGAAACCACGGGTTCTTCCGGCGTCGCCCTGGAAATTGCACGAAACAAACTTGGTGCTTGTCAATACACCAAAGGCAGTAAAGCCGAGGCCGTTACAAGCTGCCAGTATTCCTGGAATGCTTGGTCTGTTTCAGAATGAATGGGATGTACAGATGCGTTGGGACTGAGATGTTTCAGGTCAGACCCGGGACAGACCATGCCAGAGCAGGTATGTCAGAGGCAGCGCAGAGAGGGGCAGCGACAGAGGAGGCCAGGGAGCGCAGAGGCAGAGGCAGGAGTTACAGCTAATTTAATGGACTGGGACCTGAGCTCTGATACCATGTCAGGCCAGGGTAACTCCAGCTATTGATGAACGCAAGACAACTTGACATTTCACATTAGATAACAATTATTTATATACAAAAGAAACGGATCAGTTCATCTTCTAGATGACTGTCCGGCTTCACCTCATCCGTTTCGGATTAGGTGTCAACAAACTCTTCTCAAGAGGTAAAAGTTATGTGAATCATTTTAGGTTTTCAAAACTGGTCTCAAGAGGTTATCCATTTTGAGATAGAAGCTAACCCATTTTCAGCATCTTCAACTCTTCACCTGTCATCCATCTACTCTTAAGGAGAAAATTGTTCACCCCATTCACTAAAGTTTATGGTTACTCAGAGTGTAATTCTAAAATATAAAAAGATTAAAGATAAGAGGTCTTATTACAAGCCTGCTTACCATGTTCATAGGGAAATAGTTTGACCGACATTACCAATACTGCCTACCAAAACAGGGTAATGGCTTGAAATTTCAAGACAAGAGGTCTCATCACGAGCCAGCTTGTTCAGTTAAATTATTACCAGTGAATGGCATTGTCAACAGCTGGCCACCAAACCAGGACAATGGCTTTTTATCTTATCAATGATTAAAAAGATGATCATGATCACCAGATGAAAAAATAAAATATGGGAACATGTTTTAGATTCATTCTGTTAACTACACTCTTATGTGAATGGAAAAGCGAACAATACTATGGTTAAAAGGTATCCCTGTCGAGACTATAAACGTTTGCTGGCAACAGAGGCTCTACCTATGACAGAGGAGTTAATTATAAAAGCTGATTTGGGAAAGTTTTTGTTTTATCATTATGAACCAATAAACGACATATTTTAAAGACTTAGGATGTATTTATTTTTCTTGAAACCAAAAGGAAAGAAGTTAACAAAATAAGTTCACTTGGTTCAGAACGCGCGAATATCCAGTTAAATTAGAAGTTTTCCCTTCTGATTGAGTTTCTATTTTAAAAAATCTTAACTGTTTGTTTTAATTTTAGAGATAACTGGTTCTCCCAGCGAATCGCCAATTGTTGTGCCCTACAACAACCCCCCATTTCATATCATTCTTATTTACAAAAAATTAACATATGGAATGGGTCCCTTTTAAAATTTTTGGCATCAATGCTTGTATGTTCAAAAAAGGCCGGATAATCAAATGAGTTTTCATGTATTTAAGCCTTTTTGGGATATTAATGTTTCAAATAATAAATAATCTTTTGTTATTGCGATAAAGCGATCGCAAGATCGCATATCACAATAACACGAGAGATGCATTCAAATGGCATTTTGGTCTCCGCCGATGCGATATCGCTATCGGCGATCGGCAATGTTACATGCACACCAACTAACGGCACATAACTCATGCCCCAACTCGACGCGATATCGGCGATCGGCTATCGGCGATACCTCATGTGTAGCCGCTTTACGTTATAAATCCCGACCCGATGCGATATCGCGATCGGCCGTCGGCAGAATTCCATGCACTTCAGTAAGGCACCCGGTTCCTACCCCCGATGCGATGCGATATCGCAATCGGTAACCCCCACACCACTTTATATGCACCTAGCTCTGTTTCCATGCACTAGCCCGATGCGATATCGCTTATCGGCTGTCGGCAGGATCTTTTGGTGATAATTGTGCAGCACTTATTCCGCGAAGCGATGTGATATCGCTCATCGGTGGTCAGCATTCTTAAAAGCCATTACTTAAAGCTTTAATTTTATATTCATATCCGGTTGACAAAGCGCGAATCCCAAAATGCCGTTAAATGCAAGGGATAAGGTAATCCGTGTGTATTTAAAAGATTTTGCCCCTTCGATTAACGAATACCTGCGCTTAACCGCCAAAATATCTGTTGCACGCTTAATCATTCACCCGGATAACGGTGTAATCATCACATTTAATGGGTAGCAGGCCTCAAATCACCATTAATGCATCTGCAATATCCTCTCAGCAATTGGATCCGTAGCCACTTTTGAAAATTAATCTTAGCACGCTTCAAATGATATATCTATCCCGCCGTGAAGTGTCATTGTTATTATGTTGTTACGATTTCTCTTGCAACTGTGTAGAATTCGTCTTTTGAGAGAAGCCTGAACATGATGGGGAAAAGATCCAAGAGGACTACGGGCTCTACTGTTACACCTGTCGCAGGGCAAGCTGCCACAGATAAGAAGAAAGGCCTCATTTCAGACACTACGTGCACTGGCCTTAACAAGACTACATGGCAGGGCACATATAATTTACTAGAAGCTGAGCAACCGGAAGTTTCAGTGACAGTGGCTACTGCGGACTCACTCAAAAAGTCCGATGCAACTCTCAAAGAGTTGGCCGATTCCTTTCTTCACAGAATAGCAGCCAGAGAGCAAGTCCTTCCCTACACTGATGTAGTGCGATGGGCAATCGAGGAAATTCCAATCATTGACAGAACGTTCCACACAAGAGACGGATGGATTTTCAGGTTGTTTAAGCCAGAGCACCTAAGGCAAATGTATCATTTGCCTGAGCCAGAGAAAATCTACAACAAAGACTTCGTGGAGAAGTTTGTAGTTGAAAATGAAGTACCATCCGAGCCCATTCGGGATTGGAGGCAGAACCCGGCCAAACACAAGCACGAAAGCTTGGGTAAGTACTTCGTTGATTCTTTGGCTTCTCCCTATTGCTATGCGGGAATTATGATGTGTAGGCTATGGGGATTACATGATTCTGCCAATTTTGATATAGAAATGGTTCCCCTGATGGAGGCCATTGTTAATAGTATAATCATGGATTGGGCCACCATTCTTTCTGATAAGTTGACTGTAGCTGTTCGGGATTTTAGAGCTAAATGTGTAGTCACCGAAAGGAAAATCCCCCCATTTTATTATAGTGCCTACATTATGGACACATTGTGTTTTAACTCTGAGTTTCCCATCCTCGGTTGGAGATGGACCACCCAAGACCCTTCGCCCATTCATTTGTATCATCAGAAATTGTGGAAGTCCTCTTACAAGGACCATTTGTATCAAATTTGCAATGGTTTTATGGTTCCCATTCATTATTCCATTTTCGATCGGCCTATTCCCAAAATTTCCTATCTCGCTTCCTTCGACTTACCAGCTGTAGCAGGATGGTTTGGAGAAGAGCATTTTACCTATATTAGGGTTTATGGAAGCCAAGCCAAGCCGCATGTTCTCCCTCTATATGTTCCAGACAAACTGTTAGCCTGAGAGATCTCCTACCAAATTATGGCCGAGAGTGTAACCCAAACTCTCAAGAAAGAGAAGAAGAGGGGTTGGCCCCCTTTTCGCTTGAGGATGGGTGTTTTTACTCTGCATAATCTTCAGCATGCAGAAAAGGAGGCTATAAAGATGCAAGCTTTATCCCTGCCCACTATGCCAGCCAGACTCTATGATCCAAGGAAGACTGCTTTCATTGCCCTAGAACAGGCCAAACTGACAAAGATTGACCATCAAGAGGATGAGTTTGATGACCTGTTCGTAGCTGCCGATACAATAAGCCAAACCAAACAGCTTGCCAGGATGAGATACAATGATGAGAATTTAACTGAGTTCAATAAACTTAGAGAGCAGAGGTTGCAAACTCTGCCTCTAGATTTATTGTCATTAACCTCAGCGTCCTCCTCAAGCGAGCCTGGTCAGAAACAGACAAGCCAACCTCCTGTTATAACTAAGGAACAAAAGAAACAACAGGAGGAAAGGCAAAAGAAGTAGCAGACAGAGAAGCAGAGGAAGGAGCAAATAGAAAAGCAGCAGAAAGAGCAGAAGGAACAAGAACAGAGAAAGCAGAAGCAGATGGAGGAACAGCGGTAGAAGGAAGAAGAAGAAAAATAAAAGAAAGAACTGGCAGATAGGCAGAAAAAGGAATTAGCGGATAAGCAAGAAGAGAAACAGAGAAAGGAGTTAGAGGAGCAGCAGCAGAAAGAGCTGGAGGAGCAGAAGAGGTTGGAACAAGAAAAGGAAAAGAGTAAATCCCAGACGGAGCAACACAAACAGACCTCCATAGATCCTGAATTGTTTAAACAATGGAATCAATTCGATTCCATTATCAGTGGAAAAGAAGGCTCCAAAGACACAGACACCTCTAAGACAAGCGACGCACCAGACACCACTTCTTCTCAGGTTCTAAGCGGAACCAGCGGCCCACCCACTTCAAAGGATGTCGAGGTAATCACCAAAGACCCTTCCGATCAGATTGTGCTCCAGGTGGAAGATATTCCTCCCCTGGACGTTTTCTACAGCCCTAGGCACAAAGCAGTTGTTAAGCGCTCAAGGAAGAGACGAAAGCTTGATCAACCTTCCATCTTTCCTGAGCAAACAGTCACGGGGAATGTAGTCTGGAAGGAGGAATTGGACCCCTCCGATGATCTAACCAAGCTATCGCAGTATGCGGGAGCTTATTCTGCAGCAACTATTGATAAAGCATCGGAGGTAAGTCTTTTGTTAAATACTAAGGACCATGAGATTTGTGCATTGCAAGCAGAAGTAGCCGAGGCGCGAAACAAGGCAGCACAGGTAAAAGAGCAGTTGTTGGCACAACAACAAGCAAACAATGTATTAACCCAGCAACTGCAGACTGAAAAACAGAGGATTGACCAGAGCGCAATCCAGAAGCAGAAAGAATTAACGGAGGCATTGGCACAATTGAGAGCGGCAAACGAGCTAATGACAAAGTCAAAGGATGAGCAAATCGCTCAACTGTTAGCACAACTCGAAGATATCAAAGGCACCAAGAAAGTCGAAGATTTCAGAGCAGAGGCAGCTCAAATAAATAGTGCATTAATCTCTCATATTAGACTCCTGTGCCAACAACTAACTGAGGCCGAGCCATTATGTGAAGTATCTACAGCAGTGTGTCAGCAGATAGAAAAAGCTCGAAATGAGCTAGATCAGGCCGAAGAAACCATAGCCTCATATCTTGATTGGCAAGATACTGATGTGGGGAAAGCAGCGAATTTGCCTAGGATCTATGAGCCATTCAAGGACATACTCTTCACGGAATGGAACAATCAGATGATGAAAGCGGAAAGGGCAGCTTCAAGGTGTAAAATGATTGCCAACAATATGATAGATTTAGTCAACAATACACTCTATTTGGCCAACATGATCTCTCAGTGCACACCTGGAAGCATAACCACGGCGAACATGATTGAACAAACAAGTTATCATGAACTGGAGGAAAAGAGAAAGTTAATCGCTGGAGTAAATACTTTAACCTCCGACGCATATTGGCTCTTTCTAATCAAGCCGCACACTCAAAGGTCGGCTCTTAAGTGTTTAACAGATGCTCTCAGATGCCTAATCCCCGACATTCAGGATGCCACATATGATGCCCAGCTCACGTCGCGTCTCAACACTCCACCAGAAGTAGAGCCAATGCTGGCGATATGTCAGCTGAGGTTTAAAGGCAAAGAGCCCACTGAATGAAGCATTGCTGCCGACTGCCAGATCGCCAAAAAAGATGGAAAATATTTATGGATGCCAATTTAATAGCTTTTCAGTTTTTTCTTAGATATTTAAATTAGATTAGTATTTATAGACCCTTTCATTGTTTTGGAAAGGGTCGTAAAATTTTGTAATAGACTTAAAGGCTGAAGTTTGCACTACTGTGCTTCAGTCTATATTCTTTTGTGAAACTCGACCGATAGTCCTTAATTTGACAAGAAGGCTGTTTTATGAAATTGCGCACTATTGTCTCTTGTTTGGAATGCTTTCTGGTTTGAAGAAAGGACTGCGACATAGCAATTTATATAATGGATTGTTGAGCGGCTTACATGGTACTTTTATCTGCATCTGTCCTCTTTCCTCTCATATGAATTGCTGTGTTATTATTTTTGCTATTGTTGAATACATGTATGCGCTGTAACAACAAATCTTCATTTCATTCCACTATTGGATGTTTTGTGATATGCCCTTTCTTTTAATCATGCATGTAGCAATGATATGAATGACAATGTGTAGTAATTCGCTATTATCACTCTGCATAACTAATTATGTAAAGCAATCTTAAATGATTTAAACATCTATGCTTTAGTGTTAGAGTCATCTATATGCCTGCCTTAAAGCATAGATTATCAAACGCTACGCTTTAAAAGATTGATAAGTCCCGGGATTAGATTATAGTTAATATATTTCGCCGATAGTTTTAGTTGTTAGCTTATCACCATCATACATCATAAGTTACTCATCCATCCCACTTTTATCCATTATTGGGAAACTGGTCCCATTATCCCCAGTCGGAGCCACTATCCCAAACGGAAAAGGAGCTGTACTAAGGTCCGGACCGGGTGGTTTCCCCTTTGTTGTGGCAGCGATTTTCGAGGCCTCAACACCCTCGCACAAGCTTGCAGGGGTTGTTGTTGATTTCTCTTGAAGAAGTTCTTATGCTGTAATATTTTCAGAGTTTAATAAACAAAGTGATGGAATTTCTCAAAGTTCTGGAGTGTTGAATGCGTTCTAGTGTTTGTTGAAAACTGCAGGATTCCTGTGTACCTCACAATACAATAAGTTTTATGTAACTCTCTTTTTTATGTGTTTCAATCTTTTACAATCCATATATGTTTCTAGTTTCTAAGTATCTAGCAACAAAGAAAAAGAATAGCCTTCAGGATTTATTCATGCAATACCCTGAGCTCAATCTATGTCGTTAATGAAAGTTTTCTTCAGCTATAATCTTGATAAGTGTAATTCTTAATTGCTGCACTTTCAGAATATATCTTTCACAGTGACCTTTGTTTCGGGAATTCAAGTTTGCTCCTGAGCAACATGTTTCACTTTCACATCACTAGCTTAATGGAGAATTCTTAATTGCTTTCTGTTGGCTGACCATACATCACCACTTAAGTTTAAATTTTGTTTGTTTGAGATACCCAATAGGCCCTGCAGTCTGAACATCATCACTCCAGCATTTCAAAACATTTCACAGCTCTAGACTCCATTGCCCAATGATATACTACTATCTGAACACTACATCTTAAGCACTGAAAGAAGTCCTTCAACCAAAACATAAACCGAAAACCTGAGCATAATAGCTAGCCTAAAATACTATCAAAACAGAGACAAATCATAAAGAGAGAGCCCTCTCTTATTACAGTTTCGCTAGAAACTGTAATCCAAAGATTGGTTAGTGGTTACCCCGGCCGTATTCCCTTGGGAGTCATAGGGAACAACCTGGGTGTTAACACGTACCATATTCAAGATTGTTCTATTCATTCTTTCTGCTACACCATTCTGTTGGGGATTATAAGGTACAGTTGTTTGATTTTTGATTCCATGTTGGCAAAGATAGTTGTCAAATTCATTTGATGTATATTCTTTTCCATTATCAGTGCGAATAGACCCAATATGAGATTGTGCATCATTTTCAATCCATTTATGAAAATTCTTGAATGTTTGAAAAGCATCAGATTTGTTCTTCAATAAATAAACCCAACACATTCTGGTGTAATCATCAATAAATGTCATGATATATTTATTTCCATTTGCAGAAGGAACAGGCATTGGACCACATAAATCTGAATGAATGAGTTCAATCTTCCTATGTGATCTTGAATGTGAATCATGAAAATACTGTTTGCTACGCTTTCCTAGAATGAAAGCATCACATTGCTTATGTTTTCTAGGAATTGTAGGCAAACCAGCAACACCATTTTTCTTCAATAAGCGGAGACTGTCATAGTTTAAATGTCCAAATCTAGCATGCCATAATAAACTTGATGGAAGTGTACCTTCTTCATGATGAGAAATATATGAGAAATGTTGTGCATGAGCAGAGGCTCCTTGCATTTTGAGAAGCCTTTCTTCTTCTATTCCCCTCATGACAAGTGAGTGGTCAAAAGCTTTTCTTACCTCAAGCTTGCCATCAAACATATGAATGGAGTGACCTTGCTGGCGGATGTGGACCAAGGACAGCAAGTTTCTCTTGAGCTGTGGGAGATATAGAACATGATCCAGAAGAAAGTCTGGAAGACCAGGCAGTTTAAGCCTGATTTTTCCAAGCCCTGATGGCTTGATTTTTGACTGATCTGCAAATTATACTACTCCATCAACATTGTCAGTGAAATATTCAAAAAAATCTTTCCTATGAGTCATATGACAGGTTGCTCCTGAATCAAGCAACCAATCATTTTTTGAAGAAGCAAGTGAGGCATTAAACAAATCTTCATTTACTCCAATGTTACATTGTGCCTCAATATAGTGAGCGGATTCAGGTGCTTTACCTTTGTCTGTATCATCAGTTTTCCCTTTCTGCTAGTTTCTTTTCTGCTCAATTTTGTCCCATGGTAGCTTGCATGTAGAAGCATCATGTGATCCATTTCGTTTGCAGCGAATGCAATGCATATCTTGTTTTTCTGCTTGAGAATGTCTGCCCCCCTGCCTCTGAAGTATCTTCCTCTTCCTCTTCATCCACCTCTTCCTCTTGTAGAATCATGAGCAGGATGCTTTTCTTTATGAGCAAGGCAAACAGTCTCTTCAGAAGATTCAGGGACTGTCTTCTTTCCAAAGGCTTTCTCTCTTTCAGCAAACTTTTTCACAAGAGAGTCAAAGGTTATATCTTTAAGATTTCCATTTGCTTGTAAAGACTCAAGATAATTGGAGTAAGTAGGATAGAGTGCCTTGAGAAAAGCAATAAGAGGGATATCCAGCTCAACCTTAGTGGATTTGATATCATGCATTATGGATTTTACTTCAGATGCAAGAGCAAGAGGATCATTATTTTTTAGTTCAAGAGTGAATAGTTTAATCATGAGTTGAACAACTTCAAGTGCAGAATGTGAGTCATAAAGTTCTTTCAGCTTTTGTAAAGCTTCAAAGGCAGTTGAATATGATGAAATATGGCGACTTACTTCTTCATTTACAGATGCTGCGATTAATGCATAGGCTTTGCTGTTCTTGTTTTCCCAAATGATGAGCTCTTTGTCTGATGTAGGCTGTACTGGGTCATTGTCTCCTTCTCCAACACACACTCCCTTCCACAACTCATTGTAGATGAGGGTGTGTTTTACCATCCGGGACCATTCAGGATAGTTCTCCTTGCCAGTGAGAACTATCCCTACCATAGAGATGATTGAATACATTCTGTAAAAAATGCCTCTGCTGATAAAAAACTTCTGTTGATAAAAAAAATTCTGCTGATATACAGTGAAGTAGTATTCAAAAAGGTAACAGATTTCAAATACTTTTATGTACTGTTTCTTCAAATCCCTTCAAGTATCCTCATATAATATATCCACCACATTCCATATCTACAACTATTCAAACAGCGTCCAAAAAACCATTCAAAACTTATTTAAATAGCGTCCAAAACTCAAACGCTGGTCAATGTAACCACAGTGCACACATATATACAGCGTTAGTGCACATATAAACCACGCATTAATTCAGCACCGCCACAGCAACAGGCATTAACTCAGCACCGCTATCTCAAATAAAAGGAACACCGCATACAGCTATTCAGGTCACTCCAAAAGATCTATCAAAAAACTTTGCAATTAAAGCTAAGAGCCGGGAGTATACTGCTCCATCAAACAGTGTAATAATTCAATAACTATTTGAAAAGCAAATAAAGATTAAACGAAAGCTGCATAGCGTATTTAGTTCGACCAATCATATACACGATTTTCACCATCGCAGATTACTTGATTGGGATTTTACATTCCAACGTTCCTTCTCCATACCAGTAATGGTGGGTCGCATCTAGATTGAATGAATGCTTCACGTGCAGGTTGCAATCACGATACCACTCCACGCCACGTGGCCCATTTT
Organism: Pinus tabuliformis; assembly: GCA_031772625.1. Lineage (NCBI taxonomy): Eukaryota > Viridiplantae > Streptophyta > Pinopsida > Pinales > Pinaceae > Pinus > Pinus tabuliformis. The sequence continues at coordinate 2,091,180,755 of CM062816.1, forward strand.
ATGTTGACATACATTTAACCATTCAATGTGTGTTTGACGATCAGGCTTGCTTTGAACTTGTGCCCCACGACTTTCACGCCGCCTCTTCGGCTCTGCGAAGTGGATCAAATGCTCCACAACTTTATGACGCAGCAAACCAACAGGGCTATCTACACAGAAATTTGTCTTGCAGGCGAGCTCTTGTTTCTGGGTTTCTCTTGTCTCATTCCAGTTCTTTGCCGCCTGCCCAGATGTTCAAGAGCATATTACAAGAATTTGCACTGAAGAACTCTTATCCATTGCCTGAAAGACTGCTTATGCAATACTTTGACTCACAGTATTACCATTCGGACATTCGCTTGGCTCTAGGCTCCACGACTTTCACGCCGAAAATCGCAGGACAGATTCAATTGTAGAAGAAACGCACGGCCTCCACCGTGGCTATCCACGGTGATTTCTGACGATGAAGATGCAACTTCATTGATCTGATGGGTTTCCACCTCCAGAAAACAATCTGGCTCCTCTCAGATAGCAGTCACTTTCCCTTCAACCGCCACAACGGATCTTTGGCATCGAAAGGTCAGTGGACAGATGCGTTAGTGGACAGAGCCCAGAGATGCTTGAACGGTTTTGGATTCTGGGTGAATTCAGGGCAGCGCAGGTGTGGCAGAATAACAGAGTCGTTTGAGGATAGAGCGCTGGCAGAGGTAGAGGCATTAACCAACGGATGCAATTACACTAAAACCAACGGGCAGAATATGGGATAGAGGAGTTACAAGGCACGCCAAAAAAAAAAAGAACCTGGGACCTGCGCTCTGATACCATGTGAGGCAAGGGTAACTCCAGACATGGCAGAAAAAACTGATTGATTTATTTCATTAGGTAACTATTGTTTATATACAGGAATGTTACTGATCAGTTCATCTACTTGATGACTATTCACATTCTGGGTACACCCAACCGCTGAGGATTAGGTGTCAACAGAAAAAATGATTTTACCAAGGTAACTCCAGAAGTGCATCAACTCTCCTAAGCCAAATCATGGTTTGGAAATTTCTCCCAAACTATGATACCTCTGTAAAAACTGAAGGGTTTTTTTCTTCTTGGGTCTACTATGGACAAAAACCTCTCTCACGTTTTTCAATTTCATCTTTTCTTGCTCAGAAACATCATTTTAATAAAACCTATCCCGATGTGTGGAACAGGGGATTTGCATAAATGAAGGGAAATGAAGGGGATGAGGGGATTCTAAATTTTGGAGAAACTTTTGGGAAGTAGGGATGGATGTTAGGAAGTAGGGGAAAGTGTAATTTCAAGGATTGAGAGAGGGGAAGGGGTCCAAAAGGGCAAAACACAGGCCTAACCTAGAAAAGTGTCAAATTGTAGGAATAGGCTAGGGTTTGTGGGAAAATGACGAATTTGAGGGATATCAATGATGGTAAGTGTTTTAGAAGGTACACTAAGGATAGGGGAAGGTGTATGAGCATCAGGATACAAGTTTTGTTGATGATTTGACCATCCAAGAAAAATTACCTTCAAAACCCTAGGAGAGGGAAATGAGCCTTACCTAAGCACAACTAAAGCATGAACAAGGTGTAATAATGATGACAACTTTTTGAATGATGGTACACTCAGTCAAATGGTGACATGGACCAATACTTGGAAAACTTTGGAAGGAGTGAAAACAATCCTAGACCTAATACCTCGTGACCAAATTTTACTTGAAGACTCACTGAAATGACAAAATTTCACTTGAACACCCTAAGACCACTTTGTAAGAGCATGTTTGATCGTTGGTGGAAGGCTACAAAGACTGACACTAACATTGGCTCCACTAGGGATGGTAGCTCCTTGGAGGTGCCAAGAACACCGTAGACCACGTAGCCTTATCCATTGGCCATGGAGTAAAAACAAAAAAAAACAAAATCTCAATCTGAAATACATGACTGAATACTGATGACTCAAAGACACAAACTGACTTTTATTCAACTAAAAATTGACTCAATACTAAAACACAACTGACAAAATGGAAAAGATGCTCAAAATGGAGCTTATTCAATAAAACCTACTCTAATTGTTCCATTCATCACCTGATCAAGTGAAATGAAACAACCAATGCAACCAAGTAAGCATTCTGGGTGTTGTTTAAATTCTCCACAAGTGCTTGTCTATGAGCAAGAAAAGAGAACTACTGAAATGCAAATCCCATGAAAACTTGTAAACATATCAAAATTTTTCCAAATTGAATATATGGATTCTCTATCTGACTCCAAAGATACTGCATAAGGATCTTGAAATTCATGTGCACTGGGACTTAGCTCATCCAATGGGTTACTTTTCTTCTCCTCATACCATGAATGCAAAAGTTCATCTGAGTTTTGTGACGAGACTCCTACTGAAAATGACAAAGAAACCAGTTGTCGGATCAAGTTTGTATCAATACATTTTTCAAGCTCACAGTAAGCTAATGGAGAAGGACTTTGACTACAGATATCATCCAACACATCAGCTATTTGATTATGAAAAACTTGAAAACACTGTTGCAACCCATTTTCTATTGGTTCCAATGAAATTGCATGATTTTCTACAGGTTGCTCATCCTTTATTAAAGATATACTATGAAAAAGTCCCTTCCAAAACTGAAATGATTCAAAACATAATGGCATAGAATCATCTTGAATCATTTGATCATATATTCCAACTTCCAAGTCTTCATCTGCAACTCGAAATTCAATGGCATTCGGGGGCTACAAATCTAAATATGGGAAGTCTTGAACAAGGATTTCATTGCCCTCTAGATGGTCAAGATCAAAACTTATAGACGGTTGATTTCTGATTGCACGAAATTTGTCTCTGATGAAATGAAACGAAGTAAAACAAAGAGGCAAATATCCTTCACTTACTTCAAAATTTGCTGCACTTTCCTCCTCACTTCCATAGTTGATATGCAACGGTCGATCACTATATTCGAGCTGCTGAAAGCGAACTTCCTCATTCCACAAACCAACTGCTAATTTGTCTGCAAGACTAGCTTCTGTTTGGAGAACATAATCATCATGATACTGATCAAACTTAGTCAAATCATCATTATAAAACACATTATCAAGCATACATGTCATATCAACAGATATCTCTTCTGCAAACTAATCTATAAAACAATCATTATCAGATCTATGACAACTAGGATAAGAAAGGAAATGTTTTGGATCAACCACTTATTTTTCTTCAATCAGCGAGCCATGGTCTTGAACATCATACTCATTACTTTTGGTGATTTTCTGCATTATCTCTTCCACTGCACTTACCAAAATGTTGAGCTTTACCTCTAAAGATGTCGATTCCTTTGGATCTATGTTCTTCATCTTTTCTTCCTTAACTTTGCCCTTCTAATCAGCAGATTAGCCTCTACATCTACCGCATTGTTTTGCATCTCTTCTAGTGTTGCAAGGTTCCTTTCCCTCAGCTGAAACTCCATTTTTGGTAAGGCATTCGGGTAGGGTAAGAGAGCGGATCCAGGAGGAGGCCTTATATTAGCAAGCATCGAAAAATAGACTTGGTTAAACCTGGCGAAAAATTGTTGTACTGTCTCCCCTAGCTATCTTTTCAACTCGTTATACTCTTCTAGAATCAATAAAGGGTTTTTTCTGACCACCCACTTGTCGAGGAAAACTTTGAAGAACTGCTGGAAATTTGAGATGCTCGCATTAGGCAGGGTTTTGAACCAACTCTTGACTTTGCCTTGCAAAGAAAGAGCAGAAAGCCTAATCCTAACATCCTCTTCATCAACTTCAAAAAGGTCAAGAAAAGACTCAAAATTCAATACATGTCTCTCAGCGGTGATGTTGTCACACTCACCATCAAATCTTGGTAGATATAGGTAATGATTTTTAGGGAAAGCAAGGGATATAGGAGGTAAAATCAAAGGCTTGTATCTATCTAGAATTTTACAAGGTATAGTAGTATATACAAAAGCTGTAGAATTATTCTTGAACTCTTATGGCTCATCAGTTTGAAGATGGTCATCATAAGATTTGGAAGAAGGGTCTTGATCAAGATCAAAGGCATGCAAATATTTTGTATTTGCAATCTTCAAATGGAAGGAATCACATGCAGGTATAGGATATTTTCTCAAATACGGTATACTTTGTAAAGCCTTCTTGAAATTCTCGGGAAAAGAGAAGAAATAATTTATAACAAAGAACGTAATGTCTTAGATGAAATTCCAGCTTGAATACTTGATCTTTCCATATTTTCCTTTCATGTTTCTGTTGGTCAGTTTCATCCTCCATTGGATTCCTTGGATCTGATTTCGAAACTGATTTAGAGCCATCAGGTGAATGATTTCAGCCTTCTGGTGTCTGATCGTTGTCCACCATCAACAATCAAATCTGAAATTGATACATTTTGCTGAGGAACATAAAACTATGTTCCCCAATATGGTCGCCACAATGGTATCACCTAGATTGAACTTCAGGCTGAAGGAAGGAAATGACAGGCTAACCACAAACCACACTTAGCCAAGTAGCTATCCCTACTAGGTTGGGAGAGGGCTCTCTCCATAAGGATCTCTGCCAATATGACTGGATCAGGTAAAGGATATTAGGCTAGGTATAGTAGCACTGAATTTTTGATTGGATTTTGTAGGGGTTTTGTCGGATTAAGAGGAGCTGGACAATTTAGGTCTAGGAAACTAGATCAGAATTGCAGGGTATTCAATGGGGCAATGTACGCATAGGTTTTAGCACTCAAGAGCTTGATGGGGTGATATGTTTTAGACTGGTGAGAAGCTATGAAGGGCATGTGAAAACCATGGATGCTTCCTAGACTGCAGAAAACATGAAGTGGTGAATGGTTTCCCAAGGCAGAGCACTGATGCAATGAATTCCACCTATCAACTTTAAAACATTCAACTAGAAGAAATGAAATGTTTAATGAAGCATACAAAACACATTAAAATATGATTACAAAAGAAGAAACTATACTAAAACTCATACCACATGGATCCCATAAAAATAGCCGCAATTCTTATTAATCCCCTGCCAAACTGCTTACAAAATGTGTACAATCAAGGTCTGAGCATCCAGCTGAGTCCAACCCTTTACAATGAGAAATACGAAGGAGGTATAGACATTGTTTCAACCTCCTCCCATCCTCAGGGGTCAAATCCCTAGGATGAGGAGCTAATCTAACTAATACTGAACAGGAAACATGAATATAGGCATCTCAACAACTTGCCTCTAAAAGTGAAAAATTGACTCATTTGAGCTCAAACTGACTTCTAAAGCAATGAATCTACCTTCTATTACTATTTACATCTCATAGTTACATGCAAATTCATCATTTACAAAGTTGAAACAACCTCCATGAGAGAGAATCCAAGAACACAGTGAAAATTTTGAAAAATAGGCATCCTGAGCAAAATCTGCCCTACCCGCAGTGCCACTAGCCCAACGCGCATCACTGCTTTTAGGTCCCTTTGGGAGGCCTTCCCAGCATCCAAATTGAGTTCATGATATCTCATTTGAAAGGTATTCAAGCCTACGTTCTAAAACACCTAGAATATCTGCAGTTGAGGCTCATTTGACCACTCAAAACTTGATTCTCCCAAGACTGCTTCTGTGTGTCCACAAAGTGGTAGAAAGGTCATTTTTAGGGTGTTGTTTGACCTTTTGGTGGACCAGTTTTGCCCCAATAGCTTTGAAAATCTCTGGGGTGCATTTCCTCATCCCTCTAAATCCAAAAATTCAAACCATTTCTTCATTGGGTGCCCTTAGGAAAAGCGCAACATCGGTGGCACTACGTGTTTAGGAAATTTTCCTGTGTGTAGAATTTCAAAAATTGGCAAATGACAAAAATTCCTCCAAACTTACCCATAATTAGTGAGAAGCACCATCATCAAGTTTCCTGATGAGCCAAGGAAGCTTTACCAAGAAACCTAAGCCTATCCTCCTCCTTTTTTCCTTTTAGAGCCTGCCTTAGCCTAGCCTCCCCATAGTCTCTGTCTTCTCTATCCATGTTTGCAAGGCTTGAGGTTGTATGAAGGGAATGAGTGAGAGTGTTTTTAGGAGTGAGGGGATAGGAGATGACTGTCACACATAATAAGTTGATCTTGCGGACAAGTTAGACCTTCCTAGAATCTAAAGAAGACCTAATGACAAGCAAACCAATCACACACTATCTTTCTCTAAATATGCTTTTATAAATAAAGGCAAACAAGTGTTTTAGGCCTACCTTGGGTCCAACGCAAGTTTGTTTTAGCCTCGCTCTTTCGATCCAAATGAGCTCCCTTGTCACGAATCTGCAAACAAAAACAAGCAAACAAATTAAATAGAACCTGAAAAGCCAATATCATAAAACATATTTAACATGAAAGTCAAGGAATTCATGAAACAAATGACATGAGACAATTTGTTGAGAAAAATGAGTTTGATTGTATTAATTCAAATCAAAGAAGAACTTTACAACCTGTGCCTTGACGTTGTACAAGCTCCTCCCAGGGTCCAGGAAGAAGTCTCCTCTACTTTGACAAGTTTCACTCTCTTCCCAATGAAGCCAAAAAGGTATGTGATCTCTCCTCTCAAGCTTAACTAGGAAGTCTCGATTTCACCAGCATTTACCTTCAAAAATGTTCAGCTTCTAACCTCCCCAGCAACTAGCCCAATGCCTGAATTTATAGTGCAATGGAGGGAAGTTACTAGGTCCTCCTTCAAAGGGATCAAGCCCTCCTTCAAAAGGGATAGCTCCTCTCATCAAGGGATTAGCTCCTTCTCTTTTGGGATGCATGAACCACGTAAGGGCGGCCAATCCACGTCAAAATTCCTTCTAGAATCATCTAGAATTAACCCAAAGTGAGTTTTTTAGAATAAACTTGCGCCTTTTTGACTTTCACAGGGGTCCGCACCCACACCTTTAGGGACAGAGCGGGCAGGTCCGCGGGTTTTGTAAACAGAAGGTGCGGGACCACAGGTAACAGTGAGAGAAAGTGCGGAACCAGAGTTTTATTGATTTTCAATGTCTTTATTTTTTTAAAGCTTGACTTGAAGAGCTGAGGTCTGAGACCTGCTTAGGAGGACAGTACAAGTGATGATAGACCCATACTGACTGCAAATAATCATGGTGATGATATTTTTGTGTAATATATTGCCCACTAAAGTGCAAAGTCTGTAGTAGATGAGGATTTCATTTATCATTTACGAAGAGTGAAGTACTTTATCATTTCGAGGATCATCTTGTGGAGAGCCCGGTTGGAACCTGTAAAAACATTCAATGCAAGATATATATATGAGATCATATCATCGCTGAGGTAGGCATTCCCATACTCAGATCAAAACTGACTTAGAAAACTAACTACGGCTCTGATACAAGAATGATCTTGTAATATATCACAAGTATAGACTCATGTGGACACAGTATGGACGCAACCATCTGTTTATGAATAGTCCATTATATAATGAATACAAAATTCCTCGCAGCCTAGATTGTGGAAACTAGATCCAGGGTCTTCATTTCTACTTCCCGAAACAATATGATTCTATCCATGCGAATAAACGTGTTGATGTCAAACATGGTAGAAACCACTTGATTACCAATCAATGATGTAAACTGTTAACAAGTGTGAGAGAAACCACCAGTGATGTCAATGGCTCTCAAAGTACCCAGTACAATCCATGAGATGTGAATAAATGTATTGATGTCGAACATGTCACGGAATCCTTTGATCGAAGGTCAATGATGCAACCTGTCGTCAAAGGCAAGAAACTTGTCATTAAGGCCTACAGATCCCAAGGTACTGACGATTTCTAGATCATCTTTCTAGATAATGAGCTGAAGTCGATAGAAAGCGATCCGTGGCAGGCAAGCCCACAACACGAAATCATAGATCAAGTTGAAGAAATTTAGTTGCAAGGACTGAGTCAGGGATGGTCAAGATGGATTACAGATATTTTGCAGATGAATGGCTTATTGGGAGTGACCTCTTGAACACATAACGACACAACAGATGGCTTGGTGACAATTGACCCAAAGTTAATACCCAGAAACCGGCTGAAGACTTTCAATGTGGTTTGATCAACTGTTAGGCAAAGTATTTCCCAACCTAGGTGAATAAAAGTGTCGTGTTCAAGAGTGGTTACAAAGTATGACAAACAGGCTCATTTTTCTCTCTTTTCCCCCACCATTTCTGGCAAGTACCTCTTTATTTTTGACAAGCTTGAGGAGGATAACATTTGCTTGATTATAAGCTCATCCTTCGGATGAGTCCAACTTAGTTTAAATTCGAACCCTAACAAGGAGTGGTTTGTTCCTATTTGTAATTGAACAGGTCCTTTACTGTGAAATTTTAACGAGTCGAGTATAGGAGAAACTCGACGTTTTTCAATTTTAGAGAGTCTGAAAAACTTAAGAAGATTCCACGGTTGATCTTTTTCGTAAATTTGTGTCTCCCAAGCCCGAACAAGTATAAAATAATACTTCAGAGAACCGCTTGATCTTTACGACCAAGGAGTACTTTTCTAATTAGTACCCCTGATCCGAAAGAGTAAAAAAGCGATCAACGACATGTCATTTTATAACCAATATCGAATTTGAAACGACAAAAATCCGGCAATCTTTTCATGTTTTTACGGTAAAAAAAGAGTTGTAAGTGGACTATCTTTTAGTTCCGTTTTAACGAGTTTAAAAGAAAAACTTGCAATATTTTCATGTTTCAGGAGTCAGAAAAGAGCTTGAAGGTGACTCTAAATGTTTTTTCGTCGAAAGTGATAGATTTCGCCTGAATAATCCGTTATCCTGAACAAAAATGAAAACATTACTCATACCTGTTTGAAATGGATAAAAATGTTGCAAAAATACCTTTCCAAAGTGAAACATAAACAAATTTGCAATTTATTTACTCAAAAAACTTATAAAAATGGCTTTCGTCAATTCATTTTTACCGTTTGAGTTTTGGGTGAGAAAATAGTGCTTTTGTTCAGAAAACTTCCCGTGAAGATTGCGGAAAATCCAACCATCGGAATCGAACACCGTCTTCTCCAGGTAATCCACATTGTCTCACTCTTCATTTTTAAACATTTCATTTTTTGTTTTAGGCTTTTATTTCATTTTTTGAAGGGTTTTTTGGCTTAAAACCCACGCGCGGGGGCTCGAAGGTGTAACACTGCTAGCGCGCGGACCCCGACTTTTTGTCAATGGGGAAAGAGTCAAGGGTCCACACCTTCCATGTAGGCAAGGTGCGGACCCACGCATTGTGTCTAACCTAGAGGGTGTGGTCCCCGCCACAAGGGTTTTTAACCCAAAAATTCTCAAATTTGGCCCAAAAAAATTAATTTCTAGCATTCTAATTTATCTTTTTACTTGATGAAGAGAGTACATCATGCTAGATTGGCATGAATGAGAGCATGAGGACGTGGATCTAGCCGCGTTGAATCACCAACCTTCGATCGATGCTTTGAAGGCGTGCGGCTTGTACAAATTCTGGGCCACCCATGGCATGAGGGCCCAGGTGGATTTCTTACAGTGGTTGGTTGACAGATGGAGCATACAGGACTAGTGCTTCTTCATTGGTGGCCACCAGCTCGAAATCGAGCCGGCAAATATATATTTCTTGACTGGTTTGCCTAAGAGAGGCAAAGACTTGACTCTGTTCGGGGCTAGGCCAGGTGGCCAGTCTGTCGATAGCCTCCGACTAGAGTTCTGCAACAACCAGGCTAGAGACAAAGGGATAGACATAAAAACCATATCCCTTCCTGAACTCATGGTGATCGCATTTACTATCACCAAAATTTGCGGGAGTGCTGCATTACATGTTGCCACCGGATCCCAGATGCAGATGGCAGTTGACTGCTTTCGAGGCACCATATTCAACTGGTGCAATGCTGTGTTGGCCAATGTGAAAGGCCAATTGACCAAAGCCAAGAACGGACAACTAAAGACGTTTGGTTATGGGGCTTTGGTTGTGAGCTTTGGTCTGGAGAGGGTTCCCATGTTGATCCCGCAGCACCTTACTGTTGGAGCTGGGCTTCCTCGAGAGCCCAAACTGATGCGATGGGTCGCAGTTATGGCCCGTCATCCAGACGAGGGGACAGAGGTTGTTCAATTCAAACCTGAGTATTTCCAGTGGTTGGAAAACTAGGTTTTTTCTATTCAGGACTTCCCTTACGCTGGGATATATTTTCGTGGTGACAGAGACATGGCTCTTCCACCAGGAGAGCAATGGGATGACTCAGGTAAAATCATTTTCAACATTTTTCCTATTTTAATTTTTTATTATTTTTCTATCGCCCCAAAACTGATAATAAAAGTTTTAAATGCAGATGTGGGTCCATAGCAACTAGCCACTCTCTGGCCTTATGAGAGGAAACAACCAGTTGCAGCCGTGCCAACCCCATAGGACGAATCATCAGAGGTTTTGGCCGAGTTGGAGAGTCATCTAGAGCACTTGACAGGTGATATTCCGGAGACCACCATAGATGACATTCATTGTCGACTTAAGCGCTATGTGATTGGGGTCCCAGGACCTTTTAGGAGGTTCCTTTGCAAGGTCGCCCATGCAGTGGTTTCTTATCGAGATCATCACCAGTGATAGGATGATCGCTTATTGTGGGCATATATGACATTTTTGTTTTTTGTACTTATCATTTTTGCCGATCATAAGGTGTTTTTCAACCTATGATCGAGGACGATGTATTTTTGACACACTCCTAGATATATATATATATCTATCTATATATATATATATATATATATATATATATATATATATATATATATATATATATATATATATATCACTATTACCGGTTTATCTTGTAAATCATGTTATGGAATGGTTATAAATTTATATGTATGATTATTGAAAATGTTTACTTAACATTCGAGAAGCAATTGCATCTGCTAATGTATTTAAAGATCTTGGAATATGCTGATATTCAATATAATCAAATTCACGTTCCAAGAGACGCACTCTCAAAAATAAGCTCAATAACACTTGATTTCTAATGGCATACACTCTATTAAGCTGTAATACAATGAGTTCAGAATCTAACCTCACTATCAAGCTCTGAATCCCAAATGAAATAGATTCAGATAATAATTAAATCACTACACTATACTCGGCAATGTTGTTCATTGTTTGACCAAGGCTTACCCCATGCATAGATACCAACTCGTCAGAGGCCGAATAGATAACCCAAGCTGCAGAAGAAATGTTCCGTGTATTACGACAAGCACCATCAGCGAAACCAATGTATGTTTGGAGAGGCATCGACATCTGCAATATCAAGAGTAAAACCAAGATAAGCAGGAATAATGACAAAAAACACTCTCTGAGCTAAGCACACTGTTTAAACTAAAACACACCAGCTAGAAAGAAAAAAATATCCTAAGTAAAAATCTCCATACCCATTCTTTAAGCATAATACCTCTTCAGGTAAAGACCATTTATGGGTTTACCTAAAGAGTCCCCGTCAAAGTCTACCAATTCATAGGCCCCTTTTGCTAGCTTTCGCTTCACAACATAGGGACCATGCCACATAGGAATGAATTTTCCAATGCCTAACTTATCATTAGCTTGATCGTAAACTAAGACTAGATCTCCTTCTGAAAAATTTTGAGGGGTCACATTTCGATCATACTGAGCTTTCATACGTTTTGCGTGAGTCTCGATCACCAATGCAACATCACGTCGATTCTCATCTAATTGAGCCAAGTACAACAAACACTTTTCCTCTTCGGAAGTGGCTGGAAGTAACTCGATGGCCATTTGCAATGATGGGATTTCACATTCAATGGGTAACACAGCTTCCAGACCATAAACTAGTTGGAAAGGAGTGAACCCTGTTGATGTTTTTACTGAAGTTTGATATGCCCAAAGCGTTGAAAATAGCATGTTATGCCAATTTGACCGATGAATCCCAATGATTCACGGGATCATGATGACTAAGACTTTGTTGATGGATTCAACTAGACCATTAGCTTGTGGATAATAAGGAGTTTAACTATCGTGAAGCAAACCAAGATGGCCTGTAAGTTCGGTCATCATAACGTTTCGAAAATGATGCCCATGATCAGTGATAATCGCTTGTGGGACACCAAACCTAGCAATTATATGATTGAACATGAAAATTGCAGTTGTCTTGCCGTCTGCCTCAAATGTAGGCATCGCCTCGGCCCACTTGGTAAAATAATATACCGCAAGGATGATATATGCATGCTCCCCGGCCGAGTGAGGGTTACATGTAATAAAATCGATACCCCATTTGGAAAAAGGACCAACGAAAATTATAAGGTGGAGAGGAGCAAGTGGAGCGCGCATCTTTCGATCAAAAATTTGGCAGTTGTGGCATTTTCAGACCGCGGTAATACAATCTTTAAACAAAGACAGTTAGAAGTAGCGAGCACGCAATATCTTTTGGGTTGTGGCATACCCAGACATATGACCGCCACACGTTCCAGAGTGACAGTCATTTAGAACCCTTTCAGCTTCTTCGTGAGTTAAACAACGTCGAAAAATAGAGTCCGTCCCATGGCAATAAAGAGTATCCCCAATAATCCTGAATTGTTGGGACTGGAATCGTATTTTCTGACGTTTTGACGTTGAAATTTCTGGCCGAAAGGATTGGGTCTAGAGATAAACGATGATATCCCCATACCATGGATCTAAAGTGCTGATTAGAAACAAGGATTCATCCGCAATGGGCTCCTCGGCCATAGTTTCCGTATCAGTACGTGGGAAATCACACATTAACTCCGCAAAAACTAAAGATTTCTTAGACTTAGATTTCTCAAATTCCAAGTCGAACTCCTACAGGATAACAATCCATTTAGAGTACTTGGCCCCTAGCAATTGCTTGGTCAAAATGTAGATCATAGGGTTTCAATCCGAAATTATTGTAGTTTTACGTAGTAAAATGTAGTGACGAAAACGTTGGACATCTTGAACAGCTGCCAATGCCAATTTCTCCACATGTGAGTATTTTAGCTCAGTTGGATTTAAAGTTCGACTAAGGTAATATATCACATGTTTAGTTCTGAATTCATCTTCCTAAACTAAGACCATTCCAATGGTGGAATGAGAGGCGGCGAGATACAAGAAGTAATCCTGGCTGTAGTTGGGATGATGCAATAACGGTGCATGGGTCAACGCGTGTTTGAGTGCATCAAAAGATTTCTGAGCTATCTCATCCCAATAGAATGGAGTATTATGTTTCAACAACCAGGTAAAACCCTTTGTAACCTTGGCGTAGTTAGGAATGAATCATCGTAAAAAGTTTGCTTTCCCTTGAAAACTTTGGAGTTGGTGAAGACTCGAAGGAGGAGGCAATTTGACAATGGCTTCAACCTTCGAGGGATCGATGCAAATGCCAGCTTTCAAAACAAAAAACCATAGCAATCGACCCATTTCTATACATAAGACACACTTGTGTGGATTTAACCGAATCCGATAATGCCTACACCTCATAAAGATTGCTTGTAAATGGACGAGGTGATCTGCTTGATGTAATGAATGAGCAGGCAAATCATCGAGATAGGGTTGCACAATGTGCTTGATGTCATGAAATGCATAAGACATGGCCCTTTGAAAAGTTTCTCCGGCATTCTTGAGACCAAAAGGTAATTTGCAATAAGAAAATGTCCCCCATGGACAAATGAAAGCCGTTTTTGGTTGATCGGCAGGTAGAATACTGATTTGATTGTATCCAGAAAAACCATCCATGAAGGAGAATATTTCATTGTCGGCACAATCATCAATGATTTGATCGATATAGGGAGTTGGGTAATTGTCCTTTGGAAAGGCTCGATTAATGTCCCTATAATGGATACATTGTCCCTTGCTTTTTGTTAACCAGAACAATATTCGATACCCAATCCGTTAACGGGATCGGATAAATGAAACCTACTTTGAGTAATTTTTCAACTTCTGCTTTAATTGTAGCAACTTTTCTTGGGTGAATCTGACACAAACGTTGGCGGACGGGTTTAGCGTCTGGGTAAGTCTTTATTTCATGAACAACAATCGTGGGATCAATTCCTGGCATTTCCTCATAGGACCAGGCAAACACGTCGTGGAATTCCTGAAATAGGGCCTTATATATTTGAATTTCGTCATCTGTGCACAAGGAACCTATATGAATGTTTTCAATTCCAGGTTTAACCCAAATGTCAATAGGAATAGTTCGAGAGATGTTTCCCAAATTTAACTCTGAATCGGGATATTTCATTGGATTCTGATGTTCCTTGACATATTCAATCGTAAAAATTGATGAGAAATCATTTTCAAAACGATCATTCTCGGGTAAAAATGAAGATCTATGATGGAGATCTTCCCATGGTAAATCATCTACACATAGGATTTCACGAATTTTCTCATCAGAGTGAATAAGTTCAGAAAATGTGATTGAATCTGAGCTTGATGTGAAAAGCGATTCTTCACGGACCACATTCATTAAGTCAATTTCGGTTGAAGATGGATCGGTAAACGATTGCACAGCCTCATACGCAATTTCATATGGACTCAAAGGCATGACATCACCAAATGAGTCTATCTCAGATTCAGAAGGAACGATCCAAGGATCATCATAAACAATGGTATCTGACGTAATCATATGAATGGTTGCAAATGAAGACGATGCATTGATCGAAGGCAAAGGAAAAGTTTTGAGTAAACCGACATCTTTAACTAGTCCTACTCCAACATCCTTATATGGGATAGTCGTTTTACTGACATGCTGAATACTTTCAGAAGAGGCTGGGTCAGATGAAAAGTAAGCCAGCTGGTCTATTGTTACAATCTTTCCATTATGATGAGACTTTATAACCCGAAAGACCGATGAAACGACAGTTGTCATTGTGTAAGACCAACTTCGACCCAAGAGAAGGTTGTAATCTAGAGGGGCATCAACCACCTCCACATCTAGATTAATGGTTTTTCCTTCAACCCCTATAGGAAAATACTATAGAATGCCAAAAGGATGAAACCCGCGGCCATCAAAGGCCTTAAGAATCATCGGGGATTGATTTAGCGAAGGGGAACCAAGTGATCTCCAACAATGTATCGACATAATACATGTTGAGGCTCCCTCATCAATTACAATCCGATGAATAGGTCTATTTTTGACTATCACTGGAATCTGGAAATCCATTTGATGAGGTAAGCATGTTGTACTATTTTCTAGATCGAAAATTATTAGGTTCGAGTCCTGAACGTCAACATCTCCTATAACTGACAAAAGTAATTTACGTTGTGCTGGACATGATTGCAGCACTTCCAAAGCCGACATTGCTGAGGGTGAAACAACTAAATCCTCAACAATGTTATAGTTATGAGCCGCTCTCGCATGTGGATTGAAATCTGACTTTCGAAGTATACCCTTGGCGGGCAGTTTGATTACCAAGTCTGGATTAGGTTTCTCGGTCTGTAGTGGATCAGAACCGGGAGCTGAGGTTGATGGATTAGAATGAGAAGATTCTGCTTCTTTACCATCAACATGACTTTTACTATTATAATCATGCGATCGAGTCGAAATCCTAAAATGGGACATCATCAGTATGGGTTCTTCATTGGCACTCGAGGAAGAACCTATCATCTTACTATCTTGACTTGGAAAAGGATCCTTCAAAACAGCAGGCATTTGGGAACCTTTGACAATCTTCGTAACCTCTACACGATGAGGGCGGTCTCTTGTAAAATGTTCATCGTCAAAAATGAGACAAAGATAACGAGGTTTGCATTTTTCATCATTGGATTCCGATTTTTCAGGTTTCTCCTTGGAATTTTTGTCCGTTTTATTCTTCTTCTTCCTTTTCTTCTTCCCACTGGATTTTGATTTGGCTGTAGATGACTCTACAACGTGAATATCGGCAGAAATCTCCACGGAAGAATCTCCTATCTGGGAATCAGGCATGGTTATGATAGGAGAAGAATTCTTGGAAGACTTCTTCTTACTCTTAGTGTTAACTGTACCAATCATACCATCGGCGACATGAGATCTCGAAGGAGTTGCAGCGATTTGATTTTTCTTGGGAAGATCGGGGATTTTCTCGTGTAACGTACATAACTGAGTGTAGACCAAGTCAAGGTACTGTGCTTGAGAAATTACTTGCTCCTCAGTAACAACTCCGGCTTTAGCTACATCTTCAGTGATCTTTCGCAACAAAGACTTTAAAAACCACTCAGCCAAAATCTGATCCGGAATAAAAACCTTCACTAAGTGCCGCCGACGTCTCCATTCATGAATATGATCTGAAATGTAAGTGGATGTCGATTGCTTTAATGAAGTTAACAATTCCGTGCCATTGTCATATCTAACCGGCAACTGAAAATGAGTTAAAAACGAGGTAGCTAACTGACTAAAATTATAAAAAGTGCATCGCGGTAACTCAATGTACCACTTGGCCGCAAGACCAATTAGAGTGCGCTGGAAAAGTCTTAGACGGATTGAATCATCTGAAATGGAGTTAGACGCACACCGGAGGTGATAACTCATCACATGGTTCGATGGGTCCTCTCCTGGTTTGCCTTTAAACTTAGGAATATCACTAGGAAACTTATTCGGCATTGGCGGCCAAAACGGAAGATAATTAATGGATCATTCATTAGGCACGACAAGTCAGGCAAGTCCAAAGTTGTGATAAATGGTAACTGACAATTAGGGTCCCTAAAACTCTGGGTCATGAGACCAGCCCGAGGAGGAGGATATTTGGGATAACTAGGAATAGGAATTGCATTTGGGATATTGTATCCTCCCGGAAAACCAGGATTAACCGAACCGTACTGGGGTTGCTGAGGTTGTTGATATGTGTACCCAGGGTATGGTTGATACTGATAGACTAGCTGCTATACAGCAGGACTGAATTGGTATTGTCCCTAGTATGGTTGATAAGTAAATTGTGGTTGACTTGTGACAACCGTACTTGAACCAGGTTGTCCTACAGGCATTTGAACCGAAGTTTGAATCGTGGGTCTAGACAGTGGTAAAGATGTCTGAGGAGTAGATACAGGAACAATAGAAACCAGAGTTGTCGATACTCCGGAAGTAGGTGGGGTATATTGAACAGATGCTGCGACAGTTGCAGCAGTCGTTTGAGGTGGAGTACGAGGCGTACTAGGCCCAGGCTCAGAAACTACCGAAGGTATAGAAGTTTGAATATTAGACTAGACAGGTTGCTGGGGTGTACTAGAAACTAAGGGTTGTCCAGTTTAGGATGACAACTGTACATTTGGCTGTAACATCCATTGAGTTTGCGATGGATCCCACACTAAATTCATTCCGGGGTACAGACCCATAACAGGTTGAGAATATTGAGGACCATAATCGGGTTGAGAGTAGGATTGATAATTCAAAGGTACATTTCTCGTTCCTTGAACATATGATTGACCGGAGGGTGGTTGGAAACCTTGGTTCGAGTAGTGACCTTGGGGTTGACACCCTTGAGGCACGTACTGATACTGGGGTTGACCTTGAGGTATAAATTGATACTGGGGTTGACCTTGAGCTATACATTGATACTGGGGTTGACCTTGGGGTACATATTGAGTCTGGGGTTGACCCTGAGGAACATACTATCCCGTAGGTATGTACTGTCCTTGAGGTTGCCCCCAGATGCAAATTGGGTACCTTAAGGCTGCCCCCCAGGCGATAATTGAGGCTTCCCCCCAGGCGGTAACTGGCCACCTTGAGGTTGAGGATTGGGAATAGAACCTAACATCATGATAATATCTTCTACGCTCAACGTCTTAGTACCATTACTTCCAGTTAATAACCCTTGTTCAATGGGTTGAGGAGATGCTCCCGAAAAGGTACCAGAAAGCAATTGATAGCGAGAGGGAACTGAAGGACCGCTGTACAAAAAGGATTCGGGCGATTGAGTAAACATGGACGACTGTCTTGACATATTTAACGGGGGATAATAACCTCTAGGTGTTGGGTGATAAGAAACACGAGGTGGTGAAAAACTTAACCCTGGGTTTTCTAAGAAATTAGTCAAAGAAAGATATCAAGCACTACTCCTAGGTGGCCTATAAAAAATTGATTCACACTCCCTTAGCTCAATAACAGGTTGATTTTCAGGGATAGGGATGCCTACTTCTTCTTCCGGAGTAGCAAGTTCTTCGATAGCTATATGTCCAGAAGGAATATCTTGGGTGATTACTCTTTCTACCCTAGGTGAACTAGGACCACTAGAAGCTGGAGAAGCAAACCCTGATGTCAGAGTAGCAGCAAATTCACTTTCAGGTTCTGATATTTCAGGTTCCTCATCTATATCACTAGTAGATGAAAAGCTACCAGTAACTTCGGAAACAGACACTGATTGTGGATTATAATCTGCTACTAAAGCTTGAAAATCAGGATGTACCACCAAAGAAGATTCTCCTTCTTCAGGTGACCCAAATCTACCGTCTCTAGGAGTTACGAGGACTTTCAACCCTTCAGTATGGCTTGGTGAAAACTAAGGAGGTTGGCCCCGAAGTCTACGGGACTTCCTCGGTAATTCAGCCACGGTTAAAAACTTTTAACTACTTCACACGCAAACAAGGTAAAATCTCGATGAAAACCACGTAAAGGCTCTAAAGAACCAAACAAATTTGAATCACACACCTAAATAATCTAAGAGATCAAACATACACAAATAGTAACTTTCCGTACTGAAAACACTAGTTGGTGATGAAATCCAACGTCGCAGAGTCCAATACAGAAATGGTGGTTGGAACAGTTACCCCGACAACCTACTTAATGAATAGACTGGCACAAGTTCCTTCACTTAACCATCTCGAGTGAAGAGAACCCCCCAGAAAATCCAAGTGAGTCTAGCCAACGTCTGCTCCAGGTACAGTGGGATCTTCCTACCACTGTCACCTTAGGAAGAATACTAAAGAATATGGCCACTAAGGTTACCAACTGAAAAAAATATACTTGGGGGAATAGTCTACGATCCGATACGCACGCAAGGGCAGAGTAGCAAGCTCAATCCCCTTGAAGGCTCCTTGACATAATCCAAGGTTTACCAACAGGTGACCCCAGGCTCCTTGACAATGGTTAATCTGAGGTTTACTGTTTTTAATACGTGAATATCTGGCATCGTTCCCAATGAGGAAGGATTGATTCCCTCACTGGTTAGGACACGATCTCGTGCTTCTCCTTTAAGAGGAGCTTTCCCAGAGCATAAAAGCAAAAATTGGATTTCTTCCCTACCACAAGATACAACTACTTGTTTGCTTTTACTATCTTGGAGAGTTAATTACTCTCCTACTCCAAGACACTAGCCTGAGCTAAGTTGGTGTATCAGAGCCCTAGAAATAAAAATGTTGCTAGATGAATTTTACTTTAAGCGTTATTTTTATTGGTTTTTGTTTAAGTCAAAAGGTGCGGAGATGAAACTCGTGGTATGAAGACTCGACTCAAAATCACTAAAAGTGCACCTAAGATGATTTAAACAATCTTTTCCCTTCGATGAACTTCTAGCTAAGGAAGAGTTTGAGAATGAAAATACTTTGTAAACACAAATATTTCTTAACAAACAAATTAAAAGAAGTGCTTTTGTCCTTTCCAATGCACTCAAAACGAGACAACTAGTTATTTTCACAAAAAAAATCCCTTTTCGTTTCAAAGCACTCAACCACTACAAAAAACAAACTTTTTCCAAAATAGATTTTTTTTTATTTTTTATAAAACACTCAAAACTATGGAAATGACTAATCTTTGAAATCTATAAATTATAAAAACCTATTTGAAGTCAAAGCCTACAAGATGTCTTTTTTAAGGATGTTTTACTTAGCTAGATGCAAACTAAGGACCAATTCATGCAGAATCAGAAATCAGTCAAAAACAACCAATGTTGTTTTCGTTTTTAAAAATGAAAATCCAAACTTTTAAACACAAGCTTTTCGAAGTTTTGTAAAGAGAAAACACAAAGCAGATTCCTCAACAAGGGTAGATTTTATTAATGGTCAGACTCATAAGAAGAATGGTAGAAACCAAGGTGATCTGAGGTCCCTACAACTTCTAAGCTCAGAGCTACTACAAGACCAAGATGAAAAACAAACCCAACAAGCAAAACTCCTAGGAATTTCACCTAAAACCCTAACACCAATGAAATCAACCTAAGGAAAGCTTCTGACAGGTTATATGCAGGTCTGGCCAGTGGATAATAACTCCTAAATAAAAACTAAGCTGACTAACAGAGGAAATCTTAGGTTTTTCAAAATTTTGACAGGGTCCGTAGGCCTAGAGTTAACACAGGTGCGGTACTGCTCTATGCTAAAATCAAAAGTGCGGATAAGTGCACACTGTGTCAAAAGGCTAGGGTGCATTCCTCTCCCAAAGCTATGAAAAACGAAAAATAACCCTGGATCTACAATTTCTACCCAATTCCACACACAACAAGCCAAAAACAGAAACAAAAACGTAGTTTCTCAGGTCAAAGTAAAAACAAGGAAAAATCAAGTCCCTAGTATGGTCGCCATTTTGTCACATGGAATAAGTCGATATTGCGGACAAGATAGACCTTCCTAGAATATAAAGAAGACCTAATGACAAGCAAACCAATCACACATTATATTTCTCTAAATCTGCTTTTATAAACAAAGGCAAACAAGTGTTTTAGGCCTACCTTGGGTCCAACGCAAGTTTGTGGAAGCTTCGCTCTGTCGATCCAAATGAGCTCCCTTGTTGCGAATCTGCAAACACAAACAAGAAAACAAATTAAATAGCACCTGAAAAGGCAATATCATAAAACATATTTAACATGAAAGTCAAGGAATTCATGAAACAAATGACATGAGACAATTTATTGAGAAAAATGAGTTTGATTTTATTAATTCAAATCAAAGAAGAACTTTACAACCTGTGCCTTGACGCTGTTAATGCTCCTCCCAGGGTCCAGCAAGAAGTCTCCTCTACTTTGACAAGTTTCACTCTCTTCTAATGAAGGCAAAAAGGTATGTGATCTCTCCTCTCAAGCTTAACTAGGAAGTCTTGATTTCACCAGCATTTACCCTAAAAAATGTTCAGCTTCTAACCTCTCCAGTAACTAGCCAAGTGCATGAATTTATAGTGCAATGGAGGGCAATTACTAGGTCCTCCTTCAAAGGGATAAAGCCCTCCTTCAAAGGGATAGCTCCTCTCATCAAGGGATTAGCTCCTTCTCTTTTGGGATGCATGAACCACCTAAGAGCGGCCAATCCATGTCAAAATTCCTTCTAGAATAATCTAGAATTAACCCAAAGTGATTTTTTTAGAATAAACTTGCGCCTTTTTGACTTTCACAGTGGTCCGCACCCACACCTTTAGGGACAGAGCGGGCAGGTCCGCAGGTTTTGTAAACAGAAGGTGTGGGACCGCAGGTAAGAGTGAGAGAAAGTGCGGAACCAGAGTTTTATTGATTTTCAATGTCTTTTTCTCAATTTCAAAGCTTGACTTGAAGAGCTGAGGTCTGAGACTTGCTTAGGAGGACATTACAAGTGATGATAGACCCATACTGACTGCAAATAATCATGGTGACGATATTTTTGTGTAACAATGACCTTATGGGCTAGAAAATGAATGAGGGAGCAGGAATGATAAAAATGAGAGGGAGGGCTTGTTTTGTTTGAGAAATTACCCTTGGGGGAAGAGGGATAAAGGGATAGGGATGTTATGGAATAAGGATAAATGGGTAAAGGAAAAAATGGATAGGGAAATAGGGATAAAGGGGTGGGAAAGAGTTTAGAATTGTAGTGATTGGTGATAGGAGGAACAATGGGGGTTTAGGGTTTTAGGCATGAGTAGGGGAAAATTTAGGGTTTAGGCATAACTAAGGGAAATGATGCTTAAAAGTTTGAAATGCAAACCAAAACTATAGTGAGGGAGGTTAAATCACTTGAAATGAAGGTAATAGAGAGCAATTTTGAAGTTTCTATAAGTTTTGAGGGCTTTCTGGCCCTTCTGCTCAACGCGCAGCACCAACCACAGACACGCAGCGCCACCTTCTGAACGTGCAACACCACCTCTTGAATGCGTAGCACCACTTCAAGATGACTTTTGGCTTCCTTCTCTATGTCCCAATTGAGAATGGGATAGTTTGTTAGAAAGCGTGTCGCGTCTACTTTCCCAAACATCTTGAATTTTTCAATTTGGAGCTCATTT
This sequence comes from Pinus tabuliformis, assembly GCA_031772625.1. Classification (NCBI taxonomy): domain Eukaryota; kingdom Viridiplantae; phylum Streptophyta; class Pinopsida; order Pinales; family Pinaceae; genus Pinus; species Pinus tabuliformis. The sequence continues at coordinate 2,091,202,852 of CM062816.1, forward strand.
TCCCTGTCCAAAGCTCAATCTCCCAAGACTGGTCAAAATGTGCAGAATGAGGCTACCAAAATGCATAGTGTTGTTTCAGTCAACTTTTGGAGGTCTTACTCAACTCAAACCTGAGCTCATGATATCTCATTGGAAAGGTCTCTGTGTCTAGTTATCATTTGACTCATCAAGCAAGTCTTTTGGACATTCCATCTAGGATAAAAATTGATTTTACTAAGGTCACTCTAGAAGTGCATCAACTCTCCTAAGGCAAATGATGTTTTGGACATTTCTCCCAAACTATAAGACCTCTGTAAAAGCTGAACGAGTTTTTTCGTCTTAGGTCTATAATGGGAAAAAACCTCACTCACGTTTTTCAAATTCATCTTTTCTTGCTTAGAAACATCATTTGAATAAAACTTATCCCGATGTGTGGAACAGGGGATTTGCAGAAATGAAGGGAAATGAAGGGGATGAGGGGCATCTAAATTCTTGAGAAACTTTTGGGAAGTAGGGAGGGATGTTAGGAAGCACGGGAAAGTGTAATTTCAAGGATTGAGTGAGGAGAAGGTGTGCAAAAGGGAAAAACATAGGCCTAACCTAGAAAAGTGTCAAATTGTAGCAATAGGCTAGGGTTTGTGGGAAAATGATGAATTTGAGGGATATCAATGATGGGAAGTGTTTAAGAAGGTATATTAAGGATAGGGGAAGATGTATGAGCATCAGGATACAAGTTTTGTTGATGATTTGACCATCCAAGAAAAATTACCTTGAAAACCCTAGGAGAGGGAAATGAACCTTACCTAAGCACAACAGAAGCATGAATAAGGTGTAAAATGACCCATTGGAACCTGAAATAATGATGACAACTCTTTGAATGATGGTACACTCAGTCGAATGGTGACATGGACCAATACTTGGAAAACTTTGGAAGGAGTTAAAACAATCCTAGACCTAATACCTAGTGACCAAATTTTACTTGAAGACTTACTGAAATGAAAAAATTTGACTTTGACACGCTAAGACCACTTTGTAAGAGAATGCTTGATCGTTGGTGGAAGGCTGAAAAGACTGACACTAACAAGAACTACCGCTGATATCTTGTAGAGTTGATACCCCAAAGTAACAACGAAACTACAGGGTTGAGACTCATAAACAACATAATATTTCTACATATAAGGTTTTCCTATAATAACATCACAAACTTAGGTAGGGAAACATCACACGGTACCTCATCTTTGAAGGGGTTGATGTTGTAGGATAAGAGGCATTGCTATCTAACATAGATTTCTTATCTATGGCTCAACCCAATGGTGTATGGTTGGGGATGTGGAACTATCAGAAACTTCAATCTCTTGATGATATTTGTAGAGATAAGGTATTTTTGGATCCCACCATCAACAATGAAATGTAGTGGTCTACCCTTAAGCCACATCCGTGAATGGAGGAGGCACTCCCCCTCCTTAGTCTCCCCAGAATTCTTTGGTTGGATAATTGTGATCATGATGGTAGCACTATGTTGTACATCAATGATCAAATTTCCTTTATTCTATTTTGAATCAAAATATGAGCCAGATTCTTTTTTTTCTCTTTAAACTTAAACAACAATGGTTGTATCAAACATAATTCATCAGTGTTGTGTTAGGGTATTTTATGGAACTCATATCACTTTCTAGTGTCCTCTTCGAATTCCCATTACACTTATTTTCCTATGACTTTTTATGGTTATATTTAGTTTTGATATCCTCACTTTGTCACTTGTTCTATGAGTTAGGGCCTCATTTTCCAATATTTTTTTGCAATAGATTTGCAAACCCAAACTCCTGCTTATTCCTTTTCCTCAATTTTTGCTCCAGTTTGAATGTTAGGTCCCTATAACACTAGTTATTCCCCCATTAATATTGTCATTGTAGCTCTTATTGTTATTGTTGTGCCCCAATTGTCCCCATATTATTATTATTGTGCCTCATAGAAGCCGACTATTGTTATTTTCGTGCCCTTATATTATTATTGTTATGTCGGCTTTGATTATATTATAACCCCTTAGACTCCTATATATAGAAAGGAGGTTTTGTCATTTGTATCATTGAAGAATTGTTCATTTGTGTAATGTAAAGGAGGTTTCCCCCTCAAAGAGGTTGATTTTGAAGTCATTGATCTATCTTTTCTTCTATTTTGTGAGCTGGTTACATAACATTTGGAATGAGAGCTTTGGATTCTAGGGTTTCGCTACTCCAAACACGCCATCGTGGAATTTTTGCTATAACTTGTTTTCTACGAAGTTTCAAAAGATAAAATTAAAACCCATTTGATATGAAATCCCGATGAACCTTGGGTCTGAATTTCCAATATTTAATTTCTATATTTTCAGAGATAGGATCCAAGGAAGTTAGGCTTTTTGCATGCTCCGGAATTATATCTCAAACAAGTGACCTCAGGAAAATCGTCCTAACTTTCTCTCTGAGCATCAGATAGAAATTCTGTAAAATGTTACAGAAAGAGGACGATATGTAGTTTTCTTTTGATCGGTTTAAGGTCCTAAGGTTGAAATAGTGACACATTGAACTTTGTACAAGTTCGCTCTATTGAACGAGTCTATAATCCAGTCATCATGGGAGATTCGACATAACTCTTCCTTGGAGAATCCAATCTTGATAAGACATGCAGGGTTGGAAAGAGGAATCAGAGGGCTACTGCATGATGCAATTTCAAACCTTGGAGATTCAAAATTACAAATATGAAACAGATTCAATATCGATCTCCTACAAAGTGAAAAAATGTGTGTATTTTTTTTAAAATTTTTCATAAGTTTGGTTTGAAAAAATAGTTTGAAGGAATTCAAAGGGCATAGTGAAGCATAGTTATCATTAATTGATGCCCTAAAAAAAGAAATGGAAACACCTAGTAAGAAACCAGAAATATCTAGCATGACTCGTGAAGAAGAGGAAGAAATGCAACATGATGTATCAAAATTACGAGACCAAGTGCAACAAAATGCACTCTCACAAAAAGTAACAGAAGCTAAGATGGATGGTTTAAAGAAAGGCATGGAAGCTAAGATGGATGGTTTAAAGAAAGGCATGGAAGCTAAGATGGATGTTTTAAATAAAGGCATGGAAGCTAAGATGAATGACGTGGAAGCTAAGATGGATGGTATAGAAGAAAAACTTAAAGGAAACATGGAAGATTTGAAGACAGATTTGACAAAGTTGCTACAAGAAATACTTACTAATGGCGAAAGGGTATTAAAGGAAACTCATGATGAGAACAAAAAAAATGTTAATCATGATTTCATAGACTCTAACATTGGATTGAAGACCCACCATGTTCCAAATATCGATATGAGGAAGTTTGATGGAAAGGATCCCGTAACATGGATACTACAGATGGAGCAATATTTCAATCTCCATAATGTGCAAAACACACAAAAGGTATGCATTGGAACTTTATATTTGGAACCAAATCAGTTTGTATGGTATCGATGGCTTTGCTCTCGTAAACAAATTGTCACTTGGGCAATTTTTATGGAAGAAAATATAGCACATTATAAGGATACAAAAAGCAACACCTTTTTTTATCCAATTGATAAATCTCAAACAAAAGTGTTCAATTATGGAGCACATTGAGGACTTCCAAAAATTGAATATAAGGGTAAAAGATATTCCATAGGAGCATAGTATTGATGTGTTCATAGGGACTTTAAATGATAACATCCAACATGAGGTTCTCCTTTGGGAACCTGATTCATTGGAGAAGGCATTCAGGTTGGCAAGAAAAATGGAAAGAAAAATTATGGCAACAAGGAAGCCTACCACTTACAACTATAAATATGGAAGTGTTATTGCCCCTAGCCTTCCAAAACCTGCAAGTTTGACACCACAAAAATTGGAAGAAAAAAGAGCAAAAGGGCTTTGTTACAGTTGTGATATCAAATACACTAAAGGTCATCAGTGTATTGAGAAGAAATTATTTTCATAGATTGTGAAGAGTAGGAAGAAAAGGAACAAGAAATGTCAAAAGAAGAGGATATACAACAGGAACAAACCCTAGAGAAAGAAGAAATGAATCTGACCATATCTTGTAATGCATTGGCTGGAATTACCCTCCTCAAACTATCAAGATAGAAGGACATATCAAGAAGAAAAAGGTAATAGTGTTGATTGATTCGGGCAGTACCCATAATTTTATTCATTGTAAAATAGCCAAGGAATTGAATTTCTTCCTATATCCAACACCAGAGTATCAAGTGATGTTTACAAGTGGAGGAACCATAAATTTCTCTAGAATGTGCCATAATATCAAGCTATCCATGGGATAATATGTAATGAATAGCCCAATGCTTTCCATTCCAATGGGTGGTGTTGATGTTGTACTAGGAGTCTAATGGCTACAATCCTTGGGTACGGATTAGTTAACATTCCCCCCTTAATCTGAAGGGACACCTAACATGCCAAGTAACATTCAGAAGGTTTCAAACTTTTCACATCCTAGTTCCTTAGTAAATATGTCTGCAATTTGCTCTGAAGTAGGACAATGTGTCAGATAAATAAGTTTGGCCTCTACATAATGTCGAATCAAGTGGTATTTGGTATTAATATGCTTACTTTGATCATGGAACTACTTAATTTCAGAAGAGTTGTCAATAAGTAGTGGAGTTTTTCCTGCCAAACGTACATTTTCGTTATAAAAATAAAAGAGGTTACATTCATGAGAGTTAAAAAATATTGGAAACATCTATGCACTGAGAAGGATTAAAGCATCAAGATAACAATTTTGGATGGGAGGCTTCCATCCTTTGCATGTGTAGCCACCATAACATGTCCAAAATTGATAAGTCAAAAAAGATTGCATACTAAGGATAGGCCAAGAGAAGTCTCTAAGATAAATCCATTAGGAGATATATCATGTACAGCAACAAAAAAAGGATCAGACAATGACACAAAGGATCCTTCATGAGATGGAAAAGGAGCCAAATCAAATTGCCCTACCCTGCAAGAAGCTTTTAAAAAATATCTGTCCAAATGTGGGAGAGACTCCACATTTGGAAAATAGGTCAATGTGGTTGTTCTATTCCGTGAAAATGTGATCAAAGGTGATTGAAGTAAAAATAGTCCCTCACGAAAGATTTTGCTCCATCAAAGTATAATAAGGAGGGCACTAAAAGGGAAATATGCCCCAAGGTCCAATCAATAACCACCTTTGAGTCACCAGCAATGTGAATCTCGTCTAAGGTGAGCCAAGAGGCACAACCTAAAATGCCCCAAAGGGCCAAGAACTCTGCTCTCATGTTAGTGCCTCTGCCCCAAACCAATAGAAATGAAAAGCTGGAGAGGGGTTGAGGAGAATCATGGCACCCCCTCTGCCCATTGATGGAAACATTCTATGTTATATATCAGGGATTAGTTCATACACACTCTAAACTTTCTAAAATTTTGATGGCTAGTTCCAATAATTCAATGTCAGAGTAATGGTTATTAAATTTCAATGGGTGTAATTGTTGAAGTGTAAATTAGTGTGTAAAATATGATTGGAAATTATGACGAATAGCTTTAGAAATTTAGTAATTGAATGTCAAATCGAAGGTTATTGAAGTTGAATGGTTGTCATTGTTGAAGTTTAAATTTTATTATTGGAAACTTTAAGAAGAAAACTATGTAAGAAGTTTGGCTTGTCTAACTTTTCAGGTGACACCTTACTCATCATGAGATAGTAGAAAGTTTGATGATTATCACACAAGTTTTGAGATCCTTAAATAGATGAGGAAAAAAGTAAGAAACACAATTAATAAGTCAATGGTTAAATTAGGAAGAATTTGTAATAAAATTAGAATAGGTTCATAAATTTTCTGAAAAGTCAAAAATCAAGTTACAATTTTTAAATAAAAAAAGAGTATGGGACAATTAATAGGTAATACTAAGGAGAAAATTGTAAATAAAGTTAAAATATATTAAAAATTAGCAGTTAGAGGTCATATATTTCCTCGATATAATCCACAAGCTTAATTGGGAGGACTGCAGAAAGAAGAGAATTTTGGGGGTGGAAAGCATTATATGCTCTTCAAAACAGATGTAAGTCTACTGTACAATTAATAGGTCAACGGTAACACTAAGGAGAAATTGTAAATAAAATTAAAATATATTAAAAATTAGTAGTTAGAGGTCATATATTTCCTCGATATAATCTCACAAGCTTTATTGGGAGGACTACAGAAAGAAGAGAATTTTGGAAGGGTGGAAAGCATTATATGCTCTTCAAAACAGATGTAGAGAGGGAGAGTTATGGGATTGGAAAATGATCAAAGTGTTTTTTGGGGTCCTAGTTTGTCAAG